>OX442319.1:14234770-14714770 GCA_949358305.1 Strigamia acuminata | reverse complement strand
AACCTAACCTAACCTAACCTAACCTAACCTAACCTAACCTAACCTAACCTAACCTAACCTAACCTAACCTAACCTAACCTAACCTAACCTAACCTAACCTAACCTAACCTAACCTAACCTAACCTAACCTAACCTAACCTAACCTAACCTAACCTAACCTAACCTAACCTAACCTAACCTAACCTAACCTAACCTAACCTAACCTAACCTAACCTAACCTAACCTAACCTAACCTAACCTAACCTAACCTAACCTAACCTAACCTAACCTAACCTAACCTAACCTAACCTAACCTAACCTAACCTAACCTAACCTAACCTAACCTAACCTAACCTAACCTAACCTAACCTAACCTAACCTAACCTAACCTAACCTAACCTAACCTAACCTAACCTAACCTAACCTAACCTAACCTAACCTAACCTAACCTAACCTAACCTAACCTAACCTAACCTAACCTAACCTAACCTAACCTAACCTAACCTAACCTAACCTAACCTAACCTAACCTAACCTAACCTAACCTAACCTAACCTAACCTAACCTAACCTAACCTAACCTAACCTAACCTAACCTAACCTAACCTAACCTAACCTAACCTAACCTAACCTAACCTAACCTAACCTAACCTAACCTAACCTAACCTAACCTAACCTAACCTAACCTAACCTAACCTAACCTAACCTAACCTAACCTAACCTAACCTAACCTAACCTAACCTAACCTAACCTAACCTAACCTAACCTAACCTAACCTAACCTAACCTAACCTAACCTAACCTAACCTAACCTAACCTAACCTAACCTAACCTAACCTAACCTAACCTAACCTAACCTAACCTAACCTAACCTAACCTAACCTAACCTAACCTAACCTAACCTAACCTAACCTAACCTAACCTAACCTAACCTAACCTAACCTAACCTAACCTAACCTAACCTAACCTAACCTAACCTAACCTAACCTAACCTAACCTAACCTAACCTAACCTAACCTAACCTAACCTAACCTAACCTAACCTAACCTAACCTAACCTAACCTAACCTAACCTAACCTAACCTAACCTAACCTAACCTAACCTAACCTAACCTAACCTAACCTAACCTAACCTAACCTAACCTAACCTAACCTAACCTAACCTAACCTAACCTAACCTAACCTAACCTAACCTAACCTAACCTAACCTAACCTAACCTAACCTAACCTAACCTAACCTAACCTAACCTAACCTAACCTAACCTAACCTAACCTAACCTAACCTAACCTAACCTAACCTAACCTAACCTAACCTAACCTAACCTAACCTAACCTAACCTAACCTAACCTAACCTAACCTAACCTAACCTAACCTAACCTAACCTAACCTAACCTAACCTAACCTAACCTAACCTAACCTAACCTAACCTAACCTAACCTAACCTAACCTAACCTAACCTAACCTAACCTAACCTAACCTAACCTAACCTAACCTAACCTAACCTAACCTAACCTAACCTAACCTAACCTAACCTAACCTAACCTAACCTAACCTAACCTAACCTAACCTAACCTAACCTAACCTAACCTAACCTAACCTAACCTAACCTAACCTAACCTAACCTAACCTAACCTAACCTAACCTAACCTAACCTAACCTAACCTAACCTAACCTAACCTAACCTAACCTAACCTAACCTAACCTAACCTAACCTAACCTAACCTAACCTAACCTAACCTAACCTAACCTAACCTAACCTAACCTAACCTAACCTAACCTAACCTAACCTAACCTAACCTAACCTAACCTAACCTAACCTAACCTAACCTAACCTAACCTAACCTAACCTAACCTAACCTAACCTAACCTAACCTAACCTAACCTAACCTAACCTAACCTAACCTAACCTAACCTAACCTAACCTAACCTAACCTAACCTAACCTAACCTAACCTAACCTAACCTAACCTAACCTAACCTAACCTAACCTAACCTAACCTAACCTAACCTAACCTAACCTAACCTAACCTAACCTAACCTAACCTAACCTAACCTAACCTAACCTAACCTAACCTAACCTAACCTAACCTAACCTAACCTAACCTAACCTAACCTAACCTAACCTAACCTAACCTAACCTAACCTAACCTAACCTAACCTAACCTAACCTAACCTAACCTAACCTAACCTAACCTAACCTAACCTAACCTAACCTAACCTAACCTAACCTAACCTAACCTAACCTAACCTAACCTAACCTAACCTAACCTAACCTAACCTAACCTAACCTAACCTAACCTAACCTAACCTAACCTAACCTAACCTAACCTAACCTAACCTAACCTAACCTAACCTAACCTAACCTAACCTAACCTAACCTAACCTAACCTAACCTAACCTAACCTAACCTAACCTAACCTAACCTAACCTAACCTAACCTAACCTAACCTAACCTAACCTAACCTAACCTAACCTAACCTAACCTAACCTAACCTAACCTAACCTAACCTAACCTAACCTAACCTAACCTAACCTAACCTAACCTAACCTAACCTAACCTAACCTAACCTAACCTAACCTAACCTAACCTAACCTAACCTAACCTAACCTAACCTAACCTAACCTAACCTAACCTAACCTAACCTAACCTAACCTAACCTAACCTAACCTAACCTAACCTAACCTAACCTAACCTAACCTAACCTAACCTAACCTAACCTAACCTAACCTAACCTAACCTAACCTAACCTAACCTAACCTAACCTAACCTAACCTAACCTAACCTAACCTAACCTAACCTAACCTAACCTAACCTAACCTAACCTAACCTAACCTAACCTAACCTAACCTAACCTAACCTAACCTAACCTAACCTAACCTAACCTAACCTAACCTAACCTAACCTAACCTAACCTAACCTAACCTAACCTAACCTAACCTAACCTAACCTAACCTAACCTAACCTAACCTAACCTAACCTAACCTAACCTAACCTAACCTAACCTAACCTAACCTAACCTAACCTAACCTAACCTAACCTAACCTAACCTAACCTAACCTAACCTAACCTAACCTAACCTAACCTAACCTAACCTAACCTAACCTAACCTAACCTAACCTAACCTAACCTAACCTAACCTAACCTAACCTAACCTAACCTAACCTAACCTAACCTAACCTAACCTAACCTAACCTAACCTAACCTAACCTAACCTAACCTAACCTAACCTAACCTAACCTAACCTAACCTAACCTAACCTAACCTAACCTAACCTAACCTAACCTAACCTAACCTAACCTAACCTAACCTAACCTAACCTAACCTAACCTAACCTAACCTAACCTAACCTAACCTAACCTAACCTAACCTAACCTAACCTAACCTAACCTAACCTAACCTAACCTAACCTAACCTAACCTAACCTAACCTAACCTAACCTAACCTAACCTAACCTAACCTAACCTAACCTAACCTAACCTAACCTAACCTAACCTAACCTAACCTAACCTAACCTAACCTAACCTAACCTAACCTAACCTAACCTAACCTAACCTAACCTAACCTAACCTAACCTAACCTAACCTAACCTAACCTAACCTAACCTAACCTAACCTAACCTAACCTAACCTAACCTAACCTAACCTAACCTAACCTAACCTAACCTAACCTAACCTAACCTAACCTAACCTAACCTAACCTAACCTAACCTAACCTAACCTAACCTAACCTAACCTAACCTAACCTAACCTAACCTAACCTAACCTAACCTAACCTAACCTAACCTAACCTAACCTAACCTAACCTAACCTAACCTAACCTAACCTAACCTAACCTAACCTAACCTAACCTAACCTAACCTAACCTAACCTAACCTAACCTAACCTAACCTAACCTAACCTAACCTAACCTAACCTAACCTAACCTAACCTAACCTAACCTAACCTAACCTAACCTAACCTAACCTAACCTAACCTAACCTAACCTAACCTAACCTAACCTAACCTAACCTAACCTAACCTAACCTAACCTAACCTAACCTAACCTAACCTAACCTAACCTAACCTAACCTAACCTAACCTAACCTAACCTAACCTAACCTAACCTAACCTAACCTAACCTAACCTAACCTAACCTAACCTAACCTAACCTAACCTAACCTAACCTAACCTAACCTAACCTAACCTAACCTAACCTAACCTAACCTAACCTAACCTAACCTAACCTAACCTAACCTAACCTAACCTAACCTAACCTAACCTAACCTAACCTAACCTAACCTAACCTAACCTAACCTAACCTAACCTAACCTAACCTAACCTAACCTAACCTAACCTAACCTAACCTAACCTAACCTAACCTAACCTAACCTAACCTAACCTAACCTAACCTAACCTAACCTAACCTAACCTAACCTAACCTAACCTAACCTAACCTAACCTAACCTAACCTAACCTAACCTAACCTAACCTAACCTAACCTAACCTAACCTAACCTAACCTAACCTAACCTAACCTAACCTAACCTAACCTAACCTAACCTAACCTAACCTAACCTAACCTAACCTAACCTAACCTAACCTAACCTAACCTAACCTAACCTAACCTAACCTAACCTAACCTAACCTAACCTAACCTAACCTAACCTAACCTAACCTAACCTAACCTAACCTAACCTAACCTAACCTAACCTAACCTAACCTAACCTAACCTAACCTAACCTAACCTAACCTAACCTAACCTAACCTAACCTAACCTAACCTAACCTAACCTAACCTAACCTAACCTAACCTAACCTAACCTAACCTAACCTAACCTAACCTAACCTAACCTAACCTAACCTAACCTAACCTAACCTAACCTAACCTAACCTAACCTAACCTAACCTAACCTAACCTAACCTAACCTAACCTAACCTAACCTAACCTAACCTAACCTAACCTAACCTAACCTAACCTAACCTAACCTAACCTAACCTAACCTAACCTAACCTAACCTAACCTAACCTAACCTAACCTAACCTAACCTAACCTAACCTAACCTAACCTAACCTAACCTAACCTAACCTAACCTAACCTAACCTAACCTAACCTAACCTAACCTAACCTAACCTAACCTAACCTAACCTAACCTAACCTAACCTAACCTAACCTAACCTAACCTAACCTAACCTAACCTAACCTAACCTAACCTAACCTAACCTAACCTAACCTAACCTAACCTAACCTAACCTAACCTAACCTAACCTAACCTAACCTAACCTAACCTAACCTAACCTAACCTAACCTAACCTAACCTAACCTAACCTAACCTAACCTAACCTAACCTAACCTAACCTAACCTAACCTAACCTAACCTAACCTAACCTAACCTAACCTAACCTAACCTAACCTAACCTAACCTAACCTAACCTAACCTAACCTAACCTAACCTAACCTAACCTAACCTAACCTAACCTAACCTAACCTAACCTAACCTAACCTAACCTAACCTAACCTAACCTAACCTAACCTAACCTAACCTAACCTAACCTAACCTAACCTAACCTAACCTAACCTAACCTAACCTAACCTAACCTAACCTAACCTAACCTAACCTAACCTAACCTAACCTAACCTAACCTAACCTAACCTAACCTAACCTAACCTAACCTAACCTAACCTAACCTAACCTAACCTAACCTAACCTAACCTAACCTAACCTAACCTAACCTAACCTAACCTAACCTAACCTAACCTAACCTAACCTAACCTAACCTAACCTAACCTAACCTAACCTAACCTAACCTAACCTAACCTAACCTAACCTAACCTAACCTAACCTAACCTAACCTAACCTAACCTAACCTAACCTAACCTAACCTAACCTAACCTAACCTAACCTAACCTAACCTAACCTAACCTAACCTAACCTAACCTAACCTAACCTAACCTAACCTAACCTAACCTAACCTAACCTAACCTAACCTAACCTAACCTAACCTAACCTAACCTAACCTAACCTAACCTAACCTAACCTAACCTAACCTAACCTAACCTAACCTAACCTAACCTAACCTAACCTAACCTAACCTAACCTAACCTAACCTAACCTAACCTAACCTAACCTAACCTAACCTAACCTAACCTAACCTAACCTAACCTAACCTAACCTAACCTAACCTAACCTAACCTAACCTAACCTAACCTAACCTAACCTAACCTAACCTAACCTAACCTAACCTAACCTAACCTAACCTAACCTAACCTAACCTAACCTAACCTAACCTAACCTAACCTAACCTAACCTAACCTAACCTAACCTAACCTAACCTAACCTAACCTAACCTAACCTAACCTAACCTAACCTAACCTAACCTAACCTAACCTAACCTAACCTAACCTAACCTAACCTAACCTAACCTAACCTAACCTAACCTAACCTAACCTAACCTAACCTAACCTAACCTAACCTAACCTAACCTAACCTAACCTAACCTAACCTAACCTAACCTAACCTAACCTAACCTAACCTAACCTAACCTAACCTAACCTAACCTAACCTAACCTAACCTAACCTAACCTAACCTAACCTAACCTAACCTAACCTAACCTAACCTAACCTAACCTAACCTAACCTAACCTAACCTAACCTAACCTAACCTAACCTAACCTAACCTAACCTAACCTAACCTAACCTAACCTAACCTAACCTAACCTAACCTAACCTAACCTAACCTAACCTAACCTAACCTAACCTAACCTAACCTAACCTAACCTAACCTAACCTAACCTAACCTAACCTAACCTAACCTAACCTAACCTAACCTAACCTAACCTAACCTAACCTAACCTAACCTAACCTAACCTAACCTAACCTAACCTAACCTAACCTAACCTAACCTAACCTAACCTAACCTAACCTAACCTAACCTAACCTAACCTAACCTAACCTAACCTAACCTAACCTAACCTAACCTAACCTAACCTAACCTAACCTAACCTAACCTAACCTAACCTAACCTAACCTAACCTAACCTAACCTAACCTAACCTAACCTAACCTAACCTAACCTAACCTAACCTAACCTAACCTAACCTAACCTAACCTAACCTAACCTAACCTAACCTAACCTAACCTAACCTAACCTAACCTAACCTAACCTAACCTAACCTAACCTAACCTAACCTAACCTAACCTAACCTAACCTAACCTAACCTAACCTAACCTAACCTAACCTAACCTAACCTAACCTAACCTAACCTAACCTAACCTAACCTAACCTAACCTAACCTAACCTAACCTAACCTAACCTAACCTAACCTAACCTAACCTAACCTAACCTAACCTAACCTAACCTAACCTAACCTAACCTAACCTAACCTAACCTAACCTAACCTAACCTAACCTAACCTAACCTAACCTAACCTAACCTAACCTAACCTAACCTAACCTAACCTAACCTAACCTAACCTAACCTAACCTAACCTAACCTAACCTAACCTAACCTAACCTAACCTAACCTAACCTAACCTAACCTAACCTAACCTAACCTAACCTAACCTAACCTAACCTAACCTAACCTAACCTAACCTAACCTAACCTAACCTAACCTAACCTAACCTAACCTAACCTAACCTAACCTAACCTAACCTAACCTAACCTAACCTAACCTAACCTAACCTAACCTAACCTAACCTAACCTAACCTAACCTAACCTAACCTAACCTAACCTAACCTAACCTAACCTAACCTAACCTAACCTAACCTAACCTAACCTAACCTAACCTAACCTAACCTAACCTAACCTAACCTAACCTAACCTAACCTAACCTAACCTAACCTAACCTAACCTAACCTAACCTAACCTAACCTAACCTAACCTAACCTAACCTAACCTAACCTAACCTAACCTAACCTAACCTAACCTAACCTAACCTAACCTAACCTAACCTAACCTAACCTAACCTAACCTAACCTAACCTAACCTAACCTAACCTAACCTAACCTAACCTAACCTAACCTAACCTAACCTAACCTAACCTAACCTAACCTAACCTAACCTAACCTAACCTAACCTAACCTAACCTAACCTAACCTAACCTAACCTAACCTAACCTAACCTAACCTAACCTAACCTAACCTAACCTAACCTAACCTAACCTAACCTAACCTAACCTAACCTAACCTAACCTAACCTAACCTAACCTAACCTAACCTAACCTAACCTAACCTAACCTAACCTAACCTAACCTAACCTAACCTAACCTAACCTAACCTAACCTAACCTAACCTAACCTAACCTAACCTAACCTAACCTAACCTAACCTAACCTAACCTAACCTAACCTAACCTAACCTAACCTAACCTAACCTAACCTAACCTAACCTAACCTAACCTAACCTAACCTAACCTAACCTAACCTAACCTAACCTAACCTAACCTAACCTAACCTAACCTAACCTAACCTAACCTAACCTAACCTAACCTAACCTAACCTAACCTAACCTAACCTAACCTAACCTAACCTAACCTAACCTAACCTAACCTAACCTAACCTAACCTAACCTAACCTAACCTAACCACAACCAACTCCGGACCTAAACAAAGCAATAAGCCCGGACCTAAGCAATGTGTTTAGTCCCGCACGTAACCAAAGTGTTTAGCTCTGGTTCTAAAATCAATCGTGTTAACTACCCACCTAACCCAATGTGTTTAGCTGCGGAATTAAACACAGTGGTCAGCTCTGGATCTAAACACAGTGTCAGCTTCGAACCTAAGCAATGTGTTTAGTCCCGCACGTAACCAAAGTGTTTAGCTCTGGTTCTAAAATCAATCGTGTTAACTACCCACCTAACCCAATGTGTTTAGCTGCGGAATTAAACACAGTGGTCAGCTCTGGATCTAAACACAGTGTCAGCTTCGAACCTAAGCAATGTGTTTAGTCCCGCACGTAACCAAAGTGTTTAGCTCTGGTTCTGAAATCAAACGTGCTAACTAACCACCTGACCCAATGTGTTTAGCTGCGGAATTAAACACAATGTTCAGCTCTGGATTTAAACACTGTTCAGCTCTGGATCTAAACAACAACAGGTCTAAAATACACCGATCAAATGAGCAGCTAGGCAATGTGTTAGTTTCGGACCTAAGCAATGTGTTAGTTTTGGACCTAAGCAATGTGTTAGTTTCGGACCTAAGCGATCCGTTAGACCCGGATCTAAACGCTGAGTTCCGTTCCGCACCTGCAGCTCTGGATCTAAACAACAATGAACATTATTAGCAAATTCCGGAAATTTCCGCCAGGTTTAAATGGTGGAAACATGTCTGAGAATGTTATTTCGCTGTTGACGAGTGAGGAGGAAATAGAAGAGGAAACTGAGACGGACACCAGTGATGGAGCTGTTTGCGCAGGTCACTAACCTTATCGAAAAAAAGGTCTAAGTCTGTGAATGCCGTTTCGAGGCAAACACATTAGTTGGGAACTGTTGTTTTCCCCAAAAACAGAAAGGCTCTTTTTTTCAGAATGCAGTGCCTAATCTATAGAGACCGGATAAATGCATAAATGCACACAAATAATTTTTATTCAATAAAAAGCCAAAATTGCCGATTAATGCATATTTTGTAGAAAAAAAAAAACATAAATCGCCACTTTTCCGGAAAAAGAAGGCGATTAATGACGGCTTTTTACGATACGGAACGTGTACATATAAATTTCTGTCTTTTTAAGAAACGTATTGCGTACGTTTCGTGTATACGTATGATTTGCGTTCGGAACTGACGACTTCGCCAAAAACAGAAACCAGGAGAAGTCACTAAATATGTAAAAAAAACAAATTAAAAAATAAAAAAATAGAAAAGAATGAATTCTAATTACTAATTAGAATGCATTCACATCAAGAACACTAAGAAATGGTATTAATTTGTTATTTAACACCTTACTTCAATTGAATAAATTATTTTATTTCGCTTATTTTTATTTTTATTTTGCATAAAATGAAATTTGTAGTTTATATTTTATAAAAAAAAAAATAAAAATAAAAATAAGGAGGCTATTTAACATAGGTTTAAGACGGTTTTGCATCCCAAAAACAAGTACATTATTCTTACACAAATTATTACAAACTAAAATGTTCTTTTTTACAGATCGAAACGCGGTCGGATCAGACGCCGACGAGTCAGACACCAACGAGTTGCAGCAAGGATTTCCTGGGCCACAGCCAAGGGAACATCCAGATTGGGTGCCCCAATGCCTGCGGCAATTCCTGCTGCCAGCCGAAAACGCAGCAGCATTGCATAGATTCGAGGTGTGGGTGAAAAGCGAAGCTGGTTTAGCCACAAACGAACGAACGGCCAAGCAGCACGCCCGACAAGTGTCTGCATTTCTGTCATCAACTTGGGAATGCAACGAGGAAACATTTCTGCAGAGCAGCGAGTCCTGGTTCATTCAAGAGCTTGATCAGCGACCACCAGGGACCATATCAAGTGTTTTTTGTTCGGTGCGCCATTACGTGACATTCGTCCGGGTAGCTTCAAGACCACACCTACATGGGCAGAGCCGTGATCTGATGACAGCGATTGAAGGCGAACTTACCCGCTGGAGTCGCAACTTGACAAGACGGAGGGCACGCCGACAGCGAGAACGCATCCGGATGGAGCGCGACAAAATGCCCATCAAAAGTGAGATTGAGTCTTTCGCGAAATCGACGCATGTGCGACAAATACACAGTTGGCTCGACCAACCACAGGCAGTAAGCAACTGGACGGCCCAAACAATTTCCAGGGTCAGAGATGTTTTGGTGGCCGAAATCATCATGTCGAACGCTTCGCGACAAGGCTGTGCCACTCGCATGACTTTGGGCGAATGGACGGCGAGAGAACAGGTGCAAGGCTATTTTGTGGTAGACGTGGCGTCTGTCAAAAATGTGGTCCAAAAGGGTGGGTCGGACGTAGTTGTTTCAACAAAACTGGCGCAAAGAATCAACCATTACATCCAACATTTCAGACAACGTTGTTTTGTTGGTGAGGATGCCGCGAACAGGCGACGAAATCCAAATACTCCGTTGTTTGTTACCGGCGTTGGCAAAGCGATGGGCAAAGGAACTGCAGCACGCTGCGTTTCACAAGCGTGGTTGCGCGCAGGATTGAAACCCATGACGGCCACGCTTTTCCGCAAGGGCGTCGTAACACACATACACCACCATGATTACGGCATGGCTGCCGATTTAGCCGACCAGATGGGACATAGCGTTCAAACGGCTGATCGTTACTACCGGGCCAGCAGTTCCGCGCGTCGAGCTGTAAAGACCGTCCGTCGCATGGCCGAGCACATGGGCACAGGCGCCCTGCTTGATGGAAGTGCGAGTGAAGAAAGCGACGAAAGTCATTCCCAACCCTCGCCAAACAATTTGGTTGGAGCCGAACAAACTCACGATCCAACCACCCTTGCCAACAGACGAGCAAGACAAACACGGGAACGCAGATCACCCACACCCACACCCACACCGGACGTCTCGCCACGCAGAAGGGCACGGCAACGGCAAGTCAGATCATCTACGCCCACAACCGGCGATGCGTCCTTAGTCTTGCCACGCAGAAGAGCACGGCTACGACAAGTCCGATCACCCTCGCCGCCAACAACCGACGATGCTTCCTTCGTCACGCCACGCAGCAGAACAACAACGCCCTGCGCTGAAGGTAAAATAATAAAGAATAAATAAATAATAAATAAATAAACCCACACACACACACCGAACCGAATGTTCTATTCCTGTTTTATTTCAAAGGTTCCAGCAATTCCGCAGTTAGTCAACGTCACCATGAACCACACACTCCGCAGGTGTCTGAAACACTGCGAGCTCCGACGCACACTGCACGCAAAAGGGCACGGCGACGACAAATCAGATCACCGACGCCCACATCAGGCAACGCTCCCTTTGTCTCGCCACGTAAAATAGGCTGCGCTCACACACACACACACCCAACTGAATGTTTTATTCCCGTTTTGTTCCCAAGGTTCGAGTTCCTCCACGCTGGGTCAAAAACACCATGAACCACACACTCCACGGGTGTCTGAAACAGTGACAGCTCCATTGCGCACTGCAGAATGCCGTCCAGCACATCCATCAGGCAACGAACCAAGGCGAGGAAGCCACAGTGGTTTGTCTTTCATTCGCCCATCTGTTTTCTCCAAAGAAAGGTGTAATTAAATCCCATTTAATCATTTACAGAAACAATTACCAAAGAAACACACCCGCCACTGCAGGCACCATTAACAGGAGAAGTCTCCCGCTTGACAACGACACCCATTTCAGCGCCACCACCATCTTCCAGCACAGCACAGGTGCACGACATAATTGCTGCCCCGCCGTATGTGCCAGCACCAAATGTTCCTGGTATGGGAGAAACAGCAGGTGATTAGTAATTGAAGAAAAAAACAACATTGCATTAAATGTAATCGCTTCTTCGGCAGGCGTCATGCCTCTAGGGACAAATTCTGCACAAATGGTGATTGCACCAAACGGTCCAATCGATTGGGCTAACATGTGGTCAAGTTTGCAGCCTCCGCCACCTCCGCCGCCTCCGCCGCCTCCAACGGAACCGCGCCCGAGAATAGGCCCACGAAGGAGTTTTGCTCCCAAGGACCGTCAACTAATTGCCGACAATCTAAGACTGCTTCTCGACGACGAAGGAAAAGTGCACTCTGCCCGAATTCGCTGGGCAATGCAAGTGAATCCAGCATTGGCTCGATTGCTTACAGAACGTAATTACACATTCGCGCAGATTAGAGACAGAGTTTCTGCGTTTGTGCGCATATCATAAGTTGCGCTCTGTAATCAATCGAGCTAATGCTGGATTATCCCACATTGAACGTTTGGCCAAAAAAAAGAGGGCGGAAAAAAGTTGCCCTTTACCCACGGAAATATTAAGGGATTTCAGTAGGAAAAGGAAAAATAAATTTAAACCGAAATTGTAATTGCAGACAAAAATGGCAGTTTTCAGCTGCACCCCTTAATCGATGAAAATACGGTATCTGTAGAATGGCGCACCATATTTAGTAAATTTGCCAGGCAATTTGTTGGCGAAATTGTAATTTGTTGCCGAAATTGTAATTTGTTGGCGAAATTGTAATTTGTTGCCGAAATTGTAATTTGTTGGCGAAATTGTAATTTGTTGGCAAAATTGTAATTTGTTTGCAAAATTGTAATTTGCTTGCAAAATTGTAATTTGTTTGGCAAATTGTAATTTGTTGGAAAAATAATTTTTCTCCTGTTCTTCATTATATTCTGTTCGTAGTGCTGGGCGGCCAAATTGGTTTTTCACACCTAATGTGTTGCAACAAATTACCCCAATTTATTCGTCCAGTCCCTTGGAAATACTGACGAAACTCTTTCTAATGAATCGCGATAACACAAATTCTCGCTACAACGAATTGTTGAAAATGACTTGGTTGGCCAGCCAAAAAACAGGGCACTTATTCGCACATCATAAGTTGGCTGACAAAAATGGCAGTTTGGAATAAAACGATAAAAAACGGTATCTGTGAAATGGCGCTCCATATTCAGTAACTCCGCGGCTAAAACCCAAGAAGAACGTTTTCCAGCCAAAGTGCACTTTTGTTCGACAAGAATTGGGCCCAGAACATAAATTTCACATGCTGACATTTGGAAAGATAGCTGCTGTCAACAATGACACAAGTGTGTGTGTTAATACCAGTGTTTCGTTCTGATGGCCGTTTGTCGCAAAATAAAAACAAAACAACACCTAGTGGGTAATCACTGAAACATGTAGGAAAAGAGAAAACAGCAATTATCTAAAATGAACAGCCATTTTTGTGGGCAAAGATAAGTTGGGTTTTTCGTTCTTCACGTAAAGAAATAAAAACTGGACGCCACAAACGAAGCGAAAGTTAGCAGCTGCTGTTTGAGAAGAGCCACAATTCGAGGGCGACTTTACATTGGAAAAATATGGTTACCAAATACAGTGCACCCTGGAATTATTATTGTTCTTTGTGGGGAATTTTTTGTGCACGTGTTGCTTATTTGCATAATTAATTCACTCTTCTAAATGTCCAACTCCAATTAAAAGTTATTTTGTCGTAAAGTAAGTGATTCCTCAAATTATTTTAATGCTGTCCAAAACACAAACTGCCATTCACACTGCCAAACACCTTAAGCCTCCACATGTCCAGTATTGGACTGACATAAAACAAACACTTGTTTTCTGAAATAAAAAACAAACTCGACTTAATGTTTCAATAAAACCCGCACCAAGCACCTGATTTAGTTGGTCCCGTGCGCGAGTGTTTGGGCTGCCAAAACGTGCATTTAGTGCGTCAAAAGTAAAGAAAATGGACTTTTGGACCACCAAAGTGATCTACTCTGACCAAACACGCCTTCCCTAGAAGTGGTTAACGCACAACGTTACATTTTATTACCCAACCAATGACAAACAACATTCCCAAAAAAAAAAAACAACAACAACAACAAATGCGACCGCTCTTTGTTGAAGTCAAAACGATTGCACCAAAATGTCATCCAAAAGAGTGGTAATAACTTAATGATTTCTTTAAAGACACAATTACAACAAATTTTTTTATTTAAAAACAGAAAGAAGTATTTAAAAAGCTGTTTCCCAAAAACGTGAAAGAGGAAAAAGAAGAGAAGGAAGAAAGCGATGGCGAAGAACCGAAAAAAGTAAGATTCAACTCGTAAACCCCAGTCTGGGGACACTATAAACATGCTTCCCCATCAATCAACAATGTGTACTTCAAGATTGATGTCACCTGGAAGATAAAATGAAAACAGCTGAACTGACTGCGCAATAAACTCACACTGTCCATTTCAATATGTGTCAAAGAAATGATTTTTTGGTCCAAGAAATTAATTTTTGGTCCAAGAAATGAATTTTTGGTCCCAGAAATAAATTTTTGGTCCAAGAAATGAATTTTTGGTGCATATTTTCTGCAAATAAAACCAATTTCATTTCGCACCAATCTATTCATGACATAACGCAACGTTTAAATTCAAACTTTTCCAGAAAAGAAAACGCAACGCCGTTCAGTCGTCGTGCCCGTCGCCGCAGCCGTCAACATCCAAACTCAATGCATCTGTCTCAAAAAACATCTTTCTTCCTTCCCATAAAAAGAACTCTGCACCCCTGGCCACCCAGCCTTCGTGCCCACCACCGCAGGCGTCAACATCTGAACAACAACCGGCGCCGCCATCTGATGTCAGGAAACGGAAGGTGAGAGAAGAAATTTTCTTATTTTTTCTTATTTGTATTTAATGCTTTCATTCGAAGGGGTTTTTTGTGTGGACACATTCCCAAAAGAAAAGGAAAAATTACGACTGGAGCATTGAAGAGGATGACGCTGACTGGCCGTACTGCGTGTGCTGTCAGCCAGAGTGCGCGGTAAGTACCGGGACGCCAATGTGGTCGATTGATTTCTCATAACAAATAATTCTTTTTCTTTTCAATTACAGATTTGTATACTGTTGCCCGGCCAGTCACCACTGCCGTCCATCTCGGCCACACCAGCACCGCTGCCAATTAGCTGCGACAGTACCGTAAGCTCGGAGACACAAAAACCAATGCCCACAATAAATATCCGTACACATAATTTCATTCTTTTCAGGAAGAAGAAGAATCAGACATTGATATCGAGGAAATCATCGACATCCTTTTGGGGGAAAAGAAGGACGGGATGTCGTCTGATGACGAGGATTCCTCACCATCGCCACTGACAGCAGGATGGTTGGACGCGGTGTCACGATCGCCTTTGCCAGGGACATCGCAGCCAACCAATCTCTTTATTGAACACAAGGACGGGATGTCGTCTGATTCTGACGAGTACATACCCCATCTCTTCATTGAAGGGGATGACCACAGGCCTTGGCCAAGGGGAGTCCCGAAAGACGACGACAGTGATTGCCTATTTTCAGCTGATATTATGGCACTGTTTGCCAAAATTTACCACAGCTTATAGTCGAAACTCTTTATAACGAAGCGCGAAACAACAAATTATCGATATAACAAATTGTTAAAAATGATTTGGTGGGCCAGCCATAGAACACCATGTTAAATGATTTCGTTTAAACTAATTTCAACATAACGAATTGTTGTAACAAACAAGTTTTCATGTACACTGTAATACCCACAAGCCCTTATCATAACGTTTTTTCCAAATTCCTTTTTTTCAAAACAATTTCCAATGCCCATATTTAGAAACCAAAGGAAAATGGGAAAATTCCCGTTTCCAAATGGCTGGCAAATAAAGACAATTTAATTATTAATGCCGTTGACAAAGGCAAGAAGCCATCAATTGTGGCAGATGAGTTTAATTTGTCCTGTTCTACAATTTACAATAATTTAAAAGAATGGGAATAAAATTAACATGAAACTTGCGAAAAAATAATATTGTTTCTGATAAAATTAAATTCTTTTAGCTAATTCGTTTGAACGAACGAATCGTTTTTCCGATCCCTTGCGATATAAAGAGTTTCGGCTGTAATATTCTTTCACTGTTACTTCACCTTTTTGCAGTGCGATAACACTGTGGAGCAGTTTGGCTGCATTTTAAATTTACTACATTGTGTTAAGCTAATAATAATAACACACCAAAGTATTTTTTTGTATTACACAGGAAACTGTAATTTCTTGTAAAAGAAATAATAAAAAACATGAATATTCTTACATTGTAAATTCACCATTTTCCTGTGTTTTCCTCTGCATTAAAAATTCACACTAGCTGCATTTAAAAAAGAAAACATTTGTCCAAAAAACCCTTCTTGTGACATTTCCTGTTACATGTCCCAACCCAAAACACACTTCTGAAACCGTGCGAAATGATGTCATGTGAATGTGAGCACTTGCCGACTGAATTTGTTGGATGGACGACCGTCCGAACGAACGGGCGGGTAGGCAGGCGGACAGAGGAGTATTTGGCCGTTCGTTTTTGGAAGCGAATAATAAAAAACATCAATATTTTTTCATTGTGAAACCACCTTCTTGTTTTTTTTTCCAAACAACACAATCTACTTTTGGGTCTCGGGAAAAAGGCAATACGATTTGTGATTAAAAAAAACACCCATTCGTCCAGAACGACAGACTCCAGTGCGGTCAGCTCGGCGTCTGTTTTCTTTTGCATTGACATTTCCAACTCTACCAGAAAAGAAAACATAATATTGTACATAATAAATGTCATAAAAATCCCATACCAACATGTCCCAGCCTGACACAAAGAGTCCTTTCAGGTATATAAAAGAAAATCAAACAAAAACATTTGGTGAGAACTCACTTGTCAGTCAAATCACGACTAATTACAACAAACTAAACCCAGAAACAAACAATGACATTTCAAGTCTCGCATTAAACAAAGCTCTCAGTTGTTCATCTGTTGACTGAAGCTCTCAGCTATTTAGCTGTTGACTGTTCTCCAAACACAGGTGATTTAAAAATAATAATAAAGCAGAGTCTCTTTTCTACATACATCTTTTCTACAGCATGTCATGTAATGAACAACGCAGATGCCCCAATACGCATTACAGACGTATCCTACCTCGACCAACTCAGCCAGTACTCAATAAATTCACCAAATTTACTTTACTAATTACTAGACCCTGGATAAATGCATAAATGAACATAGAACAAAGCATAGAACCTATTTATACAGAACAAAAAGCCAAAATTGGCTGAAATTGCATATTTCGGCCAAAACGGAAAACAAACGCATGGATCGCCATTTTACCGGGGAAAAAATGCGATTTGTGACTTTTTGGAACGACACGTAACAATTTCTGTCTTTTTTAAAGGACAAGTATCGTGAACGTATGCTTGCGTTCGGTAAACTGAGGATTTTGCCCAAAACAGACACCAGGGAAAGTCACTAAATTAGTGTCTGGAAAAAGTTGAAAGAAAAAAACAAATAAAGAAAACAGAAAAATGGAATTGTAATCACTAATTACAATTAATTTACAACAAGGACACTTAGAAATGGCATGAAGTTGTTTTTTAACACCTGTTTTCACTGGAATAATGTTTTTTATTTTGCATGTTTTTAGTTTACATAAAATGTATTCTTTGGTGCATACTTTAGGCGAAGAAAACGAATTTAATCTTGCATTAATATCCGGGGTCTAGTAAATAGATAAATAACAAATAAATGATGTTTTCCAAACATGCCTGTTTGTTGATGTTATTAAATGAAATATTGCTAAACAAAACAAACTCCTTTTTGTAGGTTGCTACACCATCTACAGCTACCGGCCAACCTGTGGGACATAATGCTCGCCCTATTCGAGTCATAGCTGACCCACCCCAACATGGGATTCGTCGACTTCGTCTTGTTGCAGACCAGATTGCACAACCACACCCGATTGCACAGCCTAACCCGATTGCTCAGCCACACCCGATCGCTCAGCCAGCCGTCGAACAGCAGGTGCGGATGGCGCTCTCGAGTGTAAAATCGTGCTGTACCAAGTTCAAACAGTGTAAAATCGTGATACACCAAGTTCACACAGTGTAAAATCGTGCTATGTCGGGTTCAAACAGTGTGAGAATGCTCCAAAACATGACAAAATAATTTTTCGAGGAAAAATCCGAATTTTTCTCGTAAAAATACCAACTTTTGGCGAAAAAATCCCAATTTTTCTCGTCAAAAACCAAATTGTTCTCGTAAAAAACGCAATTTTTCTTGTAACTCTAATCAAGCTGAAAGTTTCGGTTGAATAAATCTTTTTAAAAAATCGATATTTCAATTTTTTCGATTTTAATCATTTTTCCGTGTTTTTACGCCGATTAAACTTGATATCAAATGATTTCTATATAGACTATTTTTACACGATTTAACACCGTTTAACCCAAAACACACGTTTTACGTTATCACACTAGATGCTCCACTGCATCACAAATTAGCAATTTACCGCATATGATGTTTTTACTTTTAATATTTTTTTTGGTTTAACTTGGATATTATATTTGTAAAACGCATGAAAATTCCGCCAAAAAACAAACCCCAGGGAAAGTCACTTAATTAGTGTCTGGGAAAAGTTTTAAAAAACAAAACCAAAGACAAATGAACAAACAGAAAAATAGAAAAAAATGGATTGTAATTACTAATTATAATTCATTCACATCAAGAACACACAGAAATAACATTAAGTTGTTATTTAACATCTGTTTTCACTCAAATAAATTTCTTTTGTTTTGCATATTTCTATTTTTATTTTGCATGAAACGGAATTTTTGGTGCATATTTTCTGCGCATAAAACAAATTTTATTTCCCATAAATATCCGGGGTCCACACATTACAAATGATTTTAAACTCCTCTTTGTAGATTGCAACACCTCCAGCTACTAGCCACGTCCGAGACATGGTTGCCCCACCCCAACGTGGGATTCGTCGACCTCATCTCGTTTCACTAGCCGGCCCGTCAAACTCCATGGCTCAGCCACACCACATTGCGCAGACACACCGGATTGTTCAGCCCGCCGTCGAACTGGTATAAAGCGCATTACTAGTTACTAGACCCTGGACCCATAGAATATGTTTATATTGAATGAAAAACCAAAATTGGTTTAAATTGCATATTTCGGTAAAAAAAACGGTAACAAATGCATAAATCGCCATTTTTCCGGAAACGTGTGTGTATCAATTTTTGTTTTTTTTAAAGACACGTATCGTGGACGTATGCTTGCGTCCAGAAAACTGAGGATTCCGCCAAAAACAGACACCAGGGGAAGTCACTAAATTAGTGTCTGGAAAAATTTTTAACAAAAACACAAACAAACAATTAAAAAAAATAGAAAAATTGAATTGTGATTACTAATTACAATTAATTTACATCAAGAACACTTTGAAATGGCATTAAGTGTTATTTAACACTCGAATAAATTTTTTTATTTCGCATATTGGTGTTTTTGTTTGGTGTAAAATGGAATTTTTGGTGCATACTTTATGCGCCAAAAACGAATTTCATTTTGCATAAATATCCGGGGAAAGTCACTAAATTAGTGTCTGGAAAAAGTTGAAAGAAAAAAACAAATAAAGAAAACAGAAAAATGGAATTGTAATCACTAATTACAATTAATTTACAACAAGGACACTTAGAAATGGCATGAAGTTGTTTTTTAACACCTGTTTTCACTGGAATAATGTTTTTTATTTTGCATGTTTTTAGTTTACATAAAATGTATTCTTTGGTGCATACTTTAGGCGAAGAAAACGAATTTAATCTTGCATTAATATCCGGGGTCTAGTAAATAGATAAATAACAAATAAATGATGTTTTCAAAACATGCCTGTTTGTTGATGTTATTAAATAAAATATTGCTAAACAAAACAAACTCCTTTTTGTAGGTTGCTACACCATCTACAGCTACCGGCCAACCTGTGGGACATAATGCTCGCCCTATTCGAGTCATAGTTGACCCACCCCAACATGGGATTCGTCGACTTCGTCTTGTTGCAGACCAGATTGCACAACCACACCCGATTGCACAGCCTAACCCGATTGCTCAGCCACACCCGATCGCTCAGCCGGCCGTCGAACAGCAGGTGCGGATGGCGCTCTCGAGTGTAAAATCGTGCTGTACCAAGTTCAAACAGTGTAAAATCGTGATACACCAAGTTCACACAGTGTAAAATCGTGCTATGTCGGGTTCAAACAGTGTGAGAATGCTCCAAAACATGACAAAATAATTTTTCGAGGAAAAATCCGAATTTTTCTCGTAAAAATACCAACTTTTGGCGAAAAAATCCCAATTTTTCTCGTCAAAAACCAAATTGTTCTCGTAAAAAACGCAATTTTTCTTGTAACTCTAATCAAGCTGAAAGTTTCGGTTGAATAAATCTTTTTAAAAAATCGATATTTCAATTTTTTCGATTTTAATCATTTTTCCGTGTTTTTACGCCGATTAAACTTGATATCAAATGATTTCTATATAGACTATTTTTACACAATTTAACACCGTTTAACCCAAAACACACGTTTTACGTTATCACACTAGATGCTCCACTGCATCACAAATTAGCAATTTACCGCATATGATGTTTTTACTTTTAATATTTTTTTTGGTTTAACTTGGATATTATATTTGTAAAACGCATGAAAATTCCGCCAAAAAACAAACCCCAGGGAAAGTCACTTAATTAGTGTCTGGGAAAATTTTTAACAAAAACACAAACAAACAATTAAAAAAAATAGAAAAATTGAATTGTGATTACTAATTACAATTAATTTACATCAAGAACACTTTGAAATGGCATTAAGTGTTATTTAACACTCGAATAAATTTTTTTTTTTCGCATATTGGTGTTTTTGTTTGGTGTAAAATGGAATTTTTGGTGCATACTTTATGCGCAAAAAACGAATTTCATTTTGCATAAATATCCGGGGTCGACAAATTACATAAACAACAAATAAATAATGTTATAATGTTGTTGTAGGTTGCTGCACCTTCTCCAGCTTTTGGCCCACCTCTGGAACATCACCCAATTGCACAACCACACCCGATTGCGGAGCCACACCGGATCGCTCAGATGCAACCTGTGATGCAAGTCATGACCCAACCTCGTCTCATTGCACCCAACCATCCTGTCCGCCCACTACGTCGTATCGCACACCCACGCCGCATTGTTCTGCCGGCTGCCGAATTGCAGGTGCAAATGCATAAATTGACACAAAAACCAAACAAAACAAACTCAAATGCATGTTTTTCTACCGCAGGCCCTGCCACAACACTTGGCTGAGCCACGATTGGACATACCCGTCCAACCCGTCGCACCACAGCCCCGGCAAGGACTGCGAGAACCACAGCAGCCTGCACAGCCGCAGCAAGAACTGCGAGAGCCACGACGTCCTCCCCAGTCCGAGCTGTTCCTAATAACTTTGCCCCACTGCTGCAAGACAAGACAAGAAGTGTTTGATGCGATTAGGCCGATTTGCCAAGAACTGATTGTCGCCAGGGAGGTGCACAACGAGGTTGCAGCACGCGAGCACCCCCATCCATTTCACTTGCACGTGTATGTCCGTCTGCAACAACGCACGGACTTTGTGCAATTGCGACGACACTTGCGTCCAATCCTGTTTCCTGACGTACGCCAACCGGCGATTAATATCCAGACGATCGGATCGCAACGGAGAGGCAGCACGATCGCCTACGTGACGAAACAGGATTTGGCACCTTTGACCCTCAATGTGCCCCTCTCTATGACGAATGAATTTTTCCAAACACGTCAGTGGGCCAAAGAAATGCACGGCCGGGAATTGGATTTGGCGACCGATCCGTTTGCGTTCAAACGGAGAAAGGAGCTGGGCAGTTTGCGACTCGTCCACACCTCGCTCGAGCGGAAACACAACGACGAAGAGGCAAGGCAACACCTTCTGGCAGAGCAAGCCCGACTGCTGGCTGGATTCGAAGTGACGCCAGGCACGTGGGTGGACCGTTTGCTGTCTTTCCTGAGGAACATAGATCCGCTGGACCCAAATCCGCAGCTAAAAAACCTCTACCTCTATGGTGCGCCGGGCGTCGGAAAGACCCGACTTACGGAAATGTTTTGTCCCCTCACCGTCACAGCTTTCAACCCGTGCCTGGCAGAAGGCCGTTTCGCATTCAGCGGCCTCGGAAATCACCACACGGCAGTGTACATTCCAGACGCCCCGAGAGACGGGCTCAGCGAGCGCCATGTCCGCGAAAGCATGCTGCGACTGCTGGAGGGCGGGTGGGTGACTGTGTCCACTAAGAATTGCGACGGTGTCAAAATTCATTTGAAAGTGCCAGTGATTGTCTGCTCAAATTTTCCGCTGCCAGCCGAAGAATTGAACGGCTCGGCAGGAGCGCTGGGCCGGAGATTGACTGTCATCGAAGCCAGCGACTTTTGGGAGCAGTCAGTCACGCCCAGAGCTGCACTGGTAGAGCAGCAGCAACAGGTGCCAGCAGTCGGCGATGCTGCACTGCAAGAGCAATAACCACAACAAAAAAAATGCATACACGCACAAAAATAAATATACATGGAAAATTCGGACCAAAATTGAGGCCAAATGAAAATATCTCGAGAACGAAAATTAATGAAATTTCAACTGGATGCTTGTACAACATCCTAAAATTTTTCACCTAAAATTCTATCAAAATCTATCCATTAGTTTCTGAGAAAAAAATTTCTTTGTGAAGTGACATCAAAAAGTAAGGAGCAAAAGTAAGTTTTCAAACTGTGTTTGGCATCGAGAAACCTTACAACAATGTCTGCTAAGGCTTTGTCGGCCCTCCTTTAGCCTGTAGTATTGCTTTCAATCATTCCGCCATACTTTCTAGCAATTTCAGTAGCACTGATGGAGATATTTTGCACCCATCTTCAAAAATTTCAGATTTCAACTATGAAACGTTTTTTCTCGAACTATTTGTTCCAAATCAAGAAATTATCTCATACATGTTCAATTGGATTAAGGATAAAACAACTGCAAAAGCCTCTAAAAGATAAGAAGTCACGTTTCAAGTGTTTATTTTTGTCTTGTAATGTTAAAAAAAAAAAAAAAAAAAAAAAACTCTCGGCGCTCTCATAAAGTATTTAAGACTAAACAGCATGAATAACTTCAGAAATGGCGGCCAACTTAGTCTGTTTTCTCTACCGGTAAATGCCGGTATCAAAAACCGGTATTTGTCAAGAAATTACCAAATACCAAATACCGTCTTTAATTCGGTATTGGGACCAGTTTTTTCCAATAGTGACATTTTTAACGCACGTTGAATGGGTTTTTTTTTAACATTAAAATGCAAAGTTATGATTTTTTAGGTTAAAAATGTGAATTTATTGATTTTTATACGTAAAAATTAGGAATTTATTGATTTCTATACGTAGAAATTAGGAATTAATTGATTTTTTTCACATTAAAACAAAAAATTATCAATTTATTAACTTAAAAATAAAAATTTTCGATTTTTTAACTTAAAAATGAAAATGTATGGATTTTTTAACTTCCAAATGAGAATTTACTGATTTTTTTTAACTTAAAAATAAGAATTTATCGAATTTCTTAACTTGAAAAATCTTATCAATTTAAAAAAAAAGAATTTTTAATTTCAACTAATAAAACCAACAGCTGATAACAAAACGATATCACATTCATCAAACTTCTATAACCCATTAAAAATAATATTTTAAAAAAAAAAAAAATTACAATTAAAACATTACAATTAAGATAAAAGTATTTTACATTAGCTGTTTTATTTTACTTAATTATCGAAAAATACCGGTTTACCAGTTTCTTGAACATTGAATACCGAAATACCGGTTTTTCAAAAAGTCCTGATTTTCAGAAACCCTAGTTTTCAAACAAAACATATTAAACATGACTTTGTGAAAGCGCCTAAAACACTCAAATGCAGCTAGTGTTTGATTTAATGAACTAGGTTGTGCCAATTTTTAACTAGTACGACGTATACTAATTAACTTCACAGAATTATGTAATTTTTATCTTTTAATTTTTATAAATATAAATATTGTATCAATATTCACTTACAAAATTATGAAGGAAACAAAAAATATATTTGAAATATCACAACTGAAGTTGTCTGATTTTAGTTTTGCGTGAAACACACTCGCGCAAATTCGATTGATGGATTGGAGATTTCAAACGTTTCTCATCCCCAACCAACACTGATGTAGAGTGTTTTACTGTGGGCTAAACTGAAGTGGTTTTGTAATGTGTTCTGTGTTAACAGAAGCATTTTAGAAAGATATCTTGACAAGAACAGAAAACATACATCGAAATTGGCACAAGTGTGTTTCACGCCAAAATAAAAACAGACAACTACAATGGCCTTCTCAGTTGTTTTATCCTTAATCCAAATGCACATATATGAGATAATTACTTGATTTGGAACAAATAGTTCCTCTTCGAGTTCTAGAAAAAACGTTCCATGGTTGAAATAAGCATTTCTGGAAGATTGGTGCAAAATATCCCCCTCAGTGCTCGAAAGTATGACTGAATGAATGAAAGCAATACTACAGGCTAGAGAAGGGGGGGAAGCCTTAGCAGACATAGTTGTAAGGTTTGTTGTGCTAAACAAAGTTTGGAAACTTACTTTGGGCCCTTACTTTTTGATGTCACTTCACAAAAAAATTTCTTTCTCAGAAACTAATGGACAGTTTTTGATTAAATTTCAGGTGAATAAAGAAGGATGTTGTACAAGCATCCAGTTGAAATTTCATTAATTTTCCACGCTTTTTTCCCCGAGATACAGACGGGAGAATCAACATGATGCCTTTGGAAACTTACTTTTGCCCCCCACTGTACAACAACCACAACAACCCCACAACTGTAACGAACAAAGGCAAAAAAATACACGCTCCCCCGAGAACGAAAGCTCGGATCGTCAAACACTAAACCTCAAACGAAAGAGCGGAAAAAACTGCACTAGAAATGTTCATTACACAGCTAATGATTAATGTATATTTAATTTGGCGCGTGTATGCATTTTTTGGAGTCACCCTTCGTAACCCTCCTTGTATTGTCGGGCCGGTTTTATGTGGGCCACCCGGTAGAAACAAGCAACAAAGACTATGCCAAGTTTGTCCACAACAGCGTACGCACTGGGTGCTAATACGCAACGTTGCAAACAAATTCCCAAAAAAAGCAGTTTATCTCCTGGTTGAATCAACCTTTTGTTTTGAAATTCATCACTGTCATTCATCATCAATGTCTTTTTTTGGACGAAAAGCAATCGTTTTTTGATCAGAAACATCATTTTCTCCACCAAAAACATCAATTCTTCCATAAAAACATTTCCATTTTCATTTCTTATCAGAAACATCCATTTTGGATCAAAAACGTCATTTTTTAACCAAAAACGTCCATTTTTGAGCAAAACATCCGTTTTTTAATCCCAAAAAACCAGTTTTAAGAAACGGCGTCAAGAGCCCCAATGCATTGGCGTCATTAAGTAATAGCTGGCGAAATGTGTAAATTTAATTAGAGTTTATACATTATAAAACTGCAATTTTTTGGATATTGTTATTCAGAATTTCATGTATTGAAATAATTTGTTTGTGTATTTGTGTATTTGTGTATTCATTGTATTTTTTTTAAACACAATCTGGACAATCCAAAATGGCGTTGTTCTTTCTTTAAAAAGCTTAAGTGTTTGTTTATGTTTGTTTTAAAATTTTAAACAAAACGTCCATTTTTGAGCAAAACATCCATTTTTTAATCCAAAAAAAACAGTTTTAAGTTTCGTTTATTTTTAAGAATAAATGGGAACTAAATGTGCACTTTGTATGCCATAACTTTTGGAAACCGAAAATGCCCAAGACACAGTTTGGGCCACTGAAAGTGCACTTTCGTGTACGGAAAATGCCGAATATGCACTTTGTGGACGCACTGTTTCGACAGAAAAGACACTTTTTGGGAACTAAAAGAGCACTGTGGCAAAGAATAAATACCGTATTTTACCGAATAAGAGTCGCCCTCGAATTGTAGCCGCCCTCGGATAGTAGCCGCGGCCGAGATAGACGACTTGATATTAAAATTGAAATAAAAAATTGATTTATTGCAGTTTCACAAGGGTTAGAAAAAGAAATTTGCGTTAAAGGTACCGTTACGCCATGTGCATGTCGTAATGTGCACGTCTTCACAAACGTAGACATTACGTATTTTAGGGGTACTTTGCATTTGCACTACCCCTTAGCGCAAATTTCTGTTTTAAACCCTTATGAACCTGACAATAAACTAATTTTTAATTTTTAATTTAATATTTAGTGTTTAAACTTCTTTTTACTGTTTCTTTCATTAGAAAATTACATTATTTTGGATTCTTTTAATGTAGCGGAAATTGATTTCCGGACGAGAGAGCGTACGCGCCCTACAGAACGGACATTCCGTAGACTGGACAAGTTTCTGGGACCCGTTCTATGTCCGGGCTACGCAGCTTTGACTGTAGTACGATATTGGCCACTATTTGAAACCGCCCCCGAATTAAAGCCGCAGCTCAAAGCGGCTCTTATTTGGTAAAATATGGTAAAAGCCGAAACTTTTGGGCGCCGTTGTGTTTCTATTTTTTTTAAACGAAACAAAATACCGTTATCACTATGTTTTTTATTTATTACAAAACTGCAATTTTTGGGATGTTGTTTTTCAGAATTTCAAATAATTTAAATTCAAATTCAAATAATTTATTTGTGAAAAGATTGTATTGTATCCGAAATGGCGTTGTTCTTTTTTAAAAAAGCTTGAGTGTTTGTTTGTATGTTTGTTTTTAAATTGTAAAGAAAATGTACGTTTATTGATGTTTTTTTTGGGCAATTTTATTTTTCGGACGAAAAATTCATTTTCCAAACTAAAATATTCAATATCCAATATTCAATTTAGTTTTTAGCGCATTCAATTTCAAATAAAAAAATCGATTCTCTTGAATTCCTCAGATGGAAACGTGTCGTATTTTTTAGAAGCGGATTATTGAAAACCCGATTTTCGTACTCCACTTTGGGGGTTAATTCTTTGGTTACAAACAAATCTGCGTATAAATTGCATTAAAAACAACGAGGGAATTGCCAAAATCCGGATTTAATAACTGTATCTTTCATCAAAAGTTTCTTATTCATCATCCTTTTGCAGAAGGGCAGTGGGTTAAGTTCTAAACCCAAATCCTGAACACTATTTTACCCTGTAAAACCGGATTTATTGACTATATCTTTCATCAAATGTTTCTTATTCAACATGTAGAAGGACAGTGTGAATCCACTGTATAAAAACTGGCCATGACACAATGCCTGAAATAATTTTTGTAAATTAGAAACTTGACGCAAACAGAATATGATTTACCATAGCAATGAGGCGTCCAATGAGACAGAAATAAAGCAAATGATTGGGATTAACTGATAATGCTAGATAAAATCCAAAAAAAGCGTCCAAAATTTATTTCAAAAAAAGTGTTTTACCTCCTTGTGTTGTCCCCCGTGGCCGAGGTGCGTCCAAATGTAGGCAAAATTATCGCTGGAGCCGCTCAATAAATACTGATGTTCGTCGGGACTAATGGCACTTTTCACAAAATGGCACTTTTCACTTTTCGTCGGTGCTCACGGGCACCGACGAATACGTCCAACAGTTGTACTCATAGATCAATTTATACTCGAAATGTAAGTGTTTAAGATGTTCACGGTGCCTTATTCACATGCAAAGTGTGCACAAATTGGCTTTTATGGCGTAAAATCATCCATTTCATACAAACAAATTGCCTTCACACGGTAAGAAAGAGTTCTAATACTGCACTACACAAATGGCATATTGCAATCACGCCTTTCATTTCGATTTGTAAATCTCGCCGAACGATTTGTCGTAGTAAGTGTATCGGAATCGATGACCTATCAACGAAATAAATGAAACAAAAAATTAAAACCACAAAAAAAAAAAAAAAACACAGTCCAATTTCTACCCCAAAAAACGGACGAAATGACGAAAAGGTTTTCCGGATTCGCCAAATACGGACTAAAAATCTTGCCGTACTCAGCCTCTTTGTCGGCCGTCAGCGATCCGACCAGAACTGGAATTATTGTGGATTGGTTCTTGTGACTGTAATGGCAAAATCAATTGATAAATTAAAACAGATTTGCGAGTGTTCTTCCGTGGTTAACTCACTTCTCCATCGCTTTGGCAATGCTCGTCTACGTCCGTCGAGTACAGATCATCGCAAACTGAAAATTACACGAGAAATAAATAAAATAAACACGACAAGTAGAGGCAAGTTTGCTTGTTTAATCTGGGAGGTGACTAAAAGATGCATGTTAGCGGCTGTAAAGGCCAATTTGTCTTCACACCAAACACAACGTGTTAGCTTCGATCACGAGCGGGCGAACGTTCGTGAACGAAGCTAACATGCCATCCATCGCACATTCGATGGCCACAGTATGCGTTCAAATTTGGAACAGGTCGCTCGGACGGGCCCTTATCCAGCGACCTGTTCCAAATTCCAACCAACATACCTTTTCTCCTCGCTTTTCTCCGACCATCCAAGATGAAGCGGGATACAAATGGCGGACAGCTCCGCTGCCGCCCTCGCCTGGCAAAACGGCCAAACATGAAATTAGAAAAAGAATTAGTAACTTAAAAATTATTATAAAAATTGTTTTATTTTAAAACAACTTAGGTTAAACACATTAAGCTTTGCCTGTGGTTCCGTTGACGAGCCGGGAAATCCTTAAGAAACCCGAAAGACCGAATCGTTTAATTCGTTTACTCGCCACTAGATGTCAGACAAATAAGAATCCAAACATAATTTCCGAAACACACTGTTGAAAATTGGCAACAATTTCAATCATGTTGTGAATTGATTTTGTGAAAAGAAATATATTAATAAAATATTAACATCCTTGAATGTTGATTAGTAACTGTGTCTGCTTGCAGTAGAAATGTCATGGTCACTTTATCACGAATATCAATATTTACTCCACATTTTCAAAAGCACTGTCAACACTCGGTGGCATGCAGCAAAAAAACACAAAGTTTATTGATTGTACATTGTCAAAAGCACTGCCTCCACTCGGTTGGTGGATCTATAGTGAAATACAATTCAGACTTGATCATTAGTTCGTGCAGTGTGCTAGATATAGGTGAATCTGAAACCTAAATACATGACTGAGTCTGACATCTGACCTCAGATAAAAGTTTCCAGATAACTCACAATGTCACAATTGTCAACAACGTGTATCTGCAATGCTTCTGAAATTGCTGTACAGTACAGCCGCCAGAAAAAGGTCATGCATGCACCCGGAAAACGTGATTATTTGGCGAGATCATTTAAATCCCAAGTTGTCACATAAAAACAAATAAAAACTGCAACGATATATCACCGTGCGAATTAGTCAACAATAAATTGTCAATAACTGCTCCATCCAGGGGATGCATACATGTGTTCTTGGGGACAGACGTGACATCCAAATTGATTTGATGAATCCTAATAAGTCCCTGATGGGCACTGACTGCACTGGTTTTTATCCAAATCAAAAAACTTTCCTGCAGAACAAGACACTGCCAAAACAATTTTAATTGATAAAATTAATAAAAAAAAAAAATAATCAATTAACTCAAAGGTACAGTTTTATGAAATTTCAATTGGGAAAGTGTATTCACTATTCAGCGCAACAAAATCAGAGGTGACTGTTGACTGCAATTAGCGCACCAACTTGTTGAATAATAATATTTGTCCAGTTGCACGATTCAAGGCACGATTCTGAGAAGAGCGCAACCACAAACGTGATTTTCACCTTAATTGAATTGCGTCAGATTTTGCCACGCTTTCTATAGTTTCCAGATAGAGAAAAAAATTACCTACCGCATTTTCCATGCAAATATATCTGTCCATCAGGGCATACTGTATCATTAGATGATGGAAAATGAAACGAAAATGAATAAAAACTGAAAAAAATAGATGAAAAATGAAAAAAAACGTCAAAAACAAATTTTAAAAAAAAGCAATTTACCTTCTACAATGTCCTGTGTGGCTATACCGCAGTCGGGGGTCGTCCACGGGCCTTTGGTCGGTCAAAGATGCCTGGAAAATAAAAGAAAAATGAATAAAGACATCAAAAATTAAAAGAAAAAAAAAAACCGAAAACAAAAACGTCCAAATCAAATTTCAAAATATTCCGTTCATCATCTACGATGTCCCGCCCCCTCTCCCTCCCCCTCCCCGCCCCGCCCCCTCGCCCCCTCTCTCCCCTCCCCGCCCCCCCTCTCCCCCCTCCCCTCTCCCCGCCCCCCCTCTCCCCCCTCCCCTCCCCGCCCCCTCTCCCCCCCTCCCCTCCCCGCCCCCTCTCCCCCCCCTCCCCTCCCCGCCCCCTCTCCCCCCTCCCCCTCCCCGCCAATGGCGGTGGCAATGTTGGGGCCCGTCTTGGTTGTTCTGGCCCATGTTGAACCAGCAAAAAAAAGCTGTCTTGGAAACAGAAATAATGAGGAAATAATGAGGAAATAATGAGGAAATAATGAGGAAATAATGAGAAAATGCCTACCCAAAGCCAAGAAATACCGTCTTGGAAACAGAAATGAGGAAATAATGAGGAAATAATAAGGGAAGGCTTTCCAAAATTGCCGTCCTGAAAACAGAAATAAATGCCTTTCCAAAGGAAATGCCTTCTTGTCCAGTTGGGCGGAATCCAGAAACAACCAAAAAGCTGTGCTTTGCCTGCAAAAATGTTAACCCTACTAAAAAAACAAATCCAGTTGGCCCGGAAACGCTCTTCCGCAACCAACCAGCAGCGAGCAGCGGATTTGCCGCCTGTCATTTGCCCATCTCTCACCCCCAAATCCGCCGACTATATTATAAATATTAAATGCATCCTCGGATTTGGGGACGCGCCTGGGTTGGCTGTGGAGCGGTTGAGTCCGGTCTAAATCTGTTCTCCATGCACGCCATTGGCTGAAAAACAGATCTAGACCGGACTTAACCGCTCCATAGCCAATGGCGTGCATGGAGAACAGATTTAGACCGGACTCAACCGCTCTATAGCCAATCCGGGCCCAGGAACCGGATTTGCATGGATCGGTCGTGTTCGGTCTGGATTTGCTCTTCAGCCAACGACGTGCATGGAGGGCAGATCCAGAGCGAACACGACCGCTCCATAGCCAATCCGGGCCCAGAAACCGGATTTTCGCGTGCAATTTTGGTCTGGGATAAACGGCATCAGGGGGCGTGCGTGTTGCTTGTAATTTTCCCAAAGAGGGCGCCACTTACGATGGTAATGGCGCCCATGTGTTGGGGAAAATTTATTACCGTTGTTTGCACCTGGCCCAGAACACATGCATGGACAGGAGTGAATAAATGAAAAAGCATCCAAGGTTTTTGATTCTCCCCCAGAAATTGTAATAATTTGGGTCCGCCCAATGTTTGGATGCACCCAGGCGTGTATGTGTACGTGGACACAGTGTAATAAATATGCATTTGCTTTTTGAATATTTCATATTTTTTAAATTTTATTTCCACCAAATTTTCAACAAATTTATTTAATCACATTTGTGTATAGTAAACTCCAATTAAATTTACACATGACGCAAATGCATTTTGGGGCTCCTGACACAGTGCTTGGGACAGCTCGTTTTTGGCACAGTGGTCCAGTGGTCCATGAATGAATCAATAAATGACAAAACAAAGCAATATTTATTTGTAATAAGACATAGTCCAATTCGTCCACTTCCGGAAAAACCCTTGTTCTACCTGGCTGTGTTGGGTAGATCTGCCTTGGACATGAACACAGAGCAACGGACTGGCCAGACCCATTGCTCGATGCTCGTGTCCAAAGCGGAACTTTGTCCTAACCCAAACCAGGTAGAACTTCGAATGTTGCTCAGACTTGGCTGCTGGATGCTGGAGAACAAAACAGATGTGCGCTTCCAAAGAAGCCATCCTCACAGAGACGAGAGGCGAGGACCCAAAATGGCGGAAAATGGCTTAAAACAAGACCCAAAAAAATAAAACATATAAATCAAATGTGTGCACTAAAAACTCACCTGTAGAAATCTGCGTACCGATAAAAATCTTTTTTTTTCAGCTAGCTTAGTCAAACACAAATCAGCATTGATCGTTATTTCCGCGCCAATGTGTGCGGCCAAGTGTCACTTGGCCGTGCATAAAAGAGGATAGTGAGTGGTGGCTGTGACAATGCTCGGCTGCGTATAACAATGTAGAGCGCCTCGGTCGTGCCGTTCACATCAATTTACGCGCCACAGTTGGCTGGGCAGAAAGGGGAAGCGCCTTTTATCATAGGTCCAACTTCGCTCGACAAACAGACTCAATGCCGAAATGCGAAAAACATTGCTGTCTGAAAAAACAAGAAAATAAGCCAAAGCAGATCTGGCAATCGCTGGACCGAATGTATTCCAATCCCGGAACTTCATCGTCGAGAGTGCAGCCGCAAGAAAATACGTGAATGTTCCTCTGCGGTTTGCCGTCGTCGCAAACGCGCACCTCGCACACCTCTGACTGTGAATGTTTACGACAAATGTTTTTACAACAAACATTCCCACCAATTGTATTCTGGTTTGCCCACAGCATTGGTGCGCCCGTTTCCTGGTGCACAAAAACAAAACAAATTCATAAGCACTCCCAAAATAAAAAAAAAACAAAAAACCCATCTCACCTCTCAATGTCGCCACAGTCCGGGGCAGTCGGGGGTTGTCCAGGGGCCAAATGGCGAGCACGCCACGAAATCTGACGAATCGAATAATAACAATAATTAATTACTTAATTACTAATTTACTTAAATAACTAACAAATTTCTGAGAACTTGAGGAATAAATCACCGTGTATTCGTAGGCGGTGGAAAAAACGATGAATTCTCCGTGGCGCAACCCGTTCTTTTCCAAAAATATCACCTGATGTTTGTCCGGCAATCGCTGAACCGAAGCTACGACGCTGCTGTTTGGTTTACAGCTCAAGTATTCCAGCTCGTGTATTCCAATCCCGGAACGCCCTTGTCAGAACACACGAGAGTGCAGCCGCAACGAAATACGTAAATATTCCTCCGACCCGATTCGGAAATAGCGCTCACGGCAAACAACTGTCCGTCGCCGCGTCAACTCAACCGCAGTTTGCCGTCGTCGACGTGCACCTCGCACGCCTCTGACTGTAAATGTTTACGACAAATGTTTTTACAACAAACACTCCCACCAATTGTATTCTGGTTTGCCCACAGCATTGGTGCGCTCGTTTCCTTTTGCATCCCATCCTCGGAAAACACCGCCACTTTCCCTGCGCAAAAATTGTTTCACACTTCTGCCGACAATGCGCAGCCGAGCTCTCACTGTGCATTGAGGCGGGAATGTGTAACAATGGCTTCGCAGGGTCGAAGAGCAAACTTGGCGGTTCCAGATTAACGCCCACAGTCGGCGAAACGCGTGCTAAATTTAAAGAAAACTTCAATAAAGGAATTGTAAACGGGAATACCACAAAAACACAAAAAAAAAAATATATATATACCTAGTCGATCCAATTCATACTGAAGTTTCAACGAAGATCCGTGCAAGCGAAACTGCATCAACGAGGACGAACCGTCGAGATTGCCGACGCTCACGACCGAATCTGGACTCAGACAAAGCCAATGGCGCCAATTCAACAGAAGGGAAAACTGTTCAGCTTCCGCTTTGGGCAAATCTAATCTGAATTGAGAGATTCATCCAACTGATAAACAAAAAAAAAAGAAATATACAGTAGATCGATCTTACACGTAAACAGCCGCAACGCGACGTGAAGCGAGTCGGCAATTGAATCCTCCCGAGCCGCGGCCAACGAACCTTCTACACCCGCTCCTGACACAACGACCATCCGTTTGTCGGCGCAACTATCATTGGACGGGACGGCGTTGCCAATAATTTATCTGCGAGAAACAAAAAAAAAAGAGATCAAGAAACAAAACAAACATTTTAACGCACTGGAGTCGATGACGGCGACGAGAGCGTCGTCAACATCAGCCGAATCAATGCTGCGGTTCGTCACCACACATAGCAAACGAATCTGCCCGCGCCGAAATCGTCGGAAAACAGCGGCACTTCCCGCGTGATGCAGTGATATTCATTCGACGTTGACGCCGATGTAGGTCATCGCATTTCCCACGATTTAAAACACCCCAAATTTAATAAAATCCTCAAAATTCCAGCAGAATACCAAAGAAACTCAACAAAATGCAACGAAACTCAACAAAATGTTTGGGACTATTCATGCCAATTACACAAAACTCCAAGTTTCTCGGCTGAAATACCTCCGTCACAGTTTGGCTAGAAAATAAAATAAAATAATTATTAATTAGTTTTAAACAATGAAATGAAATGAATCAGCAGCTTTTTTGAGTTGCCATACAGATTCCCTGCCCCTGAAAAAAGTCGCAAATGGGTAAAAATTGAGCCCAAAAAGGGAAAAAACGTGCTTGAACCAAATTATATATGATGGCAACACACCCGCACAGGCAGCAGCTGATTTGGTTGCGACAGCCAGGAACGTGGTTTTTTAGTAGAGCGTCGAGGCGTCAAACGATCTTTGATGGAGAAATCCAAAGTCTGCTTCAAATACCAGTGGTGATTGTTCGTCAAACAACTGTCCGTCGTGGCTTTCATCATTTCCCTACTATACGTGCAGTCGCTTGCTCTCTCTAAGAACATGGTCACATACAGGTCGTTTTGTCCCGGATTTAACGCCAACATGGTCATTCTTTCCTCCACTTACTGCGTCTTTTACCTTGAATGCAGAGAAAAATTAAAACAAACAAAAATCAAAATTTGTTAATCCCATGTAAAGCGGAGAAATACAGTATTAAAATTTTTCAAAACCAAAAAATGCGATATTTGTTCTTTTTTCGGGAAAAAAAACCAATTTTTGTTTTTCTTTCTTACCAAAATTCACTTTTTTCAATTTATGCCACTTTTTTTCGGTCCAAATTCGGCCCAACTCTTACCAAACCCCACAACAAACACCCCAAATATTTATCTATTAACCGGTGGTTGTCTCATGAGTGAAGTATGATGGCAGTTTGATGTCGATCGAGGAATAAACTCTTTTGCCTGATGCGAAGCTGAAGCTGAACAAACTGAAGCTGATGATTTCTTTTCAGGCACTGGACCGTCCTGCGGCGCACTGTCATTGACAGACTCGGACACAGAGCGCAAAATGTCCTCTGACGGACCTACGGCGAAAACAAAAACAAAAAACAAAACATCAAACAACAGAAACTTAAACCAAATCTTACTACCTCGCCCGGAAGTTGTGTTCCAACCCAACGGTTTCTGCAAATTCAAGACAACTGTCTCTCGGAACGGTCTGAAATGACAACATCTACTCGACTCGAGGCCACGCTGAACTATTAACATCCAGACTAGCGCCGCTAACATACATTCGTTCTACGTATTTTAAATTGGGAAAAAACGCCAATCCGGAGACATCTTCAACACTGTTTGTTGAAACAGACACGATGGAATAAGTGCGCAATGTTTGGTTTGTATTAATTCAGAAAACACTTCGTGCTACCTATTTTGTTCAAACGATTGTCAAACGGGCACTTGGTCGAGAAGAAACAAACACGTTTCAGTTGGCGCGCACTCCTGCCGACATGCACAATATCTCCAGGTAATACTTCGAGTCGGGACAGGTAAATTTAATAAAAACCCTAAATTTCTAGCTGGGAAAAAAGGCTAGAAAATAAAATTAAATAATGAAATGAATTGATTCAGCAGCTATTTGGAGTTGACAAACAGATTCGCGACAGGCAGGGAAGCCCCCCCCGCCTCCTTAAAAAAGTCGCAAATGAGTAAAAATCGCCCAAATCGTCGGGAAACACCGCCACTTCCCCTGCACGGAAATTGTTACACACTTCTGCCGACAATACACAGCCAGGCCATCACTGTGCATGGAGGAGGAAATGTGAAACAATCACCTCGCAGGGGCAAAGAGCGAACTTGGCGGATCCAGATTAATTCCCACAGTCGGCACAACAACGGCGAAACGCGTGCTCCTCTCACTTTGACCACAACGGCTGTTCACAGCTGAGAACAAAGAAGAAACTGAACGAACAAATCATTATTCACATATTAAAAAAAAAAAAAAAAAAACAACCAACTATAAAATGGCATGCAAACAACATTACCTGTCCAAATTGTTTTTTCTGCTGGCATAATCATGAATAACATTAAGTCAGTAGGAAACAAACTACTTCTGCGAAAAATTACAGATATAAATCCACCTGAAAAACAGGGAAAAAAACTCGATCCGACCCACGCCCGCACACAATACCGATTAGGCTTAAACACAGGCACCTGCAAATTCGATTTCGGCGGGCGTGCACGCAAGCACAGTCGAGGACACTGGAATGAGCTCTGTTCCAGCGTCCCCTAGGAAAAAACACCACTTGCTTGTCTGCAGAAACCAAATTTGAAGGTGCTTGTGCAGGGTGTCTGCTGTGATATAATATATCAGCCGGAAAAAAACAAGGCTTAGTATGAACAACTTATTGTTGATTCCAAAGTGGAATCAAAAGTGGAATTTAAACAACTCCGTCACTAAACGGCGCTGTTTCAATCAGCACCATCTGTTGTCACCGTCCAAACCAGCTTTTTTTTTGTTTTCTGCCAAAGAAAGAAAAAAATATGTGAAATAAAAAAATTTCTTTGCGTGAAATCAGGTGTGAAACAAGTAAACATGGAAATGCAGTAGACCCCGGATAAATGCATAAATGCATAGAATATATTTATATTGAATAAAAAGCCGTAATTGGCTTAAATTGCATGTTTGGCCAAAAACGGTAAACAAATGCGTGAACCGCCATTTACCCGGAAAAAACGTATCAATTTTTTTCTTTTTTTTAAGACACATATTGTGTACGTATTCTTGCGTTCGATGAACTGAGGATTCCGCCCAAAACAGACACCAGGCGAAGTCACTAAATTAGTGTCTGGAAAAAGTTTTAAGAAAAACACAAATAAACAATGAAAAAAATAGAAAAATTGAATTGTGGTGACGAATTACAATTAATTTACATCCAGAACACTTTGAAATGGCATTAAGTTGTTATTTAACACCTGATTTCACTTGAATAAATTTTTTTATTTCGCATATTTGTATTTCGCCAAAAATGAAATTTTTTGTGCATATTGTCTGCACATAAAATGAATTTCATTTTGCATTTCCATATTAGACTAAGAAAACAAAGTAATTGATTAAAAAAAACAATAAATAAATAAATAAATCAACTGCTATTGGTTTGTTAATTCATTTTTCCCAAAAGACAAAACAACCCAAAACGGGGTAATATGCCATGGCCGACAATGGCTGCCATCCTGCCAAGCTCCAAGCTTTCACAAAAGCCAGACACCAAAACCCAGGTACACGATACAATATGATACATTGTTGTCTGCAAAGCGGCGAAGACAGAGCTCTGCCGCTAACGGAGCTGCCATCTGGCGGCAGTGACAGAACTAGCTATATTTATGCACCAAAACTTTCCCCCGGAAATAAGCAAATTAAAGCCCAATTCGGCTTTTGGTTCAAAATAAATATATTCTGCAGTGCTGGAAGGCGCCAGCGTATCTTTTTTGAAACCCCTAATTGTAAATCAAATTTCTACAATAAAAAAAACATTAGCACACAAATGACCACTGGGCCCTGAGATTTTAAGTCCCTTGGAGGCCAATGGCCCTAATGCAGACATTGAAGTCCACCCCCCTCATCGTTGTAATTGGAAAGTAGACCAATTATCCAAACGGGGTGGTTTGCCGTTTTCGACATTGGCTGCCATCCTGCCGTCAGATAAACACTTTTGGTGATGACTCCAAGCTTTTTAAAACAGAAAACCAGCTTTTTTCCAACAAATTACACGATAATTTCTAGACCCCGGCTATTTCAGCGTAAAATCTGAAACCAAAATTCCGTTTTGAGACATAAATCGCCATTTACCCCTGGTGAATAAATAAATAAATAAATAAATAAATAATAATAAATAAATGCATTTTTGCCCCAAATTTCCACCCAGTTGATGAAAAATGGACTTGAATTTGCGGAAAAAAAACAGAAGTGAGCGTTTTGTTGCGCAACTAATCCAGATTTTCCAGTAGTGAATTTGTCTCCAGTGTAGCCGGTCACCAGTCAAATGCTCATCGCTGCAAAAAAGGTTCCAGGGGTGAAATTGTCTCTAGTTTTCTTTTTTTCCATCCAAATCCTTTTTCCAAAATTTTGGGCCACAAAACCCTTAATTTTCCAGTCAAAAAGAGCAAAGTGTTCATCCGGCACTTTAGCTGTTTGCGCTAGTGGAAAGAGTGCCAAATTTAACCCAGAACGGCTAAAACCGTTTTTTTTTAAACACATTCCAATGGCCGTAGTGGCCCGACCAATCTATAGGCGCCCATGGTACTAATTAAAACAGCTCTGGCACTAGACGGCACTGTTTTAATGAGCGCCATCTGCTGGCGACGACAAAAGCAGCTTTTTTGTGTTTTCTGCCAAAGGAAGAAAAAAATATGTGAAATAAAATTTTTTCTTTGATTGAAATCATTCGAAGGGCACTTTGAAGTGGCATTAAGTTGTTATTTAACACCTGATTTCACTGGAATAAATTACACTTGAATTTTTGTAAAAACATTAGCACACAAATGACCACTGGGCCCTGAGAGTCGAACCAGTCGAAAATGGGCCCAGGAATCCTTTTTGGCAGCCGAATTTGGCTGAATTCACACTGTTGTCCAGATATAAGCCGTTTTCACTTATATCTGGGCAACGGTGCAAACTGTGCACCTTTTGCTCGCACAAATGGATTTCCCAGCAAGTTAAACTGTTTGTGCCTTTTTCAATGAGGGAAAAAAAGCCCTTCCCTTCCCGAAAGAGCACTTTGGCACCCAAAAATGTATTCCTTGATCGAAAAAAGCGCCAAAAAACAAAAAAAAATGTTTTTGCACCTAACCACAACCAACTCCGGACCTAAACAAAGCAATAAGCCCGGACCTAAGCAATGTGTTTAGTCCCGCACGTAACCAAAGTGTTTAGCTCTGGTTCTAAAATCAATCGTGTTAACTACCCACCTAACCCAATGTGTTTAGCTGCGGAATTAAACACAGTGGTCAGCTCTGGATCTAAACACAGTGTCAGCTTCGAACCTAAGCAATGTGTTTAGTCCCGCACGTAACCAAAGTGTTTAGCTCTGGTTCTAAAATCAATCGTGTTAACTACCCACCTAACCCAATGTGTTTAGCTGCGGAATTAAACACAGTGGTCAGCTCTGGATCTAAACACAGTGTCAGCTTCGAACCTAAGCAATGTGTTTAGTCCCGCACGTAACCAAAGTGTTTAGCTCTGGTTCTGAAATCAAACGTGCTAACTAACCACCTGACCCAATGTGTTTAGCTGCGGAATTAAACACAATGTTCAGCTCTGGATTTAAACACTGTTCAGCTCTGGATCTAAACAACAACAGGTCTAAAATACACCGATCAAATGAGCAGCTAGGCAATGTGTTAGTTTCGGACCTAAGCAATGTGTTAGTTTTGGACCTAAGCAATGTGTTAGTTTCGGACCTAAGCGATCCGTTAGACCCGGATCTAAACGCTGAGTTCCGTTCCGCACCTGCAGCTCTGGATCTAAACAACAATGAACATTATTAGCAAATTCCGGAAATTTCCGCCAGGTTTAAATGGTGGAAACATGTCTGAGAATGTTATTTCGCTGTTGACGAGTGAGGAGGAAATAGAAGAGGAAACTGAGACGGACACCAGTGATGGAGCTGTTTGCGCAGGTCACTAACCTTATCGAAAAAAAGGTCTAAGTCTGTGAATGCCGTTTCGAGGCAAACACATTAGTTGGGAACTGTTGTTTTCCCCAAAAACAGAAAGGCTCTTTTTTTCAGAATGCAGTGCCTAATCTATAGAGACCGGATAAATGCATAAATGCACACAAATAATTTTTATTCAATAAAAAGCCAAAATTGCCGATTAATGCATATTTTGTAGAAAAAAAAAAACATAAATCGCCACTTTTCCGGAAAAAGAAGGCGATTAATGACGGCTTTTTACGATACGGAACGTGTACATATAAATTTCTGTCTTTTTAAGAAACGTATTGCGTACGTTTCGTGTATACGTATGATTTGCGTTCGGAACTGACGACTTCGCCAAAAACAGAAACCAGGAGAAGTCACTAAATATGTAAAAAAAACAAATTAAAAAATAAAAAAATAGAAAAGAATGAATTCTAATTACTAATTAGAATGCATTCACATCAAGAACACTAAGAAATGGTATTAATTTGTTATTTAACACCTTACTTCAATTGAATAAATTATTTTATTTCGCTTATTTTTATTTTTATTTTGCATAAAATGAAATTTGTAGTTTATATTTTATAAAAAAAAAAATAAAAATAAAAATAAGGAGGCTATTTAACATAGGTTTAAGACGGTTTTGCATCCCAAAAACAAGTACATTATTCTTACACAAATTATTACAAACTAAAATGTTCTTTTTTACAGATCGAAACGCGGTCGGATCAGACGCCGACGAGTCAGACACCAACGAGTTGCAGCAAGGATTTCCTGGGCCACAGCCAAGGGAACATCCAGATTGGGTGCCCCAATGCCTGCGGCAATTCCTGCTGCCAGCCGAAAACGCAGCAGCATTGCATAGATTCGAGGTGTGGGTGAAAAGCGAAGCTGGTTTAGCCACAAACGAACGAACGGCCAAGCAGCACGCCCGACAAGTGTCTGCATTTCTGTCATCAACTTGGGAATGCAACGAGGAAACATTTCTGCAGAGCAGCGAGTCCTGGTTCATTCAAGAGCTTGATCAGCGACCACCAGGGACCATATCAAGTGTTTTTTGTTCGGTGCGCCATTACGTGACATTCGTCCGGGTAGCTTCAAGACCACACCTACATGGGCAGAGCCGTGATCTGATGACAGCGATTGAAGGCGAACTTACCCGCTGGAGTCGCAACTTGACAAGACGGAGGGCACGCCGACAGCGAGAACGCATCCGGATGGAGCGCGACAAAATGCCCATCAAAAGTGAGATTGAGTCTTTCGCGAAATCGACGCATGTGCGACAAATACACAGTTGGCTCGACCAACCACAGGCAGTAAGCAACTGGACGGCCCAAACAATTTCCAGGGTCAGAGATGTTTTGGTGGCCGAAATCATCATGTCGAACGCTTCGCGACAAGGCTGTGCCACTCGCATGACTTTGGGCGAATGGACGGCGAGAGAACAGGTGCAAGGCTATTTTGTGGTAGACGTGGCGTCTGTCAAAAATGTGGTCCAAAAGGGTGGGTCGGACGTAGTTGTTTCAACAAAACTGGCGCAAAGAATCAACCATTACATCCAACATTTCAGACAACGTTGTTTTGTTGGTGAGGATGCCGCGAACAGGCGACGAAATCCAAATACTCCGTTGTTTGTTACCGGCGTTGGCAAAGCGATGGGCAAAGGAACTGCAGCACGCTGCGTTTCACAAGCGTGGTTGCGCGCAGGATTGAAACCCATGACGGCCACGCTTTTCCGCAAGGGCGTCGTAACACACATACACCACCATGATTACGGCATGGCTGCCGATTTAGCCGACCAGATGGGACATAGCGTTCAAACGGCTGATCGTTACTACCGGGCCAGCAGTTCCGCGCGTCGAGCTGTAAAGACCGTCCGTCGCATGGCCGAGCACATGGGCACAGGCGCCCTGCTTGATGGAAGTGCGAGTGAAGAAAGCGACGAAAGTCATTCCCAACCCTCGCCAAACAATTTGGTTGGAGCCGAACAAACTCACGATCCAACCACCCTTGCCAACAGACGAGCAAGACAAACACGGGAACGCAGATCACCCACACCCACACCCACACCGGACGTCTCGCCACGCAGAAGGGCACGGCAACGGCAAGTCAGATCATCTACGCCCACAACCGGCGATGCGTCCTTAGTCTTGCCACGCAGAAGAGCACGGCTACGACAAGTCCGATCACCCTCGCCGCCAACAACCGACGATGCTTCCTTCGTCACGCCACGCAGCAGAACAACAACGCCCTGCGCTGAAGGTAAAATAATAAAGAATAAATAAATAATAAATAAATAAACCCACACACACACACCGAACCGAATGTTCTATTCCTGTTTTATTTCAAAGGTTCCAGCAATTCCGCAGTTAGTCAACGTCACCATGAACCACACACTCCGCAGGTGTCTGAAACACTGCGAGCTCCGACGCACACTGCACGCAAAAGGGCACGGCGACGACAAATCAGATCACCGACGCCCACATCAGGCAACGCTCCCTTTGTCTCGCCACGTAAAATAGGCTGCGCTCACACACACACACACCCAACTGAATGTTTTATTCCCGTTTTGTTCCCAAGGTTCGAGTTCCTCCACGCTGGGTCAAAAACACCATGAACCACACACTCCACGGGTGTCTGAAACAGTGACAGCTCCATTGCGCACTGCAGAATGCCGTCCAGCACATCCATCAGGCAACGAACCAAGGCGAGGAAGCCACAGTGGTTTGTCTTTCATTCGCCCATCTGTTTTCTCCAAAGAAAGGTGTAATTAAATCCCATTTAATCATTTACAGAAACAATTACCAAAGAAACACACCCGCCACTGCAGGCACCATTAACAGGAGAAGTCTCCCGCTTGACAACGACACCCATTTCAGCGCCACCACCATCTTCCAGCACAGCACAGGTGCACGACATAATTGCTGCCCCGCCGTATGTGCCAGCACCAAATGTTCCTGGTATGGGAGAAACAGCAGGTGATTAGTAATTGAAGAAAAAAACAACATTGCATTAAATGTAATCGCTTCTTCGGCAGGCGTCATGCCTCTAGGGACAAATTCTGCACAAATGGTGATTGCACCAAACGGTCCAATCGATTGGGCTAACATGTGGTCAAGTTTGCAGCCTCCGCCACCTCCGCCGCCTCCGCCGCCTCCAACGGAACCGCGCCCGAGAATAGGCCCACGAAGGAGTTTTGCTCCCAAGGACCGTCAACTAATTGCCGACAATCTAAGACTGCTTCTCGACGACGAAGGAAAAGTGCACTCTGCCCGAATTCGCTGGGCAATGCAAGTGAATCCAGCATTGGCTCGATTGCTTACAGAACGTAATTACACATTCGCGCAGATTAGAGACAGAGTTTCTGCGTTTGTGCGCATATCATAAGTTGCGCTCTGTAATCAATCGAGCTAATGCTGGATTATCCCACATTGAACGTTTGGCCAAAAAAAAGAGGGCGGAAAAAAGTTGCCCTTTACCCACGGAAATATTAAGGGATTTCAGTAGGAAAAGGAAAAATAAATTTAAACCGAAATTGTAATTGCAGACAAAAATGGCAGTTTTCAGCTGCACCCCTTAATCGATGAAAATACGGTATCTGTAGAATGGCGCACCATATTTAGTAAATTTGCCAGGCAATTTGTTGGCGAAATTGTAATTTGTTGCCGAAATTGTAATTTGTTGGCGAAATTGTAATTTGTTGCCGAAATTGTAATTTGTTGGCGAAATTGTAATTTGTTGGCAAAATTGTAATTTGTTTGCAAAATTGTAATTTGCTTGCAAAATTGTAATTTGTTTGGCAAATTGTAATTTGTTGGAAAAATAATTTTTCTCCTGTTCTTCATTATATTCTGTTCGTAGTGCTGGGCGGCCAAATTGGTTTTTCACACCTAATGTGTTGCAACAAATTACCCCAATTTATTCGTCCAGTCCCTTGGAAATACTGACGAAACTCTTTCTAATGAATCGCGATAACACAAATTCTCGCTACAACGAATTGTTGAAAATGACTTGGTTGGCCAGCCAAAAAACAGGGCACTTATTCGCACATCATAAGTTGGCTGACAAAAATGGCAGTTTGGAATAAAACGATAAAAAACGGTATCTGTGAAATGGCGCTCCATATTCAGTAACTCCGCGGCTAAAACCCAAGAAGAACGTTTTCCAGCCAAAGTGCACTTTTGTTCGACAAGAATTGGGCCCAGAACATAAATTTCACATGCTGACATTTGGAAAGATAGCTGCTGTCAACAATGACACAAGTGTGTGTGTTAATACCAGTGTTTCGTTCTGATGGCCGTTTGTCGCAAAATAAAAACAAAACAACACCTAGTGGGTAATCACTGAAACATGTAGGAAAAGAGAAAACAGCAATTATCTAAAATGAACAGCCATTTTTGTGGGCAAAGATAAGTTGGGTTTTTCGTTCTTCACGTAAAGAAATAAAAACTGGACGCCACAAACGAAGCGAAAGTTAGCAGCTGCTGTTTGAGAAGAGCCACAATTCGAGGGCGACTTTACATTGGAAAAATATGGTTACCAAATACAGTGCACCCTGGAATTATTATTGTTCTTTGTGGGGAATTTTTTGTGCACGTGTTGCTTATTTGCATAATTAATTCACTCTTCTAAATGTCCAACTCCAATTAAAAGTTATTTTGTCGTAAAGTAAGTGATTCCTCAAATTATTTTAATGCTGTCCAAAACACAAACTGCCATTCACACTGCCAAACACCTTAAGCCTCCACATGTCCAGTATTGGACTGACATAAAACAAACACTTGTTTTCTGAAATAAAAAACAAACTCGACTTAATGTTTCAATAAAACCCGCACCAAGCACCTGATTTAGTTGGTCCCGTGCGCGAGTGTTTGGGCTGCCAAAACGTGCATTTAGTGCGTCAAAAGTAAAGAAAATGGACTTTTGGACCACCAAAGTGATCTACTCTGACCAAACACGCCTTCCCTAGAAGTGGTTAACGCACAACGTTACATTTTATTACCCAACCAATGACAAACAACATTCCCAAAAAAAAAAAACAACAACAACAACAAATGCGACCGCTCTTTGTTGAAGTCAAAACGATTGCACCAAAATGTCATCCAAAAGAGTGGTAATAACTTAATGATTTCTTTAAAGACACAATTACAACAAATTTTTTTATTTAAAAACAGAAAGAAGTATTTAAAAAGCTGTTTCCCAAAAACGTGAAAGAGGAAAAAGAAGAGAAGGAAGAAAGCGATGGCGAAGAACCGAAAAAAGTAAGATTCAACTCGTAAACCCCAGTCTGGGGACACTATAAACATGCTTCCCCATCAATCAACAATGTGTACTTCAAGATTGATGTCACCTGGAAGATAAAATGAAAACAGCTGAACTGACTGCGCAATAAACTCACACTGTCCATTTCAATATGTGTCAAAGAAATGATTTTTTGGTCCAAGAAATTAATTTTTGGTCCAAGAAATGAATTTTTGGTCCCAGAAATAAATTTTTGGTCCAAGAAATGAATTTTTGGTGCATATTTTCTGCAAATAAAACCAATTTCATTTCGCACCAATCTATTCATGACATAACGCAACGTTTAAATTCAAACTTTTCCAGAAAAGAAAACGCAACGCCGTTCAGTCGTCGTGCCCGTCGCCGCAGCCGTCAACATCCAAACTCAATGCATCTGTCTCAAAAAACATCTTTCTTCCTTCCCATAAAAAGAACTCTGCACCCCTGGCCACCCAGCCTTCGTGCCCACCACCGCAGGCGTCAACATCTGAACAACAACCGGCGCCGCCATCTGATGTCAGGAAACGGAAGGTGAGAGAAGAAATTTTCTTATTTTTTCTTATTTGTATTTAATGCTTTCATTCGAAGGGGTTTTTTGTGTGGACACATTCCCAAAAGAAAAGGAAAAATTACGACTGGAGCATTGAAGAGGATGACGCTGACTGGCCGTACTGCGTGTGCTGTCAGCCAGAGTGCGCGGTAAGTACCGGGACGCCAATGTGGTCGATTGATTTCTCATAACAAATAATTCTTTTTCTTTTCAATTACAGATTTGTATACTGTTGCCCGGCCAGTCACCACTGCCGTCCATCTCGGCCACACCAGCACCGCTGCCAATTAGCTGCGACAGTACCGTAAGCTCGGAGACACAAAAACCAATGCCCACAATAAATATCCGTACACATAATTTCATTCTTTTCAGGAAGAAGAAGAATCAGACATTGATATCGAGGAAATCATCGACATCCTTTTGGGGGAAAAGAAGGACGGGATGTCGTCTGATGACGAGGATTCCTCACCATCGCCACTGACAGCAGGATGGTTGGACGCGGTGTCACGATCGCCTTTGCCAGGGACATCGCAGCCAACCAATCTCTTTATTGAACACAAGGACGGGATGTCGTCTGATTCTGACGAGTACATACCCCATCTCTTCATTGAAGGGGATGACCACAGGCCTTGGCCAAGGGGAGTCCCGAAAGACGACGACAGTGATTGCCTATTTTCAGCTGATATTATGGCACTGTTTGCCAAAATTTACCACAGCTTATAGTCGAAACTCTTTATAACGAAGCGCGAAACAACAAATTATCGATATAACAAATTGTTAAAAATGATTTGGTGGGCCAGCCATAGAACACCATGTTAAATGATTTCGTTTAAACTAATTTCAACATAACGAATTGTTGTAACAAACAAGTTTTCATGTACACTGTAATACCCACAAGCCCTTATCATAACGTTTTTTCCAAATTCCTTTTTTTCAAAACAATTTCCAATGCCCATATTTAGAAACCAAAGGAAAATGGGAAAATTCCCGTTTCCAAATGGCTGGCAAATAAAGACAATTTAATTATTAATGCCGTTGACAAAGGCAAGAAGCCATCAATTGTGGCAGATGAGTTTAATTTGTCCTGTTCTACAATTTACAATAATTTAAAAGAATGGGAATAAAATTAACATGAAACTTGCGAAAAAATAATATTGTTTCTGATAAAATTAAATTCTTTTAGCTAATTCGTTTGAACGAACGAATCGTTTTTCCGATCCCTTGCGATATAAAGAGTTTCGGCTGTAATATTCTTTCACTGTTACTTCACCTTTTTGCAGTGCGATAACACTGTGGAGCAGTTTGGCTGCATTTTAAATTTACTACATTGTGTTAAGCTAATAATAATAACACACCAAAGTATTTTTTTGTATTACACAGGAAACTGTAATTTCTTGTAAAAGAAATAATAAAAAACATGAATATTCTTACATTGTAAATTCACCATTTTCCTGTGTTTTCCTCTGCATTAAAAATTCACACTAGCTGCATTTAAAAAAGAAAACATTTGTCCAAAAAACCCTTCTTGTGACATTTCCTGTTACATGTCCCAACCCAAAACACACTTCTGAAACCGTGCGAAATGATGTCATGTGAATGTGAGCACTTGCCGACTGAATTTGTTGGATGGACGACCGTCCGAACGAACGGGCGGGTAGGCAGGCGGACAGAGGAGTATTTGGCCGTTCGTTTTTGGAAGCGAATAATAAAAAACATCAATATTTTTTCATTGTGAAACCACCTTCTTGTTTTTTTTTCCAAACAACACAATCTACTTTTGGGTCTCGGGAAAAAGGCAATACGATTTGTGATTAAAAAAAACACCCATTCGTCCAGAACGACAGACTCCAGTGCGGTCAGCTCGGCGTCTGTTTTCTTTTGCATTGACATTTCCAACTCTACCAGAAAAGAAAACATAATATTGTACATAATAAATGTCATAAAAATCCCATACCAACATGTCCCAGCCTGACACAAAGAGTCCTTTCAGGTATATAAAAGAAAATCAAACAAAAACATTTGGTGAGAACTCACTTGTCAGTCAAATCACGACTAATTACAACAAACTAAACCCAGAAACAAACAATGACATTTCAAGTCTCGCATTAAACAAAGCTCTCAGTTGTTCATCTGTTGACTGAAGCTCTCAGCTATTTAGCTGTTGACTGTTCTCCAAACACAGGTGATTTAAAAATAATAATAAAGCAGAGTCTCTTTTCTACATACATCTTTTCTACAGCATGTCATGTAATGAACAACGCAGATGCCCCAATACGCATTACAGACGTATCCTACCTCGACCAACTCAGCCAGTACTCAATAAATTCACCAAATTTACTTTACTAATTACTAGACCCTGGATAAATGCATAAATGAACATAGAACAAAGCATAGAACCTATTTATACAGAACAAAAAGCCAAAATTGGCTGAAATTGCATATTTCGGCCAAAACGGAAAACAAACGCATGGATCGCCATTTTACCGGGGAAAAAATGCGATTTGTGACTTTTTGGAACGACACGTAACAATTTCTGTCTTTTTTAAAGGACAAGTATCGTGAACGTATGCTTGCGTTCGGTAAACTGAGGATTTTGCCCAAAACAGACACCAGGGAAAGTCACTAAATTAGTGTCTGGAAAAAGTTGAAAGAAAAAAACAAATAAAGAAAACAGAAAAATGGAATTGTAATCACTAATTACAATTAATTTACAACAAGGACACTTAGAAATGGCATGAAGTTGTTTTTTAACACCTGTTTTCACTGGAATAATGTTTTTTATTTTGCATGTTTTTAGTTTACATAAAATGTATTCTTTGGTGCATACTTTAGGCGAAGAAAACGAATTTAATCTTGCATTAATATCCGGGGTCTAGTAAATAGATAAATAACAAATAAATGATGTTTTCCAAACATGCCTGTTTGTTGATGTTATTAAATGAAATATTGCTAAACAAAACAAACTCCTTTTTGTAGGTTGCTACACCATCTACAGCTACCGGCCAACCTGTGGGACATAATGCTCGCCCTATTCGAGTCATAGCTGACCCACCCCAACATGGGATTCGTCGACTTCGTCTTGTTGCAGACCAGATTGCACAACCACACCCGATTGCACAGCCTAACCCGATTGCTCAGCCACACCCGATCGCTCAGCCAGCCGTCGAACAGCAGGTGCGGATGGCGCTCTCGAGTGTAAAATCGTGCTGTACCAAGTTCAAACAGTGTAAAATCGTGATACACCAAGTTCACACAGTGTAAAATCGTGCTATGTCGGGTTCAAACAGTGTGAGAATGCTCCAAAACATGACAAAATAATTTTTCGAGGAAAAATCCGAATTTTTCTCGTAAAAATACCAACTTTTGGCGAAAAAATCCCAATTTTTCTCGTCAAAAACCAAATTGTTCTCGTAAAAAACGCAATTTTTCTTGTAACTCTAATCAAGCTGAAAGTTTCGGTTGAATAAATCTTTTTAAAAAATCGATATTTCAATTTTTTCGATTTTAATCATTTTTCCGTGTTTTTACGCCGATTAAACTTGATATCAAATGATTTCTATATAGACTATTTTTACACGATTTAACACCGTTTAACCCAAAACACACGTTTTACGTTATCACACTAGATGCTCCACTGCATCACAAATTAGCAATTTACCGCATATGATGTTTTTACTTTTAATATTTTTTTTGGTTTAACTTGGATATTATATTTGTAAAACGCATGAAAATTCCGCCAAAAAACAAACCCCAGGGAAAGTCACTTAATTAGTGTCTGGGAAAAGTTTTAAAAAACAAAACCAAAGACAAATGAACAAACAGAAAAATAGAAAAAAATGGATTGTAATTACTAATTATAATTCATTCACATCAAGAACACACAGAAATAACATTAAGTTGTTATTTAACATCTGTTTTCACTCAAATAAATTTCTTTTGTTTTGCATATTTCTATTTTTATTTTGCATGAAACGGAATTTTTGGTGCATATTTTCTGCGCATAAAACAAATTTTATTTCCCATAAATATCCGGGGTCCACACATTACAAATGATTTTAAACTCCTCTTTGTAGATTGCAACACCTCCAGCTACTAGCCACGTCCGAGACATGGTTGCCCCACCCCAACGTGGGATTCGTCGACCTCATCTCGTTTCACTAGCCGGCCCGTCAAACTCCATGGCTCAGCCACACCACATTGCGCAGACACACCGGATTGTTCAGCCCGCCGTCGAACTGGTATAAAGCGCATTACTAGTTACTAGACCCTGGACCCATAGAATATGTTTATATTGAATGAAAAACCAAAATTGGTTTAAATTGCATATTTCGGTAAAAAAAACGGTAACAAATGCATAAATCGCCATTTTTCCGGAAACGTGTGTGTATCAATTTTTGTTTTTTTTAAAGACACGTATCGTGGACGTATGCTTGCGTCCAGAAAACTGAGGATTCCGCCAAAAACAGACACCAGGGGAAGTCACTAAATTAGTGTCTGGAAAAATTTTTAACAAAAACACAAACAAACAATTAAAAAAAATAGAAAAATTGAATTGTGATTACTAATTACAATTAATTTACATCAAGAACACTTTGAAATGGCATTAAGTGTTATTTAACACTCGAATAAATTTTTTTATTTCGCATATTGGTGTTTTTGTTTGGTGTAAAATGGAATTTTTGGTGCATACTTTATGCGCCAAAAACGAATTTCATTTTGCATAAATATCCGGGGAAAGTCACTAAATTAGTGTCTGGAAAAAGTTGAAAGAAAAAAACAAATAAAGAAAACAGAAAAATGGAATTGTAATCACTAATTACAATTAATTTACAACAAGGACACTTAGAAATGGCATGAAGTTGTTTTTTAACACCTGTTTTCACTGGAATAATGTTTTTTATTTTGCATGTTTTTAGTTTACATAAAATGTATTCTTTGGTGCATACTTTAGGCGAAGAAAACGAATTTAATCTTGCATTAATATCCGGGGTCTAGTAAATAGATAAATAACAAATAAATGATGTTTTCAAAACATGCCTGTTTGTTGATGTTATTAAATAAAATATTGCTAAACAAAACAAACTCCTTTTTGTAGGTTGCTACACCATCTACAGCTACCGGCCAACCTGTGGGACATAATGCTCGCCCTATTCGAGTCATAGCTGACCCACCCCAACATGGGATTCGTCGACTTCGTCTTGTTGCAGACCAGATTGCACAACCACACCCGATTGCACAGCCTAACCCGATTGCTCAGCCACACCCGATCGCTCAGCCGGCCGTCGAACAGCAGGTGCGGATGGCGCTCTCGAGTGTAAAATCGTGCTGTACCAAGTTCAAACAGTGTAAAATCGTGATACACCAAGTTCACACAGTGTAAAATCGTGCTATGTCGGGTTCAAACAGTGTGAGAATGCTCCAAAACATGACAAAATAATTTTTCGAGGAAAAATCCGAATTTTTCTCGTAAAAATACCAACTTTTGGCGAAAAAATCCCAATTTTTCTCGTCAAAAACCAAATTGTTCTCGTAAAAAACGCAATTTTTCTTGTAACTCTAATCAAGCTGAAAGTTTCGGTTGAATAAATCTTTTTAAAAAATCGATATTTCAATTTTTTCGATTTTAATCATTTTTCCGTGTTTTTACGCCGATTAAACTTGATATCAAATGATTTCTATATAGACTATTTTTACACGATTTAACACCGTTTAACCCAAAACACACGTTTTACGTTATCACACTAGATGCTCCACTGCATCACAAATTAGCAATTTACCGCATATGATGTTTTTACTTTTAATATTTTTTTTGGTTTAACTTGGATATTATATTTGTAAAACGCATGAAAATTCCGCCAAAAAACAAACCCCAGGGAAAGTCACTTAATTAGTGTCTGGGAAAAGTTTTAAAAAACAAAACCAAAGACAAATGAACAAACAGAAAAATAGAAAAAAATGGATTGTAATTACTAATTATAATTCATTCACATCAAGAACACACAGAAATAACATTAAGTTGTTATTTAACATCTGTTTTCACTCAAATAAATTTCTTTTGTTTTGCATATTTCTATTTTTATTTTGCATGAAACGGAATTTTTGGTGCATATTTTCTGCGCATAAAACAAATTTTATTTCCCATAAATATCCGGGGTCCACACATTACAAATGATTTTAAACTCCTCTTTGTAGATTGCAACACCTCCAGCTACTAGCCACGTCCGAGACATGGTTGCCCCACCCCAACGTGGGATTCGTCGACCTCATCTCGTTTCACTAGCCGGCCCGTCAAACTCCATGGCTCAGCCACACCACATTGCGCAGACACACCGGATTGTTCAGCCCGCCGTCGAACTGGTATAAAGCGCATTACTAGTTACTAGACCCTGGACCCATAGAATATGTTTATATTGAATGAAAAACCAAAATTGGTTTAAATTGCATATTTCGGTAAAAAAAACGGTAACAAATGCATAAATCGCCATTTTTCCGGAAACGTGTGTGTATCAATTTTTGTTTTTTTTAAAGACACGTATCGTGGACGTATGCTTGCGTCCAGAAAACTGAGGATTCCGCCAAAAACAGACACCAGGGGAAGTCACTAAATTAGTGTCTGGAAAAATTTTTAACAAAAACACAAACAAACAATTAAAAAAAATAGAAAAATTGAATTGTGATTACTAATTACAATTAATTTACATCAAGAACACTTTGAAATGGCATTAAGTGTTATTTAACACTCGAATAAATTTTTTTATTTCGCATATTGGTGTTTTTGTTTGGTGTAAAATGGAATTTTTGGTGCATACTTTATGCGCCAAAAACGAATTTCATTTTGCATAAATATCCGGGGAAAGTCACTAAATTAGTGTCTGGAAAAAGTTGAAAGAAAAAAACAAATAAAGAAAACAGAAAAATGGAATTGTAATCACTAATTACAATTAATTTACAACAAGGACACTTAGAAATGGCATGAAGTTGTTTTTTAACACCTGTTTTCACTGGAATAATGTTTTTTATTTTGCATGTTTTTAGTTTACATAAAATGTATTCTTTGGTGCATACTTTAGGCGAAGAAAACGAATTTAATCTTGCATTAATATCCGGGGTCTAGTAAATAGATAAATAACAAATAAATGATGTTTTCAAAACATGCCTGTTTGTTGATGTTATTAAATAAAATATTGCTAAACAAAACAAACTCCTTTTTGTAGGTTGCTACACCATCTACAGCTACCGGCCAACCTGTGGGACATAATGCTCGCCCTATTCGAGTCATAGCTGACCCACCCCAACATGGGATTCGTCGACTTCGTCTTGTTGCAGACCAGATTGCACAACCACACCCGATTGCACAGCCTAACCCGATTGCTCAGCCACACCCGATCGCTCAGCCGGCCGTCGAACAGCAGGTGCGGATGGCGCTCTCGAGTGTAAAATCGTGCTGTACCAAGTTCAAACAGTGTAAAATCGTGATACACCAAGTTCACACAGTGTAAAATCGTGCTATGTCGGGTTCAAACAGTGTGAGAATGCTCCAAAACATGACAAAATAATTTTTCGAGGAAAAATCCGAATTTTTCTCGTAAAAATACCAACTTTTGGCGAAAAAATCCCAATTTTTCTCGTCAAAAACCAAATTGTTCTCGTAAAAAACGCAATTTTTCTTGTAACTCTAATCAAGCTGAAAGTTTCGGTTGAATAAATCTTTTTAAAAAATCGATATTTCAATTTTTTCGATTTTAATCATTTTTCCGTGTTTTTACGCCGATTAAACTTGATATCAAATGATTTCTATATAGACTATTTTTACACAATTTAACACCGTTTAACCCAAAACACACGTTTTACGTTATCACACTAGATGCTCCACTGCATCACAAATTAGCAATTTACCGCATATGATGTTTTTACTTTTAATATTTTTTTTGGTTTAACTTGGATATTATATTTGTAAAACGCATGAAAATTCCGCCAAAAAACAAACCCCAGGGAAAGTCACTTAATTAGTGTCTGGGAAAATTTTTAACAAAAACACAAACAAACAATTAAAAAAAATAGAAAAATTGAATTGTGATTACTAATTACAATTAATTTACATCAAGAACACTTTGAAATGGCATTAAGTGTTATTTAACACTCGAATAAATTTTTTTTTTTCGCATATTGGTGTTTTTGTTTGGTGTAAAATGGAATTTTTGGTGCATACTTTATGCGCAAAAAACGAATTTCATTTTGCATAAATATCCGGGGTCGACAAATTACATAAACAACAAATAAATAATGTTATAATGTTGTTGTAGGTTGCTGCACCTTCTCCAGCTTTTGGCCCACCTCTGGAACATCACCCAATTGCACAACCACACCCGATTGCGGAGCCACACCGGATCGCTCAGATGCAACCTGTGATGCAAGTCATGACCCAACCTCGTCTCATTGCACCCAACCATCCTGTCCGCCCACTACGTCGTATCGCACACCCACGCCGCATTGTTCTGCCGGCTGCCGAATTGCAGGTGCAAATGCATAAATTGACACAAAAACCAAACAAAACAAACTCAAATGCATGTTTTTCTACCGCAGGCCCTGCCACAACACTTGGCTGAGCCACGATTGGACATACCCGTCCAACCCGTCGCACCACAGCCCCGGCAAGGACTGCGAGAACCACAGCAGCCTGCACAGCCGCAGCAAGAACTGCGAGAGCCACGACGTCCTCCCCAGTCCGAGCTGTTCCTAATAACTTTGCCCCACTGCTGCAAGACAAGACAAGAAGTGTTTGATGCGATTAGGCCGATTTGCCAAGAACTGATTGTCGCCAGGGAGGTGCACAACGAGGTTGCAGCACGCGAGCACCCCCATCCATTTCACTTGCACGTGTATGTCCGTCTGCAACAACGCACGGACTTTGTGCAATTGCGACGACACTTGCGTCCAATCCTGTTTCCTGACGTACGCCAACCGGCGATTAATATCCAGACGATCGGATCGCAACGGAGAGGCAGCACGATCGCCTACGTGACGAAACAGGATTTGGCACCTTTGACCCTCAATGTGCCCCTCTCTATGACGAATGAATTTTTCCAAACACGTCAGTGGGCCAAAGAAATGCACGGCCGGGAATTGGATTTGGCGACCGATCCGTTTGCGTTCAAACGGAGAAAGGAGCTGGGCAGTTTGCGACTCGTCCACACCTCGCTCGAGCGGAAACACAACGACGAAGAGGCAAGGCAACACCTTCTGGCAGAGCAAGCCCGACTGCTGGCTGGATTCGAAGTGACGCCAGGCACGTGGGTGGACCGTTTGCTGTCTTTCCTGAGGAACATAGATCCGCTGGACCCAAATCCGCAGCTAAAAAACCTCTACCTCTATGGTGCGCCGGGCGTCGGAAAGACCCGACTTACGGAAATGTTTTGTCCCCTCACCGTCACAGCTTTCAACCCGTGCCTGGCAGAAGGCCGTTTCGCATTCAGCGGCCTCGGAAATCACCACACGGCAGTGTACATTCCAGACGCCCCGAGAGACGGGCTCAGCGAGCGCCATGTCCGCGAAAGCATGCTGCGACTGCTGGAGGGCGGGTGGGTGACTGTGTCCACTAAGAATTGCGACGGTGTCAAAATTCATTTGAAAGTGCCAGTGATTGTCTGCTCAAATTTTCCGCTGCCAGCCGAAGAATTGAACGGCTCGGCAGGAGCGCTGGGCCGGAGATTGACTGTCATCGAAGCCAGCGACTTTTGGGAGCAGTCAGTCACGCCCAGAGCTGCACTGGTAGAGCAGCAGCAACAGGTGCCAGCAGTCGGCGATGCTGCACTGCAAGAGCAATAACCACAACAAAAAAAATGCATACACGCACAAAAATAAATATACATGGAAAATTCGGACCAAAATTGAGGCCAAATGAAAATATCTCGAGAACGAAAATTAATGAAATTTCAACTGGATGCTTGTACAACATCCTAAAATTTTTCACCTAAAATTCTATCAAAATCTATCCATTAGTTTCTGAGAAAAAAATTTCTTTGTGAAGTGACATCAAAAAGTAAGGAGCAAAAGTAAGTTTTCAAACTGTGTTTGGCATCGAGAAACCTTACAACAATGTCTGCTAAGGCTTTGTCGGCCCTCCTTTAGCCTGTAGTATTGCTTTCAATCATTCCGCCATACTTTCTAGCAATTTCAGTAGCACTGATGGAGATATTTTGCACCCATCTTCAAAAATTTCAGATTTCAACTATGAAACGTTTTTTCTCGAACTATTTGTTCCAAATCAAGAAATTATCTCATACATGTTCAATTGGATTAAGGATAAAACAACTGCAAAAGCCTCTAAAAGATAAGAAGTCACGTTTCAAGTGTTTATTTTTGTCTTGTAATGTTAAAAAAAAAAAAAAAAAAAAAAAACTCTCGGCGCTCTCATAAAGTATTTAAGACTAAACAGCATGAATAACTTCAGAAATGGCGGCCAACTTAGTCTGTTTTCTCTACCGGTAAATGCCGGTATCAAAAACCGGTATTTGTCAAGAAATTACCAAATACCAAATACCGTCTTTAATTCGGTATTGGGACCAGTTTTTTCCAATAGTGACATTTTTAACGCACGTTGAATGGGTTTTTTTTTAACATTAAAATGCAAAGTTATGATTTTTTAGGTTAAAAATGTGAATTTATTGATTTTTATACGTAAAAATTAGGAATTTATTGATTTCTATACGTAGAAATTAGGAATTAATTGATTTTTTTCACATTAAAACAAAAAATTATCAATTTATTAACTTAAAAATAAAAATTTTCGATTTTTTAACTTAAAAATGAAAATGTATGGATTTTTTAACTTCCAAATGAGAATTTACTGATTTTTTTTAACTTAAAAATAAGAATTTATCGAATTTCTTAACTTGAAAAATCTTATCAATTTAAAAAAAAAGAATTTTTAATTTCAACTAATAAAACCAACAGCTGATAACAAAACGATATCACATTCATCAAACTTCTATAACCCATTAAAAATAATATTTTAAAAAAAAAAAAAATTACAATTAAAACATTACAATTAAGATAAAAGTATTTTACATTAGCTGTTTTATTTTACTTAATTATCGAAAAATACCGGTTTACCAGTTTCTTGAACATTGAATACCGAAATACCGGTTTTTCAAAAAGTCCTGATTTTCAGAAACCCTAGTTTTCAAACAAAACATATTAAACATGACTTTGTGAAAGCGCCTAAAACACTCAAATGCAGCTAGTGTTTGATTTAATGAACTAGGTTGTGCCAATTTTTAACTAGTACGACGTATACTAATTAACTTCACAGAATTATGTAATTTTTATCTTTTAATTTTTATAAATATAAATATTGTATCAATATTCACTTACAAAATTATGAAGGAAACAAAAAATATATTTGAAATATCACAACTGAAGTTGTCTGATTTTAGTTTTGCGTGAAACACACTCGCGCAAATTCGATTGATGGATTGGAGATTTCAAACGTTTCTCATCCCCAACCAACACTGATGTAGAGTGTTTTACTGTGGGCTAAACTGAAGTGGTTTTGTAATGTGTTCTGTGTTAACAGAAGCATTTTAGAAAGATATCTTGACAAGAACAGAAAACATACATCGAAATTGGCACAAGTGTGTTTCACGCCAAAATAAAAACAGACAACTACAATGGCCTTCTCAGTTGTTTTATCCTTAATCCAAATGCACATATATGAGATAATTACTTGATTTGGAACAAATAGTTCCTCTTCGAGTTCTAGAAAAAACGTTCCATGGTTGAAATAAGCATTTCTGGAAGATTGGTGCAAAATATCCCCCTCAGTGCTCGAAAGTATGACTGAATGAATGAAAGCAATACTACAGGCTAGAGAAGGGGGGGAAGCCTTAGCAGACATAGTTGTAAGGTTTGTTGTGCTAAACAAAGTTTGGAAACTTACTTTGGGCCCTTACTTTTTGATGTCACTTCACAAAAAAATTTCTTTCTCAGAAACTAATGGACAGTTTTTGATTAAATTTCAGGTGAATAAAGAAGGATGTTGTACAAGCATCCAGTTGAAATTTCATTAATTTTCCACGCTTTTTTCCCCGAGATACAGACGGGAGAATCAACATGATGCCTTTGGAAACTTACTTTTGCCCCCCACTGTACAACAACCACAACAACCCCACAACTGTAACGAACAAAGGCAAAAAAATACACGCTCCCCCGAGAACGAAAGCTCGGATCGTCAAACACTAAACCTCAAACGAAAGAGCGGAAAAAACTGCACTAGAAATGTTCATTACACAGCTAATGATTAATGTATATTTAATTTGGCGCGTGTATGCATTTTTTGGAGTCACCCTTCGTAACCCTCCTTGTATTGTCGGGCCGGTTTTATGTGGGCCACCCGGTAGAAACAAGCAACAAAGACTATGCCAAGTTTGTCCACAACAGCGTACGCACTGGGTGCTAATACGCAACGTTGCAAACAAATTCCCAAAAAAAGCAGTTTATCTCCTGGTTGAATCAACCTTTTGTTTTGAAATTCATCACTGTCATTCATCATCAATGTCTTTTTTTGGACGAAAAGCAATCGTTTTTTGATCAGAAACATCATTTTCTCCACCAAAAACATCAATTCTTCCATAAAAACATTTCCATTTTCATTTCTTATCAGAAACATCCATTTTGGATCAAAAACGTCATTTTTTAACCAAAAACGTCCATTTTTGAGCAAAACATCCGTTTTTTAATCCCAAAAAACCAGTTTTAAGAAACGGCGTCAAGAGCCCCAATGCATTGGCGTCATTAAGTAATAGCTGGCGAAATGTGTAAATTTAATTAGAGTTTATACATTATAAAACTGCAATTTTTTGGATATTGTTATTCAGAATTTCATGTATTGAAATAATTTGTTTGTGTATTTGTGTATTTGTGTATTCATTGTATTTTTTTTAAACACAATCTGGACAATCCAAAATGGCGTTGTTCTTTCTTTAAAAAGCTTAAGTGTTTGTTTATGTTTGTTTTAAAATTTTAAACAAAACGTCCATTTTTGAGCAAAACATCCATTTTTTAATCCAAAAAAAACAGTTTTAAGTTTCGTTTATTTTTAAGAATAAATGGGAACTAAATGTGCACTTTGTATGCCATAACTTTTGGAAACCGAAAATGCCCAAGACACAGTTTGGGCCACTGAAAGTGCACTTTCGTGTACGGAAAATGCCGAATATGCACTTTGTGGACGCACTGTTTCGACAGAAAAGACACTTTTTGGGAACTAAAAGAGCACTGTGGCAAAGAATAAATACCGTATTTTACCGAATAAGAGTCGCCCTCGAATTGTAGCCGCCCTCGGATAGTAGCCGCGGCCGAGATAGACGACTTGATATTAAAATTGAAATAAAAAATTGATTTATTGCAGTTTCACAAGGGTTAGAAAAAGAAATTTGCGTTAAAGGTACCGTTACGCCATGTGCATGTCGTAATGTGCACGTCTTCACAAACGTAGACATTACGTATTTTAGGGGTACTTTGCATTTGCACTACCCCTTAGCGCAAATTTCTGTTTTAAACCCTTATGAACCTGACAATAAACTAATTTTTAATTTTTAATTTAATATTTAGTGTTTAAACTTCTTTTTACTGTTTCTTTCATTAGAAAATTACATTATTTTGGATTCTTTTAATGTAGCGGAAATTGATTTCCGGACGAGAGAGCGTACGCGCCCTACAGAACGGACATTCCGTAGACTGGACAAGTTTCTGGGACCCGTTCTATGTCCGGGCTACGCAGCTTTGACTGTAGTACGATATTGGCCACTATTTGAAACCGCCCCCGAATTAAAGCCGCAGCTCAAAGCGGCTCTTATTTGGTAAAATATGGTAAAAGCCGAAACTTTTGGGCGCCGTTGTGTTTCTATTTTTTTTAAACGAAACAAAATACCGTTATCACTATGTTTTTTATTTATTACAAAACTGCAATTTTTGGGATGTTGTTTTTCAGAATTTCAAATAATTTAAATTCAAATTCAAATAATTTATTTGTGAAAAGATTGTATTGTATCCGAAATGGCGTTGTTCTTTTTTAAAAAAGCTTGAGTGTTTGTTTGTATGTTTGTTTTTAAATTGTAAAGAAAATGTACGTTTATTGATGTTTTTTTTGGGCAATTTTATTTTTCGGACGAAAAATTCATTTTCCAAACTAAAATATTCAATATCCAATATTCAATTTAGTTTTTAGCGCATTCAATTTCAAATAAAAAAATCGATTCTCTTGAATTCCTCAGATGGAAACGTGTCGTATTTTTTAGAAGCGGATTATTGAAAACCCGATTTTCGTACTCCACTTTGGGGGTTAATTCTTTGGTTACAAACAAATCTGCGTATAAATTGCATTAAAAACAACGAGGGAATTGCCAAAATCCGGATTTAATAACTGTATCTTTCATCAAAAGTTTCTTATTCATCATCCTTTTGCAGAAGGGCAGTGGGTTAAGTTCTAAACCCAAATCCTGAACACTATTTTACCCTGTAAAACCGGATTTATTGACTATATCTTTCATCAAATGTTTCTTATTCAACATGTAGAAGGACAGTGTGAATCCACTGTATAAAAACTGGCCATGACACAATGCCTGAAATAATTTTTGTAAATTAGAAACTTGACGCAAACAGAATATGATTTACCATAGCAATGAGGCGTCCAATGAGACAGAAATAAAGCAAATGATTGGGATTAACTGATAATGCTAGATAAAATCCAAAAAAAGCGTCCAAAATTTATTTCAAAAAAAGTGTTTTACCTCCTTGTGTTGTCCCCCGTGGCCGAGGTGCGTCCAAATGTAGGCAAAATTATCGCTGGAGCCGCTCAATAAATACTGATGTTCGTCGGGACTAATGGCACTTTTCACAAAATGGCACTTTTCACTTTTCGTCGGTGCTCACGGGCACCGACGAATACGTCCAACAGTTGTACTCATAGATCAATTTATACTCGAAATGTAAGTGTTTAAGATGTTCACGGTGCCTTATTCACATGCAAAGTGTGCACAAATTGGCTTTTATGGCGTAAAATCATCCATTTCATACAAACAAATTGCCTTCACACGGTAAGAAAGAGTTCTAATACTGCACTACACAAATGGCATATTGCAATCACGCCTTTCATTTCGATTTGTAAATCTCGCCGAACGATTTGTCGTAGTAAGTGTATCGGAATCGATGACCTATCAACGAAATAAATGAAACAAAAAATTAAAACCACAAAAAAAAAAAAAAAACACAGTCCAATTTCTACCCCAAAAAACGGACGAAATGACGAAAAGGTTTTCCGGATTCGCCAAATACGGACTAAAAATCTTGCCGTACTCAGCCTCTTTGTCGGCCGTCAGCGATCCGACCAGAACTGGAATTATTGTGGATTGGTTCTTGTGACTGTAATGGCAAAATCAATTGATAAATTAAAACAGATTTGCGAGTGTTCTTCCGTGGTTAACTCACTTCTCCATCGCTTTGGCAATGCTCGTCTACGTCCGTCGAGTACAGATCATCGCAAACTGAAAATTACACGAGAAATAAATAAAATAAACACGACAAGTAGAGGCAAGTTTGCTTGTTTAATCTGGGAGGTGACTAAAAGATGCATGTTAGCGGCTGTAAAGGCCAATTTGTCTTCACACCAAACACAACGTGTTAGCTTCGATCACGAGCGGGCGAACGTTCGTGAACGAAGCTAACATGCCATCCATCGCACATTCGATGGCCACAGTATGCGTTCAAATTTGGAACAGGTCGCTCGGACGGGCCCTTATCCAGCGACCTGTTCCAAATTCCAACCAACATACCTTTTCTCCTCGCTTTTCTCCGACCATCCAAGATGAAGCGGGATACAAATGGCGGACAGCTCCGCTGCCGCCCTCGCCTGGCAAAACGGCCAAACATGAAATTAGAAAAAGAATTAGTAACTTAAAAATTATTATAAAAATTGTTTTATTTTAAAACAACTTAGGTTAAACACATTAAGCTTTGCCTGTGGTTCCGTTGACGAGCCGGGAAATCCTTAAGAAACCCGAAAGACCGAATCGTTTAATTCGTTTACTCGCCACTAGATGTCAGACAAATAAGAATCCAAACATAATTTCCGAAACACACTGTTGAAAATTGGCAACAATTTCAATCATGTTGTGAATTGATTTTGTGAAAAGAAATATATTAATAAAATATTAACATCCTTGAATGTTGATTAGTAACTGTGTCTGCTTGCAGTAGAAATGTCATGGTCACTTTATCACGAATATCAATATTTACTCCACATTTTCAAAAGCACTGTCAACACTCGGTGGCATGCAGCAAAAAAACACAAAGTTTATTGATTGTACATTGTCAAAAGCACTGCCTCCACTCGGTTGGTGGATCTATAGTGAAATACAATTCAGACTTGATCATTAGTTCGTGCAGTGTGCTAGATATAGGTGAATCTGAAACCTAAATACATGACTGAGTCTGACATCTGACCTCAGATAAAAGTTTCCAGATAACTCACAATGTCACAATTGTCAACAACGTGTATCTGCAATGCTTCTGAAATTGCTGTACAGTACAGCCGCCAGAAAAAGGTCATGCATGCACCCGGAAAACGTGATTATTTGGCGAGATCATTTAAATCCCAAGTTGTCACATAAAAACAAATAAAAACTGCAACGATATATCACCGTGCGAATTAGTCAACAATAAATTGTCAATAACTGCTCCATCCAGGGGATGCATACATGTGTTCTTGGGGACAGACGTGACATCCAAATTGATTTGATGAATCCTAATAAGTCCCTGATGGGCACTGACTGCACTGGTTTTTATCCAAATCAAAAAACTTTCCTGCAGAACAAGACACTGCCAAAACAATTTTAATTGATAAAATTAATAAAAAAAAAAAATAATCAATTAACTCAAAGGTACAGTTTTATGAAATTTCAATTGGGAAAGTGTATTCACTATTCAGCGCAACAAAATCAGAGGTGACTGTTGACTGCAATTAGCGCACCAACTTGTTGAATAATAATATTTGTCCAGTTGCACGATTCAAGGCACGATTCTGAGAAGAGCGCAACCACAAACGTGATTTTCACCTTAATTGAATTGCGTCAGATTTTGCCACGCTTTCTATAGTTTCCAGATAGAGAAAAAAATTACCTACCGCATTTTCCATGCAAATATATCTGTCCATCAGGGCATACTGTATCATTAGATGATGGAAAATGAAACGAAAATGAATAAAAACTGAAAAAAATAGATGAAAAATGAAAAAAAACGTCAAAAACAAATTTTAAAAAAAAGCAATTTACCTTCTACAATGTCCTGTGTGGCTATACCGCAGTCGGGGGTCGTCCACGGGCCTTTGGTCGGTCAAAGATGCCTGGAAAATAAAAGAAAAATGAATAAAGACATCAAAAATTAAAAGAAAAAAAAAAACCGAAAACAAAAACGTCCAAATCAAATTTCAAAATATTCCGTTCATCATCTACGATGTCCCGCCCCCTCTCCCTCCCCCTCCCCGCCCCGCCCCCTCGCCCCCTCTCTCCCCTCCCCGCCCCCCCTCTCCCCCCTCCCCTCTCCCCGCCCCCCCTCTCCCCCCTCCCCTCCCCGCCCCCTCTCCCCCCCTCCCCTCCCCGCCCCCTCTCCCCCCCCTCCCCTCCCCGCCCCCTCTCCCCCCTCCCCCTCCCCGCCAATGGCGGTGGCAATGTTGGGGCCCGTCTTGGTTGTTCTGGCCCATGTTGAACCAGCAAAAAAAAGCTGTCTTGGAAACAGAAATAATGAGGAAATAATGAGGAAATAATGAGGAAATAATGAGGAAATAATGAGAAAATGCCTACCCAAAGCCAAGAAATACCGTCTTGGAAACAGAAATGAGGAAATAATGAGGAAATAATAAGGGAAGGCTTTCCAAAATTGCCGTCCTGAAAACAGAAATAAATGCCTTTCCAAAGGAAATGCCTTCTTGTCCAGTTGGGCGGAATCCAGAAACAACCAAAAAGCTGTGCTTTGCCTGCAAAAATGTTAACCCTACTAAAAAAACAAATCCAGTTGGCCCGGAAACGCTCTTCCGCAACCAACCAGCAGCGAGCAGCGGATTTGCCGCCTGTCATTTGCCCATCTCTCACCCCCAAATCCGCCGACTATATTATAAATATTAAATGCATCCTCGGATTTGGGGACGCGCCTGGGTTGGCTGTGGAGCGGTTGAGTCCGGTCTAAATCTGTTCTCCATGCACGCCATTGGCTGAAAAACAGATCTAGACCGGACTTAACCGCTCCATAGCCAATGGCGTGCATGGAGAACAGATTTAGACCGGACTCAACCGCTCTATAGCCAATCCGGGCCCAGGAACCGGATTTGCATGGATCGGTCGTGTTCGGTCTGGATTTGCTCTTCAGCCAACGACGTGCATGGAGGGCAGATCCAGAGCGAACACGACCGCTCCATAGCCAATCCGGGCCCAGAAACCGGATTTTCGCGTGCAATTTTGGTCTGGGATAAACGGCATCAGGGGGCGTGCGTGTTGCTTGTAATTTTCCCAAAGAGGGCGCCACTTACGATGGTAATGGCGCCCATGTGTTGGGGAAAATTTATTACCGTTGTTTGCACCTGGCCCAGAACACATGCATGGACAGGAGTGAATAAATGAAAAAGCATCCAAGGTTTTTGATTCTCCCCCAGAAATTGTAATAATTTGGGTCCGCCCAATGTTTGGATGCACCCAGGCGTGTATGTGTACGTGGACACAGTGTAATAAATATGCATTTGCTTTTTGAATATTTCATATTTTTTAAATTTTATTTCCACCAAATTTTCAACAAATTTATTTAATCACATTTGTGTATAGTAAACTCCAATTAAATTTACACATGACGCAAATGCATTTTGGGGCTCCTGACACAGTGCTTGGGACAGCTCGTTTTTGGCACAGTGGTCCAGTGGTCCATGAATGAATCAATAAATGACAAAACAAAGCAATATTTATTTGTAATAAGACATAGTCCAATTCGTCCACTTCCGGAAAAACCCTTGTTCTACCTGGCTGTGTTGGGTAGATCTGCCTTGGACATGAACACAGAGCAACGGACTGGCCAGACCCATTGCTCGATGCTCGTGTCCAAAGCGGAACTTTGTCCTAACCCAAACCAGGTAGAACTTCGAATGTTGCTCAGACTTGGCTGCTGGATGCTGGAGAACAAAACAGATGTGCGCTTCCAAAGAAGCCATCCTCACAGAGACGAGAGGCGAGGACCCAAAATGGCGGAAAATGGCTTAAAACAAGACCCAAAAAAATAAAACATATAAATCAAATGTGTGCACTAAAAACTCACCTGTAGAAATCTGCGTACCGATAAAAATCTTTTTTTTTCAGCTAGCTTAGTCAAACACAAATCAGCATTGATCGTTATTTCCGCGCCAATGTGTGCGGCCAAGTGTCACTTGGCCGTGCATAAAAGAGGATAGTGAGTGGTGGCTGTGACAATGCTCGGCTGCGTATAACAATGTAGAGCGCCTCGGTCGTGCCGTTCACATCAATTTACGCGCCACAGTTGGCTGGGCAGAAAGGGGAAGCGCCTTTTATCATAGGTCCAACTTCGCTCGACAAACAGACTCAATGCCGAAATGCGAAAAACATTGCTGTCTGAAAAAACAAGAAAATAAGCCAAAGCAGATCTGGCAATCGCTGGACCGAATGTATTCCAATCCCGGAACTTCATCGTCGAGAGTGCAGCCGCAAGAAAATACGTGAATGTTCCTCTGCGGTTTGCCGTCGTCGCAAACGCGCACCTCGCACACCTCTGACTGTGAATGTTTACGACAAATGTTTTTACAACAAACATTCCCACCAATTGTATTCTGGTTTGCCCACAGCATTGGTGCGCCCGTTTCCTGGTGCACAAAAACAAAACAAATTCATAAGCACTCCCAAAATAAAAAAAAAACAAAAAACCCATCTCACCTCTCAATGTCGCCACAGTCCGGGGCAGTCGGGGGTTGTCCAGGGGCCAAATGGCGAGCACGCCACGAAATCTGACGAATCGAATAATAACAATAATTAATTACTTAATTACTAATTTACTTAAATAACTAACAAATTTCTGAGAACTTGAGGAATAAATCACCGTGTATTCGTAGGCGGTGGAAAAAACGATGAATTCTCCGTGGCGCAACCCGTTCTTTTCCAAAAATATCACCTGATGTTTGTCCGGCAATCGCTGAACCGAAGCTACGACGCTGCTGTTTGGTTTACAGCTCAAGTATTCCAGCTCGTGTATTCCAATCCCGGAACGCCCTTGTCAGAACACACGAGAGTGCAGCCGCAACGAAATACGTAAATATTCCTCCGACCCGATTCGGAAATAGCGCTCACGGCAAACAACTGTCCGTCGCCGCGTCAACTCAACCGCAGTTTGCCGTCGTCGACGTGCACCTCGCACGCCTCTGACTGTAAATGTTTACGACAAATGTTTTTACAACAAACACTCCCACCAATTGTATTCTGGTTTGCCCACAGCATTGGTGCGCTCGTTTCCTTTTGCATCCCATCCTCGGAAAACACCGCCACTTTCCCTGCGCAAAAATTGTTTCACACTTCTGCCGACAATGCGCAGCCGAGCTCTCACTGTGCATTGAGGCGGGAATGTGTAACAATGGCTTCGCAGGGTCGAAGAGCAAACTTGGCGGTTCCAGATTAACGCCCACAGTCGGCGAAACGCGTGCTAAATTTAAAGAAAACTTCAATAAAGGAATTGTAAACGGGAATACCACAAAAACACAAAAAAAAAAATATATATATACCTAGTCGATCCAATTCATACTGAAGTTTCAACGAAGATCCGTGCAAGCGAAACTGCATCAACGAGGACGAACCGTCGAGATTGCCGACGCTCACGACCGAATCTGGACTCAGACAAAGCCAATGGCGCCAATTCAACAGAAGGGAAAACTGTTCAGCTTCCGCTTTGGGCAAATCTAATCTGAATTGAGAGATTCATCCAACTGATAAACAAAAAAAAAAGAAATATACAGTAGATCGATCTTACACGTAAACAGCCGCAACGCGACGTGAAGCGAGTCGGCAATTGAATCCTCCCGAGCCGCGGCCAACGAACCTTCTACACCCGCTCCTGACACAACGACCATCCGTTTGTCGGCGCAACTATCATTGGACGGGACGGCGTTGCCAATAATTTATCTGCGAGAAACAAAAAAAAAAGAGATCAAGAAACAAAACAAACATTTTAACGCACTGGAGTCGATGACGGCGACGAGAGCGTCGTCAACATCAGCCGAATCAATGCTGCGGTTCGTCACCACACATAGCAAACGAATCTGCCCGCGCCGAAATCGTCGGAAAACAGCGGCACTTCCCGCGTGATGCAGTGATATTCATTCGACGTTGACGCCGATGTAGGTCATCGCATTTCCCACGATTTAAAACACCCCAAATTTAATAAAATCCTCAAAATTCCAGCAGAATACCAAAGAAACTCAACAAAATGCAACGAAACTCAACAAAATGTTTGGGACTATTCATGCCAATTACACAAAACTCCAAGTTTCTCGGCTGAAATACCTCCGTCACAGTTTGGCTAGAAAATAAAATAAAATAATTATTAATTAGTTTTAAACAATGAAATGAAATGAATCAGCAGCTTTTTTGAGTTGCCATACAGATTCCCTGCCCCTGAAAAAAGTCGCAAATGGGTAAAAATTGAGCCCAAAAAGGGAAAAAACGTGCTTGAACCAAATTATATATGATGGCAACACACCCGCACAGGCAGCAGCTGATTTGGTTGCGACAGCCAGGAACGTGGTTTTTTAGTAGAGCGTCGAGGCGTCAAACGATCTTTGATGGAGAAATCCAAAGTCTGCTTCAAATACCAGTGGTGATTGTTCGTCAAACAACTGTCCGTCGTGGCTTTCATCATTTCCCTACTATACGTGCAGTCGCTTGCTCTCTCTAAGAACATGGTCACATACAGGTCGTTTTGTCCCGGATTTAACGCCAACATGGTCATTCTTTCCTCCACTTACTGCGTCTTTTACCTTGAATGCAGAGAAAAATTAAAACAAACAAAAATCAAAATTTGTTAATCCCATGTAAAGCGGAGAAATACAGTATTAAAATTTTTCAAAACCAAAAAATGCGATATTTGTTCTTTTTTCGGGAAAAAAAACCAATTTTTGTTTTTCTTTCTTACCAAAATTCACTTTTTTCAATTTATGCCACTTTTTTTCGGTCCAAATTCGGCCCAACTCTTACCAAACCCCACAACAAACACCCCAAATATTTATCTATTAACCGGTGGTTGTCTCATGAGTGAAGTATGATGGCAGTTTGATGTCGATCGAGGAATAAACTCTTTTGCCTGATGCGAAGCTGAAGCTGAACAAACTGAAGCTGATGATTTCTTTTCAGGCACTGGACCGTCCTGCGGCGCACTGTCATTGACAGACTCGGACACAGAGCGCAAAATGTCCTCTGACGGACCTACGGCGAAAACAAAAACAAAAAACAAAACATCAAACAACAGAAACTTAAACCAAATCTTACTACCTCGCCCGGAAGTTGTGTTCCAACCCAACGGTTTCTGCAAATTCAAGACAACTGTCTCTCGGAACGGTCTGAAATGACAACATCTACTCGACTCGAGGCCACGCTGAACTATTAACATCCAGACTAGCGCCGCTAACATACATTCGTTCTACGTATTTTAAATTGGGAAAAAACGCCAATCCGGAGACATCTTCAACACTGTTTGTTGAAACAGACACGATGGAATAAGTGCGCAATGTTTGGTTTGTATTAATTCAGAAAACACTTCGTGCTACCTATTTTGTTCAAACGATTGTCAAACGGGCACTTGGTCGAGAAGAAACAAACACGTTTCAGTTGGCGCGCACTCCTGCCGACATGCACAATATCTCCAGGTAATACTTCGAGTCGGGACAGGTAAATTTAATAAAAACCCTAAATTTCTAGCTGGGAAAAAAGGCTAGAAAATAAAATTAAATAATGAAATGAATTGATTCAGCAGCTATTTGGAGTTGACAAACAGATTCGCGACAGGCAGGGAAGCCCCCCCCGCCTCCTTAAAAAAGTCGCAAATGAGTAAAAATCGCCCAAATCGTCGGGAAACACCGCCACTTCCCCTGCACGGAAATTGTTACACACTTCTGCCGACAATACACAGCCAGGCCATCACTGTGCATGGAGGAGGAAATGTGAAACAATCACCTCGCAGGGGCAAAGAGCGAACTTGGCGGATCCAGATTAATTCCCACAGTCGGCACAACAACGGCGAAACGCGTGCTCCTCTCACTTTGACCACAACGGCTGTTCACAGCTGAGAACAAAGAAGAAACTGAACGAACAAATCATTATTCACATATTAAAAAAAAAAAAAAAAAAACAACCAACTATAAAATGGCATGCAAACAACATTACCTGTCCAAATTGTTTTTTCTGCTGGCATAATCATGAATAACATTAAGTCAGTAGGAAACAAACTACTTCTGCGAAAAATTACAGATATAAATCCACCTGAAAAACAGGGAAAAAAACTCGATCCGACCCACGCCCGCACACAATACCGATTAGGCTTAAACACAGGCACCTGCAAATTCGATTTCGGCGGGCGTGCACGCAAGCACAGTCGAGGACACTGGAATGAGCTCTGTTCCAGCGTCCCCTAGGAAAAAACACCACTTGCTTGTCTGCAGAAACCAAATTTGAAGGTGCTTGTGCAGGGTGTCTGCTGTGATATAATATATCAGCCGGAAAAAAACAAGGCTTAGTATGAACAACTTATTGTTGATTCCAAAGTGGAATCAAAAGTGGAATTTAAACAACTCCGTCACTAAACGGCGCTGTTTCAATCAGCACCATCTGTTGTCACCGTCCAAACCAGCTTTTTTTTTGTTTTCTGCCAAAGAAAGAAAAAAATATGTGAAATAAAAAAATTTCTTTGCGTGAAATCAGGTGTGAAACAAGTAAACATGGAAATGCAGTAGACCCCGGATAAATGCATAAATGCATAGAATATATTTATATTGAATAAAAAGCCGTAATTGGCTTAAATTGCATGTTTGGCCAAAAACGGTAAACAAATGCGTGAACCGCCATTTACCCGGAAAAAACGTATCAATTTTTTTCTTTTTTTTAAGACACATATTGTGTACGTATTCTTGCGTTCGATGAACTGAGGATTCCGCCCAAAACAGACACCAGGCGAAGTCACTAAATTAGTGTCTGGAAAAAGTTTTAAGAAAAACACAAATAAACAATGAAAAAAATAGAAAAATTGAATTGTGGTGACGAATTACAATTAATTTACATCCAGAACACTTTGAAATGGCATTAAGTTGTTATTTAACACCTGATTTCACTTGAATAAATTTTTTTATTTCGCATATTTGTATTTCGCCAAAAATGAAATTTTTTGTGCATATTGTCTGCACATAAAATGAATTTCATTTTGCATTTCCATATTAGACTAAGAAAACAAAGTAATTGATTAAAAAAAACAATAAATAAATAAATAAATCAACTGCTATTGGTTTGTTAATTCATTTTTCCCAAAAGACAAAACAACCCAAAACGGGGTAATATGCCATGGCCGACAATGGCTGCCATCCTGCCAAGCTCCAAGCTTTCACAAAAGCCAGACACCAAAACCCAGGTACACGATACAATATGATACATTGTTGTCTGCAAAGCGGCGAAGACAGAGCTCTGCCGCTAACGGAGCTGCCATCTGGCGGCAGTGACAGAACTAGCTATATTTATGCACCAAAACTTTCCCCCGGAAATAAGCAAATTAAAGCCCAATTCGGCTTTTGGTTCAAAATAAATATATTCTGCAGTGCTGGAAGGCGCCAGCGTATCTTTTTTGAAACCCCTAATTGTAAATCAAATTTCTACAATAAAAAAAACATTAGCACACAAATGACCACTGGGCCCTGAGATTTTAAGTCCCTTGGAGGCCAATGGCCCTAATGCAGACATTGAAGTCCACCCCCCTCATCGTTGTAATTGGAAAGTAGACCAATTATCCAAACGGGGTGGTTTGCCGTTTTCGACATTGGCTGCCATCCTGCCGTCAGATAAACACTTTTGGTGATGACTCCAAGCTTTTTAAAACAGAAAACCAGCTTTTTTCCAACAAATTACACGATAATTTCTAGACCCCGGCTATTTCAGCGTAAAATCTGAAACCAAAATTCCGTTTTGAGACATAAATCGCCATTTACCCCTGGTGAATAAATAAATAAATAAATAAATAAATAATAATAAATAAATGCATTTTTGCCCCAAATTTCCACCCAGTTGATGAAAAATGGACTTGAATTTGCGGAAAAAAAACAGAAGTGAGCGTTTTGTTGCGCAACTAATCCAGATTTTCCAGTAGTGAATTTGTCTCCAGTGTAGCCGGTCACCAGTCAAATGCTCATCGCTGCAAAAAAGGTTCCAGGGGTGAAATTGTCTCTAGTTTTCTTTTTTTCCATCCAAATCCTTTTTCCAAAATTTTGGGCCACAAAACCCTTAATTTTCCAGTCAAAAAGAGCAAAGTGTTCATCCGGCACTTTAGCTGTTTGCGCTAGTGGAAAGAGTGCCAAATTTAACCCAGAACGGCTAAAACCGTTTTTTTTTAAACACATTCCAATGGCCGTAGTGGCCCGACCAATCTATAGGCGCCCATGGTACTAATTAAAACAGCTCTGGCACTAGACGGCACTGTTTTAATGAGCGCCATCTGCTGGCGACGACAAAAGCAGCTTTTTTGTGTTTTCTGCCAAAGGAAGAAAAAAATATGTGAAATAAAATTTTTTCTTTGATTGAAATCATTCGAAGGGCACTTTGAAGTGGCATTAAGTTGTTATTTAACACCTGATTTCACTGGAATAAATTACACTTGAATTTTTGTAAAAACATTAGCACACAAATGACCACTGGGCCCTGAGAGTCGAACCAGTCGAAAATGGGCCCAGGAATCCTTTTTGGCAGCCGAATTTGGCTGAATTCACACTGTTGTCCAGATATAAGCCGTTTTCACTTATATCTGGGCAACGGTGCAAACTGTGCACCTTTTGCTCGCACAAATGGATTTCCCAGCAAGTTAAACTGTTTGTGCCTTTTTCAATGAGGGAAAAAAAGCCCTTCCCTTCCCGAAAGAGCACTTTGGCACCCAAAAATGTATTCCTTGATCGAAAAAAGCGCCAAAAAACAAAAAAAAATGTTTTTGCACCTAACCTAACCTAACCTAACCTAACCTAACCTAACCTAACCTAACCTAACCTAACCTAACCTAACCTAACCTAACCTAACCTAACCTAACCTAACCTAACCTAACCTAACCTAACCTAACCTAACCTAACCTAACCTAACCTAACCTAACCTAACCTAACCTAACCTAACCTAACCTAACCTAACCTAACCTAACCTAACCTAACCTAACCGAAGTTAAAGTTAGGCCTAACAAAGCCGTTATTCCCGAGTGTAATGGTGCAGTTACTCTTAAGTATAAGATAAATCTCTATTTCTCCAGAATAAAAAAAAAGTCCTAAGAATGAAGAAATATGTTTTTCCAGAAAAAGAAATGTTACTTAAGAATAAGAAATATGTTACTTAAGAATAAGAAATATGTTTCTTAAGAATAAGAAATATGTTACTTAAGAATAAGAAATATGTTACTTAAGAATAAGAAATATGTTTCTTAAGAATAACAAACTTAGTTCTTAATAATAAAAAATAATTTTCTCCAGAATTTTATAATTTATTGCTGAAGAATGAGGAACATGTTTCTCCAACCCAAGCAACCATACTCACCATGATGACGTCACACGTGCAGTACACAACCGTACACGGCAGTTTGGGCAAGCTCAAATGCCTAGGAAAAATAAAAAAATCAAAACTCGCATTAAAAATCGGCAAAAATCATGAAAAATTATCAACAAAAAAACCCCCAAGCAACCATACTCACCATGATGACGTCACACGTGCAGTACACGGCCGTACACGGCCGTTTGGGCAAGCTCAAATGCCTAGGAAAAATAAAAAAATCAAAACTCGCATTAAAAATCGGCAAAAATCATGAAAAATTATCAACAAAAAAACCCCCAAGCAACCATACTCACCATGATGACGTCACACGTGCAGTACACGGCCGTACACGGCCGTTTGGGCAAGCTCAAATGCCTAGGAAAAATAAAAAAATCAAAACTCGCATTAAAAATCGGCAAAAATCATGAAAAATTATCAACAAAAAAATCCCCAAGCAACCATACTCACCATGATGACGTCACACGTGCAGTACACGGCCGTACACGGCCGTTTGGGCAAGCTCAAATGCCTAGGAAAAATAAAAAAATCAAAACTCGCATTAAAAATCGGCAAAAATCATGAAAAATTATCAACAAAAAAATCCCCAAGCAACCATACTCACCATGATGACGTCACACGTGCAGTACACGGCCGTACGGCCGTTTGGGCAAGCTCAAATGCCTAGGAAAAATAAAAAAATCAAAACTCGCATTAAAAATCGGCAAAAATCATGAAAAATTATCAACAAAAAAATCCCCAAGCAACCATACTCACCATGATGACGTCACACGTGCAGTACACGGCCGTACACGGCCGTTTGGGCAAGCTCAAATGCCTAGGAAAAATAAAAAAATCAAAACTCGCATTAAAAATCGGCAAAAATCATGAAAAATTATCAACAAAAAAAAACTGGGAAAAATGCATAAAAACGAATTTCAAAAAATTCCTTCTTACCTTTTCTGATGTCCAGGGTGGTCTAATTGAGTCCGGGACCCATCCAGTGGTCCTTGGCTGGTCTTGAATACCTAGAAAGAAAAGAAAAACGTTGAAAAACCATTAAAATTTGAAAGAAAAACTGGGAAAAATGCATAAAAACGAATTTCAAAAAATTCCTTCTTACCTTTTCTGATGTCCAGGGTGGTCTAATTGAGTCCGGGACCCATCCAGTGGTCCTTGGCTGGTCTTGAATACCTAGAAAGAAAAGAAAAACGTTGAAAAAACATTAAAATTTGAAAGAAAAGCTGGGAAAAATGCATAAAAACGAATTTCAAAAAATTCCTTCTTACCTTTTCTGATGTCCAGGGTGGTCTAATTGAGTCCGGGACCCATCCAGTGGTCCTTGGCTGGTCTTGAATACCTAGAAAGAAAAGAAAAACGTTGAAAAACCATTAAAATTTGAAAGAAAAACTGGGAAAAATACATAAAAACGAATTTCAAAAAATTCCTTCTTACCTTTTCTGATGTCCAGGGTGGTCTAATTGAGTCCGGGACCCATCCAGTGGTCCTTGGCTGGTCTTGAATACCTAGAAAGAAAAGAAAAACGTTGAAAAACCATTAAAATTTGAAAGAAAAACTGGAAAAATGCATAAAAACGAATTTCAAAAAATTCCTTCTTACCTTTTCTGATGTCCAGGGTGGTCTAATTGAGTCCGGGACCCATCCAGTGGTCCTTGGCTGGTCTTGAATACCTAGAAAGAAAAGAAAAACGTTGAAAAACCATTAAAATTTGAAAGAAAAACTGGGAAAAATACATAAAAACGAATTTCAAAAAATTCCTTCTTACCTTTTCTGATGTCCAGGGTGGTCTAATTGAGTCCGGGACCCATCCAGTGGTCCTTGGCTGGTCTTGAATACCTAGAAAGAAAAGAAAAACGTTGAAAAACCATTAAAATTTGAAAGAAAAACTGGGAAAAATACATAAAAACGAATTTCAAAAAATTCCTTCTTACCTTTTCTGATGTCCAGGGTGGTCTAATTGAGTCCGGGACCCATCCAGTGGTCCTTGGCTGGTCTTGAATACCTAGAAAGAAAAGAAAAACGTTGAAAAACCATTAAAATTTGAAAGAAAAACTGGGAAAAATACATAAAAACGAATTTCAAAAAATTCCTTCTTACCTTTTCTGATGTCCAGGGTGGTCTAATTGAGTCCGGGACCCATCCAGTGGTCCTTGGCTGGTCTTGAATACCTAGAAAGAAAAGAAAAACGTTGAAAAATGATTAGAAATGGGTAAAAATTGATGAAAATTGACAAACCGAAACTATAAACGACAGGATAACAATAAATGGCGGAGGCGTCCCGCTATGCGGTGGCAATCTTGGGTACTAGGGAAAGGGATGGAAGAGGCCAGATGCCCAGCTTTTTCCACCAACCACAGTCTGCCACAAGCCAAAACCTGCACCCTTTGCTGGTGAATCTAAAGATTTCTTGCTGAAGCAAATGATTATTTCAATGCTTATTGGCTAATTGGTGGAACCTCATTCATTCAATTGGTTAATTATTTTTCCCGCCAATTAGTTTTTTCTTCATTGATTGGTTCTTAAAATATAGTTTCTCCTTTCTCACACCAGGTGGCAAATAGAGGGCGTTGCTACAGTCAAAGAAGCGGCAAATTTGAATGCTAACCTCAGCTTAGCTAACCTAACCTAAATAAAATATGCTAACCTAACCTAAATAAAATATGCTAACCTAATCTAAATAAAATATGCTAACCTAACCTAAATAAAATATGCTAACCTAACCTAAATAAAATATGCTAACCTAACCTAAATAAAATATGCTAACCTAACCTAAATAAAATATGCTAACCTAACCTAAATAAAATATGCTAACTTACCCTAAATAAAATATCCTAAAATATGCTGTAGATGGACATGGTAAGAGGTGACCAACCATTTGTTTGAATTGATTTTTACCTATTTTTTGAGTTTTTTTTTCCATTTTGGATTGTTTTAACCATTTCTTTTTGTTCTTTAGCCTTTTACAACCTCCCAAAAGTTTCTGGATGGGTCCCGGCCACACATGGACCCCGGGCTGGACATGATAAAAGATGAATAACCATTTGTTTGAATAGATTTGTACCTATTTCTTTAGTTTTTTTTCCCATTTTTGATTGTTTTGGCTAAGAGAAACTCAATGTCCATCTGCCTGGAAGCCAAAACAGCGGGTATCTCGGGGAAAACAAGGAGTTTTACTCTTCACTAATGTAGAAAAATAAATCCAACAGGAGCAAAAAGAAAAACAACATCTTTAATGTAACGGTAAACATGCGTAACAACCAATAATATCAAAATAGATAAAGAATAAATTGAAACGAATAAAAACATGAAAACAAATCTAAAAATAACATCCAAAACAAATTTTAAAAATTGCTGTTCATCTTCTGTTATGTCCTATGTGGTCCAGGTGAAGTTGGTGGGCATCCAAAGGCCTTTGAGGTCCAGAACATACAAAAATGTAGAAAAAAAAATCACAAAGAATCGATTTCTTTGTTGAAATGCCCAAAAATCAACCAAAACAAGTAAAAACTTATCTGAAATCCATTTGATATTGACCCATCACTACTCAGGGCCGTTTGGGCAGTCGCAAATGCCTAGAAAATAGAACAAAAATGATTAAAAACATGAAAAATTGAAGAAAAGAAACGTCAAAAATAAATTTCAGAAAAAGCGGTTTACCGCCTGTGATGTTCCCCGCCGATCAGGCGCAGTCGTGGATAACCACACACCTTAGACCAATCAAAAATCCCTAGAAAATAAAACAAAAATAATAAACACTTTAAAATGCATCAAAATGCATTAAAGAAAATGCTAAATTCAGGAAACTTAACCCCACGTGCAGTCCACGGCCGTTTGACAAGCTGGAATGCCTAGGAACAAAAAAAAATAAAAATCACGTCCAAAAACGGCCAAAATCATGAAAAATTATCGACCATAAATCCCCAAGCAACCAACACTCACCATGATGATGTCTCACGTGCTGTCCACTGCCGTACACAGCCGTTTGGACAGGCTGGAATGCCTAGGAACAAAAAAAAATAAAAATCATGTCAAAAAACGGCCAAAATCATGAAAAATCATCGACCATAAATCCCCAAGCAACCAACACTCACCATGATGATGTCTCACGTGCTGTCCACTGCCGTACACAGCCGTTTGGACAGGCTGGAATGCCTAGGAACAAAAAAAAATAAAAATCACGTCCCAAAACGGCCAAAATCATGAAAAATCATCGACCATAAATCCCCAAGCAACCAACACTCACCATGATGATGTCTCACGTGCTGTCCACTGCCGTACACGGCCGTTTGGACAAGCTGGAATGCCTGAGAACAAAAAAAAAAAATTAAATCACGTCAAAAAACGGCCAAAATCATGAAAAATCATCGACCATAAATCCCCAAGCAACCAACACTCACCATGATGATGTCTCACGTGCTGTCCACTGCTGTACACAGCCGTTTGGACAGGCTGGAATGCCTAGGAACAAAAAAAAATAAAAATCATGTCAAAAAACGGCCAAAATCATGAAAAATCATTGACCATAAATCCCCAAGCAACCAACACTCACCATGATGATGTCTCACGTGCTGTCCACTGCCGTACACAGCCGTTTGGACAGGCTGGAATGCCTAGGAACAAAAAAAAATAAAAATCATGTCAAAAAACGGCCAAAATCATGAAAAATCATTGACCATAAATCCCCAAGCAACCAACACTCACCATGATGATGTCTCACGTGCTGTCCACTGCCGTACACGGCCGTTTGGACAAGCTGGAATGCCTGAGAACAAAAAAAAAATTAAATCACGTCAAAAAACGGCCAAAATCATGAAAAATCATCGACCATAAATCCCCAAGCAACCAACACTCACCATGATGATGTCTCACGTGCTGTCCACTGCCGTACACGGCCGTTTGGACAAGCTGGAATGCCTAGGAACAAAAAAAAATAAAAATCACGTAAAAAAACGGCCAAAATCATGAAAAATTATCGACAAAAAAATCCCCAAGCGACCATCACTCACCATGATGATGTCACACGTGCTGCCCACGGCCGTACACGGCCGTTTGGACAAGCTGGAATGCCTAGGAAGTTAGGTTTACAGATTAAGCCTTCGTTCTGACATATAATACACTGTATTATTTCAAATTGTTATGCTCTCGTGTCACGTATCTTTCTATTGTGACTAGAGATTTTCCTTACCTGCAAATAAAACACCAGCTGTTTAGTTACATTACTCTTCCTCTTCTCTTTCTACAATTGACACTAAATATGCAGCGAAAAACGAATCCAAAAGATTCTAAGCCATACGACAATACCAATCACTCGTTGGTTCAAATCGTCCGCCATTTTCCTCCGCAAAAGCTACCGAGTCGTCACGTGACCAAAAACGAAATGGAAAATCAGTTTAGATGAGTTGTCTGACAATTAATTAATTAATTATTTCAATTTATTTACACCAAACAGTTTCTTATTAAAACGTTCATTTCCCCGATCCGAAATAATTTTCCTTGGTATCAGAGTAGACAGTTGTATCGGCAATGGACCCAATCGAACTCCCTGATTGGTCCATTCGAATTTGGCAACAAAGGCTTATTTTTTCCACGCCCTCTTTCCCACCTTATTTTTAGTTTGTCATTCCGTTTTTTCGTGAAAAAATGTGTATTTATTCGCCCGTTTACCATTAATCCTCATAATTTGAAACAAATCGGCGTTGGGTTGTTTAAGTTAGTGCATTTCGCCCGCACCGTACACGTGATCAAAACCTCCTCCCCTTCCCTCTTGTGATTGGTTGATTCGAAGTAGAGAGCAGACGATAGTTTGGATTTTCATAGTGTTATGATTTTCTTTGCTATTAAAATACTTTGTTATTATATATTTTTATAACAAATGGCTTTCATGCTCCAAAACTGCATTTTTGGGACTCCAAAATGCATTTATTTCTGAAAACAAATGGCTTTCATGCATCAAAACAGCATATTCAGGGTAGAAAAATGCATTTGTTTATGTAAAGAAACATCTTAGGGACATAAAAGCTTCAATTTCTACTTCCAATATAATTTTGCTCTGGATTCAAAAGAAAGCAAGAACAGCAATTCACATAGTCCTGTGAGTTTCATGGTACAAAAACATACCACAGGAAAGCCCGAGGGCGGAGAAGGCAAGTGGGTTTTTCAAGCAAAGGGAAAAGGTTTTTAGTCTTAAACTGATGAAGTGGCAGCAAAAATGAGCAGTAAGTGTTGTAATTTCATAAATTAACCCTCAGAAGGATAACCCTATACCATTTTTGGGACAACACTCTTCTTGAATAGGAAAACGTTTTTTGGTTTAATATAATTAGCAGAAATTTTCTGGCTTTTTTCACAACAATAATGTTTGTTTCCAAAAAAAATTGAAGTGTTCTGAACATTATTTGTTTATTTATTCACCTTGGAAAATTCGGCCCCTTAGAAATTCCAGCTTAAATCTAAGTTGGCTTCTCTCAATCTTATAATAGCGCTTCTTCTTAGTGCTTCCAATTGGTATCAGCAGACACTGTATGGCGCTAGTAGTGCAACACAAAAAATCACAAGGTTCTATTTCTGGCTAAAATATACATTAAAAATAAAATTATTTAGAATAACTTAAACTTTTTCACTTAATATTAATTTTCTTGGTTAAAAATTAATTTTCTTGGCTTAAAATTAATTTTCTTGACTTAAAATTAATTTTCTTGACTTAAAATTAATTTTCTTGGCTTAAAATTAATTTTCTTGGCTTAAAATTAATTTTCTTGGCTTAAAATTAATTTTCTTGGCTTAAAATTATTTTTCTTGGCTTAAAATTAATTTTCTTTGCTTAAAATTAATTTTCTTGGCTTAAAATTAATTTTCTTGGCTTAAAATTAATTTTCTTGGCTTAAAATTAATTTTCTTGGCTTAAAATTAATTTTCTTGGCTTAAAATTAATTTTCTTGGCTTAAAATTAATTTTCTTGGCTTAAAATTAATTTTCTTGGCTTAAAATTAATTTTCTTGGCTTAAAATTAATTTTCTTGGCTTAAAATTAATTTTCTTGGCTTAAAATTAATTTTCTTGGCTTAAAATTAATTTTCTTGGCTTAAAATTAATTTTCTTGGCTTAAAATTAACGCCCATTCATGCAATGAAAAGTGGTCAAAAAGGGCCAAACGGTCATTTTAAGCCAAAAACATAACAATATAAATTAAAAAAAGAGGAAATAAGCGCAAATAGAAGGCGCCTGGATCTCCAAAATGCACGTCAAAATTAAAAACCAATTAAATAAATTAAACAAATAGGATCAGCTAATAAACTAAAAACCTACAAAATCCAGCATCCACCTGAAATTGAAAAAACACCTAAAATTCCGTTAAAATTCTCTAAAAATTAGAATAAAATTCTATTTTAATTTCTCTGCAATCTCCCTAAAATTTCCCCAAAATTCTCCTAAAATGACAAATTTTACTTTTAAAAATTAAACAAACAGAATCAGCTAATAAACGAACAAAAAACTTGCAAAGCCCATCCACCCGAAATTGAAAATACATCTAAACTTCCCCTAAAATTGCAAAAAAGTTGCCCAAAAAAAATTCTTTTTTAATTTCCCTGTAATCTCCCTAAATGAAGCCAAAGAGTCAGGAAAAACGTGCGTTTTGGTCGCCAAAAACGTGCAGTTAAGCAAAAAAAAAATGTATTGCCACCCAAAATGTGCGTTTTGGCCACAAAAAGTGCACCTTACACACCAAAAAGTGCTCTTCGGACACGAAAAGAACACTTGGCCAACCAAAACGCACAATTTTGCTGCCAAAAAGTGCACTTTGGACAGGGAAAATGCACTTTTTACACGTATGTGACTAATTTGTACATTTATGCGTAGGTCCAATCACTACGGCCATTACGGCCACCCAGGATGAGGTCGGGGAAGACACCATCGAGAACGTCAATGGGCAGGTGTCTGTAGTTTGGGATGATACCAATTGGGTGCCAGAATGCATGAGGGAATTTTTGGTACCGTCCTTGAACGAAGCCAGGCTGTGCAAATTTGAAGAATGGGCAGGCTACGACGCAGGACTTGGTCACTCGCAACACACGGCTGAGCAGCACAGGCGGCAAACAAAAGATTTCCTTGTGAAAACATGGGAGAGCAAGGAAGAAACGTTCCTCCAAGGAACGGAAACCTGGTTCTTGGCGATGTTAAAAGGATTTGCCCCGGGAACAATCGTGAGCTCGTTAAGTTCGATAAAGCACTATCTCTTTTACGTTGAACGCTCGCTAAAGAACCCCCCTGGCCCAGCCCGAGACCTCCTTAGGTCGATGACGGGTCAGTTGAAAATGTGGGGAGGCAATGTAAAAAAGCTTTGCGCACGCCGCCAAAGAGTGCTAGCTCGTAACGAACGAACAAAACTGCCGTGCAAGAAAGACGGCAAGTCGTTCATTTCCTCGCTGCACGTCCGCGAAGTCCACGCCTGGCTGGATCAGCCAAGCTCAATTAAAAACTGGAGCATTAAGGTCGTTCCACATGCCAGAGACGTTCTGGTCACCGAATTGGTTATGGCAAATGCGGCTCGCCAGGGTTGTGCCACTCAAATGACCCTCGGCGAGTGGCAAAACCGGGTGGTAGTCAGGGATTGCTTGGTGGTTGACGTGGCGAAAGTAAAAAACGCAGCGCAAAGGGGCGGCGCAGACGTGGTGGTGTCCAAAAGGCTAGAAAGCCGGATCCGAAGCTACATCAGGCACTTTCGGAGCCGTTGCTTTTTTGGCGAAAACAGTGAGGAACGGCGACGAGACACGTCAACACCTCTGTTTGTCAACTCGGTGGGCAAACAGATGGATAAGTCGATGGCGGCCAACTGCGTTACAAATGCCTGGAAACGCGCCGGCCTCAAGCCAATGACGGCCACCCTTTATCGAAAGGGCGTCGTTACGGAGGTCCACCATCGGAACTATGAAATGGCAGCCGATCTGGCCAATCAAATGGGCCACAATGTGGCAACGGCAGACAAATATTACAGGTTGGCAGGATCTGCACGCCGATCGGTCAAAACTGTGCGGAGAATTGGAAAACTCATGGGGACCGGTGCACTACTGGATAGCAGCGACGAAGGTAATACACTTAATGCCCAAAATTTTTTTCGCCCCTAAAGCTCATTATCCACTTACCATCAAAACAAGACGAACAAGAGAAAGCAGGGCGCGAGTCCGACACATCTGACGCGTCGTCCGAACGCAACGCGTCACATTCGCTACCGCCTTCTCGCAGACGAGTACCAGCGTCCACGTCGCGAACCGTCAAACGCACTCGTCAGGCGGGGCCATCTACCTCAGCGCGCCAAAGTGCAGCGTCCGGTATGCATAAAAAAAAATAATAACAATAAAGCAGTAATGATTAATCAAATTGCACTAAACAGTGGAAGGTGATCGACACCAGTCCGCCACTTCCGACGCATCGCCCGAACGCAGCGCATCCCATTCGCAACCGCCCTCTCGCAGACAAGTACCAGCGTCCACGTCGCGAACCGTCAAACGCACTCGTCAGGCGGGGCCATCTACCTCAGCGCGCCAAAGTGCAGCGTCCGGTATGCATAAAAAAAAATAATAACAATAAAGCAGTAATGATTAATCAAATTGCACTAAACAGTGGAAGGTGATCGACACCAGTCCACCACTTCCGACGCATCGCCCGAACGCAGCGCATCCCATTCGCAACCGCCCTCTCGCAGACGAGTACCAGCGTCCACGTCGCGAACCGTCAAACGCACTCGTCAGGCGGGGCCATCTACCTCAGCGCGCCAAAGTGCAGCGTCCGGTATGCATAAAAAAAATAATAACAATAAAGCAGTAATGATTAATCAAATTGCACTAAACAGTGGAAGGTGATCGACACCAGTCCACCACTTCCGACGCATCGCCCGAACGCAGCGCATCCCATTCGCAACCGCTCTCTCGCAGACGAGTACCAGCGTCCACGTCGCAAACCGTCAAACGCACTCGTCAGGCGGGGCCATCTACCTCAGCGCGCCAAAGTGCAGCGTCCGGTATGCATAAAAAAAAATAATAACAATAAAGCAGTAATGATTAATCAAATTGTACAAAACAGTGGAAGGTGATCGGCACCAGTCCACCACTTCCGACGCATCGCCCGAACGCAGCGCATCCCATTCGCAACCGCCCTCTCGCAGGCGAGCATCACCGTCGGCGTCGCTCGGTGCCGCACCACTCAGTTCCCCCAGGTTGTCCAGATGGTCGTACTGTCCGGAGGGTTTAATGTCATTGTCACAAATGCAGGAGGCGGTGGAGGCATCCATTGGCTCCCGTTCGCAATTGCCAACCCGGCGACAATCGCTGCCATCTGTGTCGCTTGGCGCCGCACCACTCAGTCCAAGCAGTACGGAAGCCTTTGGGTCATTGGCACAAACACGAGAGGCTCGTTCGTCCCTTGCTTCAGAGCCTGAAGGGACGAGTATGTATTCTGAAAGAGATATTCTAATAATTATTCATTGTTTAATTCTGACAATTAATGCAGACGTCCGGTCAGGCCAGGAGCGGTTCGAAACAGAGGTGTTCAACGAATCGCCGACCAGACACCAAAAAACAACAAATCGCAGACTCGGTGAACAACTCTTGGTGAAACCCGCTCACCTATTGCTCACAGCATCCATGTCCATTCCGGATACTAGGGACCGGTCCATCATTCCCACATCTGGTGAGCAAACTGGTATGTCCTCAGACGGAATAAAAACACACACACACATTTATTAATTACTTTGTTGTCTGTTTCAAACAGTGCCCATTCCGCTTCTGCCAACCGTTGCCATCCCAGCCCCTCCCCTTGGGATGAACTGGAATGGCGTGTTCGCAGCATCGCTTGGTGTCCGCCAACAACCAGGATTGGTTTTGCGTGCTGCGGCACAAAGTAATCGTAGGGTGGTCAAGCCACCTGCGAATCCCCAACCCAAGATCGGTGCCCGTACGTCATTTACACCGCAGCATGCCAAACTAATCCAGGAGCACCTGCACCGATTTGTAGACAATAATGGAAAGTTTGTGTCCGATTTGATGCATCAAGCGCTGGAAGAAATTCCCGACCTAAAAGACATAAAGGATGGTTATAGGGCCAAGCAGATCCGAGATAAGGCGAGGGGCCTTCTAAAAAAAATGTGCATTTTATCGTGCAATGAATAAGAAATGTTTTAAAACCAAATCATATTAGAAACCATTATTTTCACTATACTTTCAAGTCTCGCTCGTCTCGGCATCTCAGGCTTCCTTTCTTTTAGGAAATCTCGGTCTTGTTAAACCGAGATTTCTTCACAGGATTGTAAACGATATTGCAAAAAGAAAAAGTACACTTTACGTCACGAGTCGTAACGACTCATAACGTCGTTGTAACGTTTTCTATTGTATTTCGTTTCACACGTGACAGCTACAAATGTGACAATTCGTCAACAAAACGTTTCTTTTTTTTTACTATATAACGAGAAAAAACAGTTTCTCTCAGAAACAGCGTTGTTTAAAAATTTACAAATAACAAATTAACCCAAATAAAATTTATTCTTCCTAAAAATTGGTCTTTTTATGCCAAAAACATCTGAAATTACTAAAATCTTGAAAAAATCATCAAAAATGACAATGGCGTAAAAAATACATCTAAGATAACTAAAATCGTGCAGAAAGAAACACTGAAAATGACATATTCGTGCATAAGAACGACTAAAATGATTAAATCGTGGCCAAAAAACATCAAAAATGACATTTTTGTCTAGAAAAAACATCGGAAATGACTAAAATTGCGCAAAAGTATGTTTTTGGATCGAATCTAAATTTTGGACTCAGTCACGTACAAGATTGATCTCCAAAAAAAACAGAAAAAAAAAAAAAAAACCTAACCTAACCTAACCTAACCTAACCTAACCTAACCTAAACCTAACCTAACCTAACTAATGCTAACTTTGGAGCTAACAAATAATTGGCCATTTTAGATCCGGTCCTAACAACAGATCCACAGTACTGTTCTTCTTTGCTAACATTTCTTTGGTGATCTAATGAATCACACCACCATTTGCTAACAGAACTAATGGTTGCTGGCCATCACCTGTGGAGAGAAACAGTTACAATGAACAGTCATTAGAACAGTTTCTTACGTGCAAGCCAAAATAGACACAGCAGACAGGCATTAGATCTGTTTGGCAAATTCCAAAAATGGGTGCTCTTCAGGGAAAGACACAAAGATAAGTTTAGTCCCGCCCCCCCCCAAAAAAAATGCCCATAAAATGCAGCATTAGGTGCCATAAATATGTCTGTGGATATGGTATTGCAATTTGGAAAACAAACAAAACGATTTGGCCAACTATTATTCCCTCATGTAACAAACAAAAACACAGACAATAAACACAACAACACTGTTTCAACTTTCCAAGAAGATGCCGCTCATGACATATTACAAAAATTTAAGAAAGCAACAGAAGGAGGAGGAGAAGAAGATGGAAGAGGAGGAAGTTGCCAAAAAGGTTGCTGTGCCAACATTACTAGCTGCATCCAAAAATTAAAATATTTGTGTTTTTACAATTTTAGTTTAAGTGTGTTTTAAGTTTAAATTTTGAGTGTGAGAATTTTAACTCTATTTTACATCATTGATCACCTGATATGTAATCAATTCCAAAATGTAGCATATAATACTCTCCAAGTGATAGAAAGAAGTACGCATTGTTGGGATGTTATTATTTGCAGTTGGATTTAAAATTTCTATGCCTTGCTGGCAGAAGTGAGGTAGAAAATTTAAAAAAGTATGACCAACTGGCACCAGAGGTCATTTCCAGCATCAATTCCAAGATGAAGTGATTGGACAAGAAAGAAGAAATTAATTAATAAAGCATCTAAATAATATTTGTTATCAATCTTAGTTAGGAAAACACCAAATTTTATGGTTTGAATAAGAATTGTGTAACTACTTAAAAACATGTACACAGGTGAGCTACCTGTTTTCATGAAAGGTCTTCAGAAATTGAAATTCAAAATTTTTGTATTTATGTTTTATGAGTGTGTAGTACAAAAATTAAAAATATAACAGGAAGTGATGTGATAGGTTGTGAAGTGATGTCATGTAACTACAGATAAAATTTAAATTTGTGAGTGCTGGAATTTTCATAAAACTTTGTTTGAAATAAAATGTGAATATAATTACAGAAACCAAAATACACTGTTGAGTTCAGTACAGTGCAGCTGAACAGTAACATAAAGGGACGCCAGAGATTGCACCAAACCTTACAGGAATTCGCCTTCATTCTGCTGAAACCAGAGAAAAGACATTACAGGGAAGAGGTAGCTGAATTGGACCAAGAGGAAGAACAAGAAAAGGCAGAAGAATTTGTCCAAAAGGAGGAGCAAGAAAGACAAAAGGACAAACCAGTGGTACTAATTTTCCACAAGTTCTCCACAACTTCTCTACAAGAACATGCATTTCTTTTTTCAAAAACAGAAAGAATTATACTTCAAACTTCGGAAGAAGGACGAAGAAGATGAGGAAGAGGTGGGTGGAAAAGTGTGTTTGGATTAAACACAGGCATTCCTATTCAATATCTGTAAACGAAATTTCAGGATGATATGTACCACGAGGAGGAAATCCTCCACATCCTGGAGGGGGATAAGGAAGGCTTGTCGCCGTCGTCCCTTGGCTCGTCGCCGTCGCCCCTTGGCTCGTCGCCTCTTTTATCTCCTGATCTGGAAGCGCTGGTTTTTCAGCCACCATTTTCATCTCCATCCATTCCGCTGGTGGAGTGGTGGGATGCCCGGCTCGCTGAGCTGGACGAGCAATTCCCGTTGGCATCATCTCCACCACCGGCCTCACCGACATCCAGCTCAGAGGGCGTATTTTGATAAGACGGAGGATTACCGACAGCCGAACGTGCCATATCACCTTTTGGGTTTGAGTCAAGTTTGAAGTGTTTGATTGTTTGTCGTCATATCGTTCGCGTGATTTATTTATTGCACACTTCAGGATATGTGCGAAAAGCGTGCTAATGTTTAATAGACCGATATTGTGATCAACTGATTGTGAATGTTATCCACTTGCTTGTATCGTTTATTCATATTAGCACGTGTCGTCTGCTCGAAAGAGCTTGTGTTGTTTTACATTTTCCATTATGCTATCAATTATATTTGCCGGTGCTTTTTTCTTTTGTAAAGGATAAATCAAGGTAATAAACCATTGATTTATCCTATGGTTATATTCGAGTGCAATTCAGCCTCGAAACATGTTTCATTTCGCTTATGTTCAGTTATTAAAACATGGCAGGCGCATGTCGGTATCCCGCACCAGTTTAATTGCCTTATTAACTTTATTTCGGGTCATGAGAAGCCGGGATAAACTCTTTTTTACCTCCTCCCACACCACCAAACTGAGAAGAAAAGAAGAAATATTTGAAATGTAAAAAAAGTATTTTATCTTGAGTGTACATTTAACAGTCAGATGGCTCTGTTACAGGTTGGATGTATTTTTGTTACTAGATGGCACTTCTCTCTGTAATGCAAAAAGAAAAGAAAATATCTGAACCCCCAAACATAACGTAGAGGTTTAAAAACACCTGAACTTTAATTAGAAGAAAAGACAGAAAATATAAAAAAATAAAAAAAAAACCCTCCAATATTTCACATTCCCAAAATAGCCTTTCCTACCAAACAATCATATGTCAAAACAACACTCCTAAGCAAGAAAAGAGGGAGAAGAGCAATAAATCCTAGCTGCCAATGAGCTGCTAGCACTAGTCACTAGAGCTAATAAACCCTCAGATGAACACCAAACACCAACTACCCAACACCATAGACCTTCTCATGGCTGCTTATGTGGAAACACACCTAAAAGGTAAGACAAGCTGTGTAGGAACAGATAAATGAGTGAAATCAGTGTCAATAATTAGTAGCAAGCTGCGGTGTGAACCAGCACGACCAGGGTCCTTTAAATGTTTTTCAAATCTGTTGGTGCAATTTTTGTGTCCAAAAAAAAAAAAAAAAAATGGATCAGCATTAAGTGGTTAAACAGCACCTGTTTTCACTCGTAAATGTATTTTCCTTTCACATATTTCATACCAACAAACAGGGTAAAAAATTAGTACATTTCACAGCCATTTTAAAAGTGGAAACGGAAAGGATAAATTTGATATTAAAAAAAAGTGACCAAGTACAAGAAAAAATTTAAATGGAAGTATTAATTAATTATTCCCCCAGCAAATAGTAAAAGGCATGGTTGGTTGTATGTGTTTCCCACCAAACCTAACAAATATGTGTTCACACCTAAGCCTGCAGCAATACCCAAACAGCTGCCTATCTGTCAGAACAAAATTAGTGTTTTCTTTCTCTCTGGTGTCAACTACATGGAAGAATGACACCACGACTAGGATCTTTTAAATGTTTTGCAAATAAGTAAACATTAAATCTGTTGGTTTAATTTTTGTGTGGACAAAAAAGAAAAAGAAAGTGCTATCTGTCTGTCTGCTTCGGCGGTTCTCTGTGTGGAGAGTGTTTTGGGTGTGTTTCTTCTTGGAAAATGAATATTTTTTTTTCTTCCCTTTATTATGTATTCAGCCGAATAACCTCACCACAGGGGCCCAAAAAAATTGTTTTGTTTACCCAGCAGGAAACGAAAATCTGTCCGACGCCACATCAAATGAAAACACTGTGACAAAACAAACAGACAAAGACAAAAACAGCAGCAAAAAGCTACCAGGTCGAAAAAAAAGAAATGGGAGTATTAATTAATTAAGAAAAGGGCTGAAATGTGTATTAGCCGCCAACAATAGACAAGGGAGTTTGGAACCAAACAAACATGTGTCCATATCACAATACCCTGCTTATGTGTCAGGACAGAATTAGTGTTTTCTTTCTCCAACCTGGTGTCAACTACATGAAAGAATGAATAAATGTTTTTCAAATAAGTAAGGTGCACGCAGAAGTATAGAATAATTAGTTTTGGGGAATTATTTCTTTTGGCGTTTCTTCTGGAATCCAACCATTTTTTAAATAAATGTATTTTGACATTAGAATTCATTTTCAATAAATGGGATTAGAAGTTTTGGAGAAAAAAAAATTTGGTACTTATTTAACATAAAAATGGGGGTGACTTAAGCATAGAATATTTTAGGTTTGATGCAAAAAAAGGATAAAATTAATATCACACAACATGCCTTTGTTTGATTATGCCATCAATTTTCGGCCATTTTGTTTTGAAGCAATCCCTTGTGCAAAACTTGTAACCATTGTAGAAATCGCTGAAATATGGCAATTGAAGACACTAATCAGACAAAGGCATGTTATGTGATATTAATTTCATTCATTTTTCATTTTTCACCTAACCTAAAATATTCTATACTTATGTAAAAACACTGCTAATTTTATTTTCTTACAAACCTTACATTTCTGAGCGTAAAAAACCATGTTTTAAAGTGCAAACGGTCAAAAATGAATTTTTAAGGCCCAACTAAACCATTTCTTAACATAAACAAACAGTCCGAAATGCAAATATTCATTATTTTAAGTCACTAATCAGACAAAGGCATGTTTTGTGATATTAATTTTATCCATCTTTTTTGCATCAAACCTAAAATATTCTATATTTATGTCAGCCCCATTTTTGTGTAAAATCACTGTCAAATTTATTTCCCCACAAAACTGTTAATTTGAAATGAATACTAAAGCCTAAATACATATATTAAAAAATTGGTTTCATTCCAGATGAAGCGCAAAAAGAAATATTTTTAAAAAACTGATTATTCTATACTTATGGCGCGCCTACAGAAAAAAAAAAAAAAAAGTGCTATTTTTTGGTCTGTCTGTCTGTGAGGAGTGTCTAAAGTTTGTTTTTTCCTGGAAAATAAATATTTGTTTTTTTTTCCGGGCAGAATACGCTTCTCATTCCTCACCGTCAAGACCTTCACCCAGTGGAGAAGAAGGAGACACAACAAACGAACAACTGATTGGCCAGCTGCAGGGTAAAACAAGTTACTAACCTATACTAATACTAACCTCACCATGGGGCCCCAAAAAAAATTGTTTTGCACACCCAGCAGGAAATTTGTCCCATGCCACATCAAACGAAGACAACGCGCCGAAACAAACAGACAAAGACAAAAACCCGAGCAGAAAACAGGATCAAAGCGACTGCAACGACACTGACGACAGCATGAGTGAAAGCGGCAGTCAGTATGAAGCGCCAGACTTGCCGACGGAAATGATTAAGTTCCTGGACCACAGGCAAAATCGCACGGCCATTGAAAATTTTCAAAAGTGGCTGAGCAATCCGGCCGGACATAACAAGGGTGCCCGGACAACTCGTCAACACGTCCAGCAGACGCAGCGTTTCATCGGATCCCTGTGCGGCAAAAAATCAATGCTTCAAGGGGCCGAGGCCTGGTTCGTACGCTCACGCAAAAAGTATGCGCCAGGGACCGTGCTGAGCCAAGTCTCGTCGATACGCCTTTATTTTAATTTTATGAAGTTTGCCCAAGTGTCGGGCTGGGAAGAAAACCAGGCCTGGGATTTGGCTTTGTCTCTCGACTACATGGTCTCCGTGTGGTTGAGAAACATCAAAAAAGACACCAATCGGCGCATAAAAGAGGTGGCGCAACGGGACTCGCTCCGCGCCCCCACACCCGACACAATGAGGCAGTTTTTTGCTTCGGAGCACGTCAAGGGAATCCACAGATCGCTCGACGGCCCACGAATGCGAAAGGATGAGTGGGACGGCAAAATGGCCACGCACGTCAGAGACGTCCTGGTGTCCGAGCTGTTGATGTTAAATGGCGCGCGGCAAGGTAACGCCACACAGATGACTCTGGGCGAGTGGAATCGCCGCCAAAAGGTAGACGGACAGGCTGTAATTACAGTCCATGAGGTGAAAAACATTGCCATCATAGGTGGCGCTGAAGTTGTGGCGGCTGGTCGACTCGAAAAGCGGATTTCCGCATACGTCACCAACTTTCGCCGTCCCTGTTTCACCTCACGGTCCCTGGCTCGAGACGAAACAATGCCGCTGTTTGTTTCAGCACAGGGCAAGAAGATGTCGCGCACGACCGCGGCCAGCTGCGTGGGCAACGCATGGCAACGCGCCGGCCTTAGGCGCGTGACGGCCACAATTGTGCGCAAGGGAATCGTCTCCGAGGTGCACTCGGGCCACCACGACCTAGCGCCGGACCTAGCCCAATTAATGGGCCACACTTTGGCCACGGCGGAACGACACTATCGTGTGGCCGGGTCCGCAAAGAAGGCCGTGAGGACTGTCACGAGGATCGCTGACATAATGGGGACGGAGGGTGCAGTGGACGACAACGACTCAGGTAGCAGACATTACATCCAACAAACACAAACAAACATTAACACTTCAACCTTTTTTCCAGATACAAGCGACAGCCAATTGGAAGAGAGGGGAGAAAGCGACGTGCCGTTGCAGCCTTCCGTGCAGAATGCCACAGAAGTTCTCACCACCAGTCCCATGCCAACTGCAGCAAACAATCAGATGCCTCATGTGCCAACAGTGAATCCAGCATCCACAACAGGCCAACTGCAGTGCATCCCCCAGGAAACAGACCAACTGCAGTGCATCTCTCAGGAAACAGGTCAGGCTGGTATGTGTCTGATTACAACGCCTTGATGCTACCTTCACTCATTTGCTTGTTTGTGTCAGGTCCCTCAACTGTGCAAACAGCCACCATCCCAGGCTTTCCCGAAGGGATGGACTGGACCAGCGTGTTGGCGGCATCACTCCATGATCCCCGTCCACCGTTGCCAGCGGTTCAAAGGAGACAACGAAGAGTACCGGACACACCTTCAGATCCGCAGCCAAAGATTGGTCCACGCGAATCATTCACACCTCCTCATCGAAAAATCATTCGAAAACACCTACACCGTTTTAGAGGCCGTGATGGGAATGTGGCCACAGACTTACTACGAGAAGCACTAAACACAATTCCCGAGTTAGCAGAAATAAAGAGGCGTTACACACTCCAGCAGATTCGGGACAAGGCCAGAAGTTTCATCCGAGTGTAAATGTGTTTCCACTCGTTTTCACACAACATTCACACGAATTAATTCGTGTAAACGTCGTGTGAACTGGTAAAACGTTAAATTGGTTAAATGACCGTTCAACAAGTTTTCTCGTTAAAAATCGGGTCTTGCTAGCAGCCATCTTGGATATTAATAATAAAAATAACTTAAATGAATTTTCTCTTTTAATCATATTTTTGTAATCTCCTGTTTCTTTTTCCCGAGTAAACAACAGGAATATTGACTGTGGTTATTGTTTGGATTAATTTATTTAAACTGGAATTTACACTGAAATTTACCCAGGCCTTACGAATTAACAAAAACCACACTTATATTTTCACCAACACTTATAAAAAAAAGGCCAAAATTGATACGTGCATGCAACATTTATATAAACACATACATGTAACGTTTATATAAACACATAAACCGCCATTTTTCAAATACTACAAAAATCAGTAGTCAAACTCCCAGTTTACTTTGAAAAAAGAAAAAGCAGAAAATATTGATAAAATTTCTCCCTCCAATAACAGCAATAAACCCTAAAAGCCAATGACAACTAGGTGCACACGAAAAGTCATTTCCACTAAATGACCAGTGCGAATGGTAGTGTAAATATCCAACTTACGAGTTAAAAAAAAAATTCCAGTGTAATTTTCAGTGTAAATCCAAGTAATGGTTATTATTGGGACCAATTAATTTTGCCATTTAATCACATTTTTTCTAATCGTACGAGTAACGTTTATATAAAAACATAAACCGCCAAACAAATTTACATTTTATAATTATGTTTTTGTAATCTCCTGTTTTTTTTTTAGTGAACAACAGCAATAATGACTATGGTTATTATTTGGACTTTTCCCGCTTGAATTCACACTTTTTTTTCAACTCGAAAGTTGGGTCATTTAACTTGTCATTTACAACTAGGTGCACACGAAAAGTCATATGCACTAAATGACCAGTGCAACTGGTAGTGTAAACATTCAATTTACAAGTTTTTTAAAAAAAGAAACAGTGTAAATTGCAGTGTTAATCCAAGTGTAAATTAATTGGTGCCAATAATAACCATTCGATCGCACAAATACGGTTAATAACTGACTGTTGTTACGATCGAAATCGCAACGTTTATATAAATACGTACATGTAATCTTTATGTAAAAACATAAACCGCCATTAACCCCCCCTCAAAAAAAGGCGATTTATGTTTTTTTTTCTGTTATACGGAAAATATGCATTTATATTCAATTTCGGCTTTTTACGAAAGAATAATATCCCAGCCAAAAATATTGATTGAAAAATTACAGAAACCCCCCTTTAACCCAGACCAATAAGATTTGCAAGAGGGGACACAGCAATAAAACCAAAAAGCCAATGAGACAGCTGGTCAAGATAACCAAATCTTCATAGCTCCACAGAAGTCTACCTTGAACCCACCTCAGCTAGCTGTCCCAAAGGTAAGAATCAGAAACAAACCTATTAATATGTTGCAAGAGGCCTTTTTATCAATTAATAGAATGAAATAATTAATAGAATGAAAAAATTAATAGAATGAAAAAATTAATCATTATTATTAATAATAATTAATAATAATAAAAATTAATAAAATTAATAATAATTACTATTAAAATAATTAATAGAAAGAAATAATAACATAAAAGGATAATTGTATAATTATAATTATTTCTGCTGAATTCCAAATAAATAAACTCAAAAACCCAGGTCCAGTGTTTAAAAGGTCAAACATGGGTTTTCTTCAAATCTAACCAATATGTGTCAAAATTCAACCCCTCCAGCACTTTGGAAGAAACTACAACTTACGTGTCTAACCTACCAGTCATTAGTCAAATTAGTTGTGAATGACACAAAAGATGCTTTTATGCACACAACATTAGCCTTTGAGATGAAAACACACAGCAATGGCTAATAACTAGAAGGATCAGTCATTTCCTTTTCTCTCCTTAATTCCTTGTTTAATTGATTAACTAACAGAAGAGATTAAACTAAACAAATTGTTATTTCAGGAAGACATTATGGAACAAATGAGTTCCACCTGCACCGTACCAGCAAAACTTATCGACCTGACTGATGAACTGATTGAACTGATGTTCCTAACCAACATGGACGAAACCCCGCATTCACCAACCCCGCCTCCACCATTCCCATGGCCCATGTCACCAACACCATCTCCTCCGTCCACACCCACGCCACCGACAGCACCATCCCCACCGCCCACGCCACCGACACCACCATCACCGCCAACGTGTCCGTCCTGGCAGAAAAAGCGACGAAGGGGATCATTCACCCCTGAGGATCGAGCCGTCATTGCGCGCCACCTCAAGTTGTTAACCGACAGACGAGGACGGCCCCGTTCGGCTCGATTGCGTTGGGCTCTTGAAAATTGCGTGGGCCTCAAACATCTACCATCTGTGTACACCTTTGGGCAGATACGTGATCGTGTTGCTGCATTCACGAGAAAACCGAACGTGTGACCTGTGCGAGAGAAAAAAGAAAAAGAAATAAGAAAAAGAAATTTAAAGAAAGAAATAGAAAAATGAAATAAAATTGTAAACAGAATAAAAAAAAAAATCAAACAAAATAAAATAAAAAAGCCAACATCAATTATCATTATTATTATTATCAAAAACACATAAAAAAATGACCAAAACACATTGAAAAACAACAAAAATCATCTAATTAGATTCCAATATAAAGCGCATGAAGCAGGAAGCAGCCTCTAAAACAATCTCTTAGCAACAGGTACTTTGGATTCTATAGTAAACAACCCAAATACTGAAAGGAAAAGTAAATGAGTTAAGTGTGTTTTACATTTAAAGATACAGAAAAATATATTATATATAGTATATTAGAAGCATGAAAGAAAATTTAACAATCTAAATATAAAAATATGAAAATAATGAAAATTATTTAAAAAAGGCTTCATGATCTAATGATCGAAGGGATTGACCATTTCGGCGTGCATATAAACTAATGGAGAAAAAAGGTCTAATGTCCGCAGCAGGCAGCTGTTTTTGTCGCCAACACACCTTTCATTGGATGGCGTGATCCATTAGCTCTCGTCATTCATTAGCTTAGTGGACTAATGGTCGTATTTAATCGCTATTTCGGCGTGCGAATGAGCTCGGTGAATTGCTATTCCGGCGTGCAAACGAGCCTGGTTTGCCATTACTTCACCATCGTTAATCGATCCACCGAGCTCATTCGCACGCCGAAATAGCAACCCAAAACGATTATTAGTTCTGCAGGCACTTTTCATTGGTTTTGCGGTATACTGTTGGTGTGATTCATTAAGTTGGTGGTCTAATCGATCCACCGAGCTCATTCGCACGCCGAAATAGCAACCCAAAACGATTATTAGTTCTGCAGGCACTTTTCATTGGTTTTGCGGTATACTGTTGGTGTGATTCATTAAGTTGGTGGTCTAATCGATCCACCGAGCTCATTCGCACGCCGAAATAGCAACCCAAAACGATTATTAGTTCTGCAGGCACTTTTCATTGGTTTTGCGGTATACTGTTGGTGTGATTCATTAAGTTGGTGGTCTAATCGATCCACCGAGCTCATTCGCACGCCGAAATAGCAACCCAAAACGATTATTAGTTCTGCAGGCACTTTTCATTGGTTTTGCGGTATACTGTTGGTGTGATTCATTAAGTTGGTGGTCTAATCGATCCACCAAGCTCATTCGCACGCCGAAATAGCAACCCAAAACGATTATTAGTTCTGCAGGCACTTTTCATTGGTTTTGCGGTATACTGTTGGTGTGATTCATTAAGTTGGTGGTCTAATCGATCCACCAAGCTCATTCGCACGCCGAAATAGCAACCCAAAACGATTATTAGTTCTGCAGGCACTTTTCATTGGTTTTGCGGTATACTGTTGGTGTGATTCATTAAGTTGGTGGTCTAATCGATCCACCGAGCTCATTCGCACGCCGAAATAGCAACCCAAAACGATTATTAGTTCTGCAGGCACTTTTCATTGGTTTTGCGGTATACTGTTGGTGTGATTCATTAAGTTGGTGGTCTAATCGATCCACCGAGCTCATTCGCACGCCGAAATAGCAACCCAAAACGATTATTAGTTCTGCAGGCACTTTTCATTGGTTTTGCGGTATACTGTTGGTGTGATTCATTAAGTTGGTGGTCTAATCGATCCACCGAGCTCATTCGCACGCCGAAATAGCAACCCAAAACGATTATTAGTTCTGCAGGCACTTTTCATTGGTTTTGCTGTATAATGGGAATTATTCCCAAAGAAATTTCCTACAAATCTCTGTCTGACAGTTTCATTAGAAGCAAAACTAGTGTGTTTTGAAATGCTTTTTTCATTTGATTTTGTGCCAATTTCATAATAATAATAATAAAATGTCATTTTAAAACACATTTCTTCCTTAAATTCCCACAAAAACAAACGAAAATTGCATTTTTAATCACAATTTGCCGATAAATTGTGTTAAAATCAATATTTTAACACAATTTTTGCACTAAATCGCATCTACAATTGACACAAACACATCCAAAATTGACAAAATTGACAAAAAGAATAAAAGAAAAACGGGTGACTGCACCAAACATCATCCAAAATAAATCACCCAAAAAAACCTGCTTACCTTGATGTCCTGCATGGCCTTAGTGCAGACCACGACTGTCCGCAGCCAAAAACACCTAGAAAAACAAAAGAAAAACAAGAAAATTGCCGAAATACACGCAATTTCCCAACGTTCATAAAATAATTAATTTAAAAACCTTTCTGTACCCACTCCAGCCCTGGCAAAAATTCTTACATATTAATCTATCACTCCTCAGAAACATATGGAACCAAGAGCGAGGTCTGAGGGCCGCTTAAGACGAAAAACACCTGAAAAACAGAGAAAGGAAATTAAAAATGGTGCAAAAATCGTGCAAAAATCATACAAAAAAGCATTAATGCAAAATGCAAATAAAATTCGAATTATTAAACAAACCTACCTTGCCTGAATAAAAAAAAACAAAAAAAAAAAAAAACAACCACTGGCTACTGATTTCGCGGCGATAGCCGCGATATCGATAAAACAAAAGAAAAACAAAAACAAAAGAAATGCATTAAACAAACTTTAAACCAAACCAACCTTCCTTAATTCACACTCACCTTACTGTAAATATGGGGCACTCACAGGCCTAGGAGGACAAGAACCTAGAATGATAAGAAAAAAACACAAAGAACCGATTCCTTGTCAAAAAAATAAAGAAAAAGAAAAAGAAATACTTATCGTTCACTAGAGCCTTCAACTCTGAAGACGTATCCACCCGCCATTCCTACCTATAAAAACAACAAAAAAATAAGCCACTATCATTAAAAATTAAACAAAAAAGCCACTTCAAACATGAAATGCCACCCCTGCCTGCCTGCCTGCCTGCCTGCCTGCCTGCCTGCCTGCTGAAAAAGAATTAGTAACTTAAAAATTATTATAAAAATTGTTTTATTTTAAAACAAATTAGGTTAAACACATTAAGCTTTGCCTGTGGTTCCGTTGACGAGCCGGGAAATCCTTAAGAAACCCGAAAGACCGAATCGTTTAATTCGTTTACTCGCCACTAGATGTCAGACAAATAAGAATCCAAACATAATTTCCGAAACACACTGTTGAAAATTGGCAACAATTTCAATCATGTTGTGAATTGATTTTGTGAAAAGAAATATATTAATAAAATATTAACATCCTTGAATGTTGATTAGTAACTGTGTCTGCTTGCAGTAGAAATGTCATGGTCACTTTATCACGAATATCAATATTTACTCCACATTTTCAAAAGCACTGTCAACACTCGGTGGCATGCAGCAAAAAAACACAAAGTTTATTGATTGTACATTGTCAAAAGCACTGCCTCCACTCGGTTGGTGGATCTATAGTGAAATACAATTCAGACTTGATCATTAGTTCGTGCAGTGTGCTAGATATAGGTGAATCTGAAACCTAAATACATGACTGAGTCTGACATCTGACCTCAGATAAAAGTTTCCAGATCCTAATAAGTCCCTGATGGGCACTGACTGCACTGGTTTTTATCCAAATCAAAAAACTTTCCTGCAGAACAAGACACTGCCAAAACAATTTTAATTGATAAAATTAATAAAAAAAATAAATAATCAATTAATTCAAAGGTAAAGTTTTGCATTTTCCATGCAAATATATCTGTCCATCAGGGCATACTGTATCATTAGATGATGGAAAATGAAACGAAAATGAATAAAAACTGAAAAAAAAAGATGAAAAATGAAAAAAAACGTCAAAAACAAATTTTAAAAAAAAACAATTTACCTTCTACAATGTCCTGTGTGGCTATACCGCAGTCGGGGGTCGTCCACGGGCCTTTGGTCGGTCAAAGATGCCTGGAAAATAAAAGAAAAATGAATAAAGACATCAAAAATTAAAAGAAAAAAAAAAACCGAAAACAAAAACGTCCAAATCAAATTTCAAAATATTCCGTTCATCATCTACGATGTCCCGCCCCCTCTCCCTCCCCCTCCCCTCCCCGCCCCCCTCTCCCCCCTCCCCTCCCCGCCCCCTCTCCCCCCTCCCCTCCCCGCCCCCTCTCCACCCCCTCCCCCTCTCCCCCCCCTCCCCTCCCCTCCCCGCCCCCTCTCCCCCCTCCCCCTCCCCGCCAATGGCGGTGGCAAAGTTGGGGCCACCAACAGAAACAGAAATAATGAGGAAATAATGAGGAAATAATGAGAAAATAATGTGGAAATAATGAGGAAATAATGAGAAAATGCCTACCCAAAGCCAAGAAATACCGTCTTGGAAACAGAAATGAGGAAATAATGAGGAAATAATGAGGAAATAATGAGGAAATAATGAGGAAATAATGAGGAAATAATGAGAAAATGCCTACCCAAAGCCAAGAAATACCGTCTTGGAAACAGAAATGAGGAAATAATGAGGAAATAATAAGGGAAGGCTTTCCAAAATTGCCGTCCTGAAAACAGAAATAAATGCCTTTCCAAAGGAAATGCCTTCTTGTCCAGTTGGGAGGAATCCAGAAACAACCAAAAAGCTGTGCTTTGCCTGCAAAAATGTTAACCCTACTAAAAAAACAAATCCAGTTGGCCCGGAAACGCTCTTCCGCAACCAACCAGCAGCGAGCAGCGGATTTGCCGCCTGTCATTTGCCCATCTCTCACCCCCAAATCCGCCGACTATATTATAAATATTAAATGCATCCTCGGATTTGGGGACGCGCCTGGGTTGGCTGTGGAGCGGTTGAGTCCGGTCTAAATCTGTTCTCCATGCACGCCATTGGCTGAAAAACAGATCTAGACCGGACTTAACCGCTCCATAGCCAATGGCGTGCATGGAGAACAGATTTAGACCGGACTCAACCGCTCTATAGCCAATCCGGGCCCAGGAACCGGATTTGCATGGATCGGTCGTGTTCGGTCTGGATTTGCTCTTCAGCCAACGACGTGCATGGAGGGCAGATCCAGAGCGAACACGACCGCTCCATAGCCAATCCGGGCCCAGAAACCGGATTTTCGCGTGCAATTTTGGTCTGGGATAAACGGCATCAGGGGGCGTGCGTGTTGCTTGTAATTTTCCCAAAGAGGGCGCCACTTACGATGGTAATGGCGCCCATGTGTTGGGGAAAATTTATTACCGTTGTTTGCACCTGGCCCAGAACACATGCATGGACAGGAGTGAATAAATGAAAAAGCATCCAAGGTTTTTGATTCTCCCCCAGAAATTGTAATAATTTGGGTCCGCCCAATGTTTGGATGCACCCAGGCGTGTATGTGTACGTGGACACAGTGTAATAAATATGCATTTGCTTTTTGAATATTTCATATTTTTTAAATTTTATTTCCACCAAATTAAATGGCGCTTAAAAACAATTAATGGATAATGTAACAATTCTTTTTATTCATCATGTTTTAAATTTTGACGTTACAAATGACATCCTGTAAAGTCTGTTCTGGCTATTACATAATGCTTGATGTCCCAAACCATAAATTTCTCTTTTTCTCTTTCTTTCCTTCTTTCTTCCTCGTTGTTCCAACAAAACGAGGAGCTCTGGAAAACTGGTTTACATTTTTCACTCCATTCATTCAGCCTGGCCATCACTGAATGTCGGTGTGAAAGTGCAAACCTATTTTTCCGAGCGCCTCGTTTTGTTGTATAAAACGAAGAACTGCTTCAGTGAGGACCAAAATCTTTAGTTCCAATCGATTGGGCTTGGATGCTGGAAAGGCATGCGCCCTCACAAAACAAACGCTCTGTTCTCCCAACTGCAATCTTGGACATGCTCACCTTACCGTACATGAAATGGCTATTACAACAACATCTGGTCGCATCTTACAAATCCACAAAATAATTAAAGACCAATTAAATGAGATGTTTTTTAACAGTAATAAATAAACCATAAAAAAATATTTGTTTCAACTACTTTGCCTCCATTGTCCACAACACAGCACTGTTCAGAATTCTGTTTAAAAATCCAGACGATTACAATCAAGCAACCTTTGCTGACTATTGCAGGAATGTTCATTGAATTGATCGTAAACCCCTGCACGTCTTCCTCTGAATCGTGCTCAAAGCAAAGAATTCGTAAATAAAGGCTAAAATCCCCTCGGGAAATGTTTTTGAAAATCAGAAATGTAGTTTGGGGGGGGGGTGTAGGTATTGGGGTAGTATTTACATTTAATTTAGGGTGTTCTTAGTGACCTTAAAAGGGTGTTTAATGGATTCGATGGGATTTTAAGGAGAATTTTATGTGGATTAAATGGGAATTTATGTGGATTTTCGGAGTGCTGGATGAGATTTGGAGAATTCACAGAAATTTTTAGGGCCAAAAACGGTTTTTTAGGATGTATGTATTTATGTGTACATTATGAGAAAACGCATTTTTCTGTGCCTAATGGACCTGCAGAGCCCAAACTACATTTCAAATTGAAAAACACATTCCACGCCTTTGCACACATGAGGAATTCAAAATTTGGGAATGAACTGCAAGTGTGGAATGAGACCAAAAAGCGCCCATCTGTGGTGTCAAAGCGCCCAAATTGCCTGGGAGAAGAAAGAGACATTAAATACTCCTCGTCTTTACAGACAACCAATATTAGTTTCCAATCTCCGGGATTAACCTGTAAACCGGAAGGAACCCGCAGAAAATCCAGGGTTTTTTTCCTTTGGTTTTTCCAGATTTTTTAACCAGTAAAAAATGCAAAATGATAAAAACGCAAAATATTTCATTACCATCGACTATATGAGGAACTAATTGCGAATCGTTACAGTTCTCCCTTCCAGGAACTAGCCTCTGATAGACCTCGGGTACGGATTCCCGTCTGTATCCACTAGAAACGGCACTTGTTGAGTTTGTTAATTCAAAACGTGATGATTGGAATCGCGAATGTAATCGGTCTGGAAGAATTGTTCCGGGGGACACTAAATCACAAAAACTCTTTTTTTTAAATTTCATATTCAATAAACCTTATAACAAACGTACTTTTTTATATTTCCCATTCGAATGTCCGTGAAAATCCAGATTTCATTACCGAATAAACAACTGAAATGCAAATTAAAAATTATTTAACATTCACTTATCTTTTTTTTTCATACAAAACATTGCTTATTTCTTATTTGGCACCACCTGTTACTACCAGATTGAACGTCCTGATGGGTTTTCGGTGATCCATTAAATTCGTAACCAATTCCCACCCAAAAAAACGATTTGATTGAATATACTTTCTTTATGGAAATAAAAAAAAAGGAAATAAAACAAATGAGCATTGATATGAAAAATGGGCCAAGCGCTCGGCGTGTCCAATTAGTCAATACTCTGAGTTTTGACTAAATTCATGAAAAATCCGACGGATTTTGATTAAATTCACGAAAAAACCGTCGGATTTTGACTAAATTCACAAAAAAATCCGTCGGATTTAGTCAAAATTCATCAAATTTAGACGAAATTCGTGGAAAATATATCAAATTTAGACAAAATTCGTGAAAGTTCATTTAGTCAGTTTCCCTCAAATTTCGCCAACAAAATGAGCCAATTTTCATCAACACAATTATGCCAGCAATCAATTCGCCGTCCCTGCACACCCGAGTCAACGTAATCGGCTCAAATAATATCTTGTCGGTCAATATCTCTTTGATTCAAGGCAAAATCAGCTCCAACAAAACGAAACAAAACTGTCATAAACTGAAATAAATAAATCCAAAAATAAATAAACTAACGTTTAATAAAGAGAAAAATAAACGCTCACTTTTCCGTCCAACATTATTTCGTTCGTCCCGGGTAGGAGAACAACGTCCGTGTGCTCCCGTTCGAACGGCAACACAAGATCCAAAAACGAGAGTGAGTGAGTGAGTGGTGACGAATGTGCGACTTTTTTTAGGGGCCCAAAGCTGCGCTGCACGACACGAATGTTTCCTCTTTTAATCAGAGATCCTGTTGATAAAACTATTAGTCCATCATGCCCAGCACTGAGTAATAAACGAGGATTGTGAGGGTGCCCAAAAGGGAAAAAAACGTGCTCGAACCAGAGCCAGCCTATCACACACCTGCACAGGCCACAAGTAGTTTTTTCTTTTGGAGAACGCTTGACCGGGCCCTCATCAAGCGTCCCCCCGAAAAAAAAACCACTTGCCTAGTTGGCGCAACCAAATTAGCAGTTGCTTGTGCGGGGTGCCAACCGGACGACGACAAACGATCTTTGATGGAGAAATCCAAAGTCTGCTTCAAATACCAGCGCCACTTTCCTTGATTGTTCCAATTCCCGCAATAAAGCATGCACACGTTACATTTGTCTTTTCAAAGAAAATCCATATTTCATTACCAAATAAACAACTGAAATGCAAATTAGAAATTATTTAACATTCACTTATCTATTTTTTTCATACAAAACATTGCTTATTTATTATTTGGCACCACCTGTTACTACCAGATTGAACGTCCTGATGGGTTTTCGGTGATCCATTAAATTCGTAACCAATTCCCACCCAAAAAAACGATTTGATTGAATATACTTTCTTTATGGAAATAAAAAAAAAAGGAAATAAAACGAATGAGCATTGATATGAAAAATGTGCCAAGCGCTCGGCGTGTCCAATTAGTCAATACTCTGGATGAGTTTTGACTAAATTCCGCCAACATTTCCCTGAAATTACATTTTTATTTCGAAATTTTAGTGAATTTTCATTTTTATCACTGAAATATCGGAAATAAATGCCCTGGGCCCGCGCACGAAAATTGTTTCTCACTTCTGCCGGCAATGCACAGCCTGGCCAGTCACCGTGCTTTGAGGCGGGAATGCAAAACAATGACGTTGCAGGGGCGAAGAGCTAACTTGACGAGAGCGTCGTCAACACCAGCCGAATCAATGCTGCGGTTCGTCACTCATTCCCACTCGTAGCAAACGAATCTGCCAACAACATAGCCATTAAATTTCTACCATAAAAACCCGCTCGCCTTCTTTAATTATGCCGTTATATCTCAGGTTTGGCCACACAACCGACTGCAATGACAAAAACAATTTTAAATCTTTAAATTTTCCCAATTTTTCATTTTTTTTCCCTTCAATTTTCCAATTTATTATTATCCCCAATTTTTCCAACTTTTCCCATTTTTTACCTTCTCAAAGATTGTGTCCGTAGCCGCTTTCATCATTTCACTAGTATACGTGCAGTCGCATGCTCTCTCTAAGAACACGGGCACATACAGGTCGATTTGTCCCGGATTTTACGCCAACATGGTCATCATTTCCTCCACTTGGAACTCTAGTTCCTGAATTGCAGCGTCTTTTACCTTGGTTGCAGAGAGAAATAAAGGAATTGTTACAATTTTACGTTTTCTTAACTTTAATTTCCACAAAATTTATTAAAACTTAATTGAATGCGTCGAAGTTTCATCCAAACTTAATCGATTTCGTTTAAACTTCTAAAAAAATTCATAATTCATAAAATTTCATCAAAATTTAAAAACCTTGTCAAAATTTTATCAAAATTTAAGAAAACTCGTCGTAATTTCATCAAAAGGTATCCAAACTGCAGAGAATTCGTCGAAATTTCTTTCAAAATTTATTTAAAATTAATAAAATTTATCGAAATTTCATAAAAAATTAATGAAATTTCATCAAAATCGTCAACATTTAGTAAAACTCGTCAATAAATTACTTCCAACGTGTTAATTCCTAATTCGAGCGCATTCAAAACTCAATGAACCAATTTCAATCCAAAGTCCCCGTTTCAGCTAATAATTCGAGTAAAAAAACCTACAAAGAGCAAAAAGTGTTAATAAATTCACCTGTCAACGTTTGATCTACTCCTAGCAATGCAATGTGTGCGATTCTCCTGATCGCACACGTTAACCCTAGCAATGCGACAGGCCTAGAGAACCAAACGATCCAAAAGCAAGCACACGTTAACACACGTCAACATGTGCTTGCTTTTGATGTTTATATTTTCAAGGAAACACTTATTAAAAATTAACCCATTAAAACGACAAAAAAATGTGGTAATTAATGATTTACAATATATATCCGACCATTAGGTTCAATTTGTGAGAAGAAACAATGTATTTAATTATTCCCTTTGTGTAACCAATTTTGCATACCCCATCCTTCCGGAAGTAGACCAAAAGGCAGTTGTACTTATAGATCACGTTGTCGCAGCCGCTGGCAAACAAATGATCCAACTAAAGAGTAAAAATTAAATTGAATTAAATTAAAACTAAATAAAATTTGTTGAAAAATGGAAATTTACCTGTTTCCGAATTATCAATCGCCTGTCAAACAATAACGAACTCATCTCTCGCTGCTGTCGCAAAAACACCTGAAAAACATTTTAAAAAATTAAAATTCAACATTTAACTAGTCAGAAATTAATTTCATTACCCACTTTTATCCATCGTTCTAAAATCTGCCCATTTGATGCTCCCTTTAGGACCAGAAAACTTGGCTATTCTGTTTTCCTGCTCGACGTCCAAAATAGCCGTGGTCAAAGATATTCCACTCTCCCGGTACGCAACAAACGTCGAAAATTGCATTCTGGTGCGCCTGCACACCTAGATTAAAGAAAAAAACGTTAAAGATCGTTTTAAATCATCAATAATTGACTTTATATTCAAAAAGTAAGTGTTCACGGTGCCTTGTTCTGTACAAACTGCTAGGAAATGTTCGTGACCGGAAGCACGGGCAGCTGAATGTCGGCGAGCAAGGGAAAATAAAACTACAGTGGATCGGGCCCAAATCCAGCGTCTTTAGTTTTCCTTGCTCGCCGACATCGAATTGATTCAGCTGCCCGTGCGGCCGGCCACGAACATTTTCTAGCAGTTTGTACAGAACAAGGCACCGTGAAAACGGTTTTTAGAACACCAAAAACACCCGTATGTTGTTAAATGGCGAACGAGGGAAGCGCGCTAGCTTCGCCAACTTCCTAGTGCCGTATACAGAGGGCGCTTCCCAAGTACACACGTCAGCGTCAACGTGTGCTTGCTTTTGGATCGTCTGTTTCCCTAGGCCGCGGAAAAAGCAAAGAAAACCCGTCTTACCTTGCAAACTGGCGCGTCGGGGACGAAACCGGTGTCGGGCGGCGCTGTCGGACCACGCACCGAAACGAACGAGCTAGCGGCGCGCCGGCAGCGCCCGTGGCGTGCGGTGGCGACGTCCGCAACCGCCGACGAGACTAGCGTCATTGACCCGGTTTGAGATCCCGGTCCAGTTAACAACCTCGCGAACTAGAACAGCAAGAAACAACGTGGAAAAGTGTCATGTTTTCGAATCAAAAATAATCACAAGCAATAAAGCATGCACACGTTACATTTCTCTTTTCAAGCCTACAATTTATAAAATAAAATACAAAAACAAAAAAAAAAAAAAAAAACGCCCAAAAAAAGAAAGAAAAAAAAAAACCAAACATTTCAGATTTCATTACCGAATAAACAACAGAAATGCAAATTAAAAATTATTTGATTAATTTTAGATGAATTTTGACCAAATTTGATCAATTTTAGATGAATTTGGACCAAATTTGATCAATTTTAGATGAATTTTGACCAAAAATGATCAATTTCAGATGAATTTTGACCAAATTTGATCAATTTTAGATGAATTTGGACCAAATTTGATCAGTTTTAGATGAATTTTAGATAAATTTTGAAAAAATTTCATGAATTTTAGATGAATTTTGACAAAATTTCATCAATTTTATATGAATTTGGACGAAATTTGATACTGTAATTACTGTGTTTATCCTATTCTTTCTCCAGCTTTAAGCATCGTTTGGTTCAATTCTTGAGTTACCAATTACCAATTATCAATTCCCAATTTCCAATTTCCAATTCCCAAATATGAAATATGAAATGCATCAGAGGTTTTTTGTTTCCATTGAATGAACACACTAACGTGGCACTGCAGTGTTAATTACCCACAAGAGCATTTTTCTTTGAGCTGGAAGAGCAATTTGGAGGGCCAGTTTATAAATTTATACTAACAAATTATCCAAATAATGTATTCATCCACCACAAAGTAATCAGTACTAAAAAAAAACAAAAAACCAAAAAAAAAAAAAAAAAAAAGGACCAAAAAACCCCCAAAAAAAACCAAAAAAAGGACCAAAAATTAAAAAAAAACACCAAAATTACACACCAAAAATCCATCAATTCAAAGACCAAAAAGAAAAAAAACTCACAGAAAATTTGAGATTTGGGCTCCTGAAGACACAACAAACTAACACAAGACCACATCACCCACATTGCATTCACCTACAGAACAGTATGACTGAGTCCACAGGGTCCAGTCTATTGGGATGTAAAAATTAAAAATAGTTTGAACTCACCCCTCGTGTCCCCATATTGACCTGGGCAGGGCCTAAGGGCGATCCTCCTGATTGCAAAAGAAGGCAACACCAAAAATTCCTGGAGGAAGAAAAAAAAAAAAAAATAAATCAATGAAATAAAAAGCCATTTTGATCTTGCAGTTAACCGCCATTTGAGGCTGAAATAATAAGTAAATAAACCAACTCACCTGGGGCACTAGGACTGCACTAGGGCTGCCTTCCCACAGAAGCCCAAATAACTAATTGGAGGAAAAAGAAAGAAAAAAACAGTTAAAAGAAAATCCCAAAATATTAGGAAAATAAAAAAAGCTAATTCAATGCAAAAACAAATAAAACACAACAAACAAATACAAATTAAACCATTTTCACTGCTTTGCCCCTAACCTAACCTAACCTAAACCTAACCTAACCTAACCTAACCTAACCTAACCTAACCTAACCTAACCTAACCTAACCTAACCTAACCTAACCTTGACCTTTGACCTAACCTAACCTAACCTTGACCTTTGACCTAACCTAAACCTAACCTTGACCTTTGACCTAACCTAAACCTAACCTTGACCTTTAACCTAACCTAAACCTAACCTTGACCTTTCACCTAACCTAAACCTAACCTTGACCTTTCACCTAACCTAGGTTAAGATCAAGGTTAAAGGTCAAACATCAAAGGTCAACGGTCAAAAGTTAAAGGTTAAAGGTCAAAAGTTAAAGGTTAAAGGTTAAACGTCAAACGTCAAATTCAAATGTTATTCTCGGATCTAACGAATAACCACTTGGTTATTCTCAGATCTAACACACAACTTGGTTATTCTCGGATCTAACGAGTAACCACTTGGTTATTCTCGGATCTAACGAGTAATGACTTGGTTATTCTCGGATCTAACAAGTAACGACTTGGTGATTCTCGACACTAACGCTTTGGTTATTCTCGGATCTAACGGCTTGGTTATACTCGAAAATAACAATTTGGTAATTTTCGGAAATAACTACATTGTTATTCCTGCAAATAACTATATTTGGACTATAAAAACGATGTTTTAAGCCAAAAAGTTGTTGTTTTTAGTTAAAAAATCTATTGTTTTGCTATTAAATCCATGTTTCATCTATAAAATTGATGTTTTTGCTATGCAAACAATGTTTCTGCCTATAAAAACGATGTTTCTGCCTATAAAAAAACGATGTTTCTGCCCATAAAAACGGTTTCTGCCCATAAAAACGATCTTTCTGCCCATAAAAACGATCTTTATGCCCATAAAAACAATCTTTCTGCCTATAAAAACGATCTTTCTGCCCATAAAAACAATCTTTCTGCCCATAAAAACGATCATTCTACGGTGCCAGATATGCAAATTCCGCCAACGGGAATCAACTTTTTAGCTCATTAAGCATGTTTTTGGCACTTCTTAAAATTTTCCAAAAAAGCAAAGACACTTCTTAAAATTTGTCAAAAAAGCAAAGGCTAATGTATGGAGAAATGGCCAAAAATTGAAAAAGTTCCAGAAACGTGCTGGTTAGACGTAAAATGAGCTGAAAAATCGATTCCCGTGTGCGCAATTTGCATATCTGGCACTGTTGCAGAGATATAAGCAAAAAACTGACTTTTTGAACAGAAAAAGTGGTGTATCTCTGCAACGGTGCCAGATATGCAAATTCCGCCAACGGGAATCGACTTTTTAGCGCATTTTATACGTCTTAAGCATGTTTTTGGCACTTTTTAAAATTTGTCAAAAAAGCAAAGGCTAATGTATGGAGAAATGGCCAAAAATTGAAAAAGTTCCAGAAACGTGCTGGTTAGACGTAAAATGAGCTGAAAAATCGATTCCCATGTGCGCAATTTGCATATCTGGCACTGTTGCAGAGATATAAGCAAAAAACTGACTTTTTGAACAGAAAAAGTGGTGTATCTCTGCAACGGTGCCAGATATGCAAATTCCGCCAACGGGAATCGACTTTTTAGCGCATTTTATACGTCTTAAGCATGTTTTTGGCACTTTTTAAAATTTGTCAAAAAAGCAAAGGCTAATGTATGGAGAAATGGCCAAAAATTGAAAAAGTTCCAGAAACGTGCTGGTTAGACGTAAAATGAGCTGAAAAATCGATTCCCGTGTGCGCAATTTGCATATCTGGCACCGTTGCAGAGATATAAGCAAAAAACTGACTTTTTGAACAGAAAAAGTGGTGTATCTCTGCAACGGTGCCAGATATGCAAATTCCGCCAACGGGAATCGACTTTTTAGCGCATTTTATACGTCTTAAGCATGTTTTTGGCACTTTTAAAATTTGTCAGAAAAGCAAAGGCTAATGTATGAAGAAATGGCCAAAAATTGAAAAAGTTCCAGAAACGTGCTGGTTAGACGTAAAATGAGCTGAAAAATCGATTCCCGTGTGCGCAATTTGCATATCTGGCACTGTTGCAGAGATATAAGCAAAAAACTGACTTTTTGAACAGAAAAAGTGGTGTATCTCTGCAACGGTGCCAGATATGCAAATTCCGCCAACGGGAATCGACTTTTTAGCGCATTTTACATGTCTTAAGCATGTTTTTGGCACTTTTTAAAATTTGTCAAAAAAGCAAAGGCTAATGTATGGAGAAATGGCCAAAAATTGAAAAAGTTCCAGAAACGTGCTGGTTAGACGTAAAATGAGCTGAAAAATCGATTCCCGTGTGCGCAATTTGCATATCTGGCACTGTTGCAGAGATATAAGCAAAAAACAGACTTTTTGAACAGAAAAAGTGGTGTATCTCTGCAACGGTGCCAGATATGCAAATTCCGCCAACGGGAATCGACTTTTTAGCGCATTTTATACGTCTTAAGCATGTTTTTGGCACTTTTTAAAATTTGTCAAAAAAGCAAAGGCTAATAATGTATGGAGAAATGGCCAAAAATTGAAAAAGTTCCAGAAACGTGCTGGTTAGACGTAAAATGAGCTGAAAAATCGATTCCCGTGTGCGCAATTTGCATATCTGGCACTGTTGCAGAGATATAAGCAAAAAACAGACTTTTTGAACAGAAAAAGTGGTGTATCTCTGCAACGGTGCCAGATATGCAAATTCCGCCAACGGGAATCGACTTTTTAGCGCATTTTATACGTCTTAAGCATGTTTTTGGCACTTTTTAAAATTTGTCAAAAAAGCAAAGGCTAATAATGTATGGAGAAATGGCCAAAAATTGAAAAAGTTCCAGAAACGTGCTGGTTAGACGTAAAATGAGCTGAAAAATCGATTCCCGTGTGCGCAATTTGCATATCTGGCACTGTTGCAGAGATATAAGCAAAAAACAGACTTTTTGAACAGAAAAAGTGGTGTATCTCTGCAACGGTGCCAGATATGCAAATTCCGCCAACGGGAATCGACTTTTTAGCGCATTTTACATGTCTTAAGCATGTTTTTGGCACTTTTTAAAATTTGTCAAAAAAGCAAAGGCTAATGTATGGAGAAATGGCCAAAAATTGAAAAAGTTCCAGAAACGTGCTGGTTAGACGTAAAATGAGCTGAAAAATCGATTCCCGTGTGCGCAATTTGCATATCTGGCACTGTTGCAGAGATATAAGCAAAAAACTGACTTTTTGAACAGAAAAAGTGGTGTATCTCTGCAACGGTGCCAGATATGCAAATTCCGCCAACGGGAATCGACTTTTTAGCGCATTTTATACGTCTTAAGCATGTTTTTGGCACTTTTTAAAATTTGTCAAAAAAGCAAAGGCTAATGTATGGAGAAATGGCCAAAAATTGAAAAAGTTCCAGAAACGTGCTGGTTAGACGTAAAATGAGCTGAAAAATCGATTCCCGTGTGCGCAATTTGCATATCTGGCACTGTTGCAGAGATATAAGCAAAAAACTGACTTTTTGAACAGAAAAAGTGGTGTATCTCTGCAACGGTGCCAGATATGCAAATTCCGCCAACGGGAATCGACTTTTTAGCGCATTTTACATGTCTTAAGCATGTTTTTGGCACTTTTTAAAATTTGTCAAAAAAGCAAAGGCTAATGTATGGAGAAATGGCCAAAAATTGAAAAAGTTCCAGAAACGTGCTGGTTAGACGTAAAATGAGCTGAAAAATCGATTCCCGTGTGCGCAATTTGCATATCTGGCACTGTTGCAGAGATATAAGCAAAAAACTGACTTTTTGAACAGAAAAAGTGGTGTATCTCTGCAACGGTGCCAGATATGCAAATTCCGCCAACGGGAATCGACTTTTTAGCGCATTTTATACGTCTTAAGCATGTTTTTGGCACTTTTTAAAATTTGTCAAAAAAGCAAAGGCTAATGTATGAAGAAATGGCCAAAAATTGAAAAAGTTCCAGAAACGTGCTGGTTAGACGTAAAATGAGCTGAAAAATCGATTCCAGTGTGCGCAATTTGCATATCTGGCACTGTTGCAGAGATATAAGCAAAAAACTGACTTTTTGAACAGAAAAAGTGGTGTATCTCTGCAACGGTGCCAGATATGCAAATTCCGCCAACGGGAATCGACTTTTTAGCGCATTTTACATGTCTTAAGCATGTTTTTGGCACTTTTTAAAATTTGTCAAAAAAGCAAAGGCTAATGTATGGAGAAATGGCCAAAAATTGAAAAAGTTCCAGAAACGTGCTGGTTAGACGTAAAATGAGCTGAAAAATCGATTCCCCTGTGCGCAATTTGCATATCTGGCACTGTTGCAGAGATATAAGCAAAAAACAGACTTTTTGAACAGAAAAAGTGGTGTATCTCTGCAACGGTGCCAGATATGCAAATTCCGCCAACGGGAATCGACTTTTTAGCGCATTTTATACGTCTTAAGCATGTTTTTGGCACTTTTTAAAATTTGTCAAAAAAGCAAAGCCTAATGTATGGAGAAATGGCCAAAAATTGAAAATGTTCCAGAAACGTGCTGGTTAGACGTAAAATGAGCTGAAAAATCGATTCCCCTGTGCGCAATTTGCATATCTGGCACTGTTGCAGAGATATAAGCAAAAAACAGACTTTTTGAACAGAAAAAGTGGTGTATCTCTGCAACGGTGCCAGATATGCAAATTCCGCCAACGGGAATCGACTTTTTAGCGCATTTTATACGTCTTAAGCATGTTTTTGGCACTTTTTAAAATTTGTCAAAAAAGCAAAGCCTAATGTATGGAGAAATGGCCAAAAATTGAAAATGTTCCAGAAACGTGCTGGTTAGACGTAAAATGAGCTGAAAAATCGATTCCCGTGTGCGCAATTTGCATATCTGGCACCGTTGCAGAGATATAAGCAAAAAACTGACTTTTTGAACAGAAAAAGTGGTGTATCTCTGCAACGGTGCCAGATATGCAAATTCCGCCAACGGGAATCGACTTTTTAGCGCATTTTATACGTCTTAAGCATGTTTTTGGCACTTTTAAAATTTGTCAGAAAAGCAAAGGCTAATGTATGAAGAAATGGCCAAAAATTGAAAAAGTTCCAGAAACGTGCTGGTTAGACGTAAAATGAGCTGAAAAATCGATTCCCGTGTGCGCAATTTGCATATCTGGCACTGTTGCAGAGATATAAGCAAAAAACTGACTTTTTGAACAGAAAAAGTGGTGTATCTCTGCAACGGTGCCAGATATGCAAATTCCGCCAACGGGAATCGACTTTTTAGCGCATTTTACATGTCTTAAGCATGTTTTTGGCACTTTTTAAAATTTGTCAAAAAAGCAAAGGCTAATGTATGGAGAAATGGCCAAAAATTGAAAAAGTTCCAGAAACGTGCTGGTTAGACGTAAAATGAGCTGAAAAATCGATTCCCGTGTGCGCAATTTGCATATCTGGCACTGTTGCAGAGATATAAGCAAAAAACAGACTTTTTGAACAGAAAAAGTGGTGTATCTCTGCAACGGTGCCAGATATGCAAATTCCGCCAACGGGAATCGACTTTTTAGCGCATTTTATACGTCTTAAGCATGTTTTTGGCACTTTTTAAAATTTGTCAAAAAAGCAAAGGCTAATAATGTATGGAGAAATGGCCAAAAATTGAAAAAGTTCCAGAAACGTGCTGGTTAGACGTAAAATGAGCTGAAAAATCGATTCCCGTGTGCGCAATTTGCATATCTGGCACTGTTGCAGAGATATAAGCAAAAAACAGACTTTTTGAACAGAAAAAGTGGTGTATCTCTGCAACGGTGCCAGATATGCAAATTCCGCCAACGGGAATCGACTTTTTAGCGCATTTTACATGTCTTAAGCATGTTTTTGGCACTTTTTAAAATTTGTCAAAAAAGCAAAGGCTAATGTATGGAGAAATGGCCAAAAATTGAAAAAGTTCCAGAAACGTGCTGGTTAGACGTAAAATGAGCTGAAAAATCGATTCCCGTGTGCGCAATTTGCATATCTGGCACTGTTGCAGAGATATAAGCAAAAAACTGACTTTTTGAACAGAAAAAGTGGTGTATCTCTGCAACGGTGCCAGATATGCAAATTCCGCCAACGGGAATCGACTTTTTAGCGCATTTTATACGTCTTAAGCATGTTTTTGGCACTTTTTAAAATTTGTCAAAAAAGCAAAGGCTAATGTATGGAGAAATGGCCAAAAATTGAAAAAGTTCCAGAAACGTGCTGGTTAGACGTAAAATGAGCTGAAAAATCGATTCCCGTGTGCGCAATTTGCATATCTGGCACTGTTGCAGAGATATAAGCAAAAAACTGACTTTTTGAACAGAAAAAGTGGTGTATCTCTGCAACGGTGCCAGATATGCAAATTCCGCCAACGGGAATCGACTTTTTAGCGCATTTTACATGTCTTAAGCATGTTTTTGGCACTTTTTAAAATTTGTCAAAAAAGCAAAGGCTAATGTATGGAGAAATGGCCAAAAATTGAAAAAGTTCCAGAAACGTGCTGGTTAGACGTAAAATGAGCTGAAAAATCGATTCCCGTGTGCGCAATTTGCATATCTGGCACTGTTGCAGAGATATAAGCAAAAAACTGACTTTTTGAACAGAAAAAGTGGTGTATCTCTGCAACGGTGCCAGATATGCAAATTCCGCCAACGGGAATCGACTTTTTAGCGCATTTTATACGTCTTAAGCATGTTTTTGGCACTTTTTAAAATTTGTCAAAAAAGCAAAGGCTAATGTATGAAGAAATGGCCAAAAATTGAAAAAGTTCCAGAAACGTGCTGGTTAGACGTAAAATGAGCTGAAAAATCGATTCCAGTGTGCGCAATTTGCATATCTGGCACTGTTGCAGAGATATAAGCAAAAAACTGACTTTTTGAACAGAAAAAGTGGTGTATCTCTGCAACGGTGCCAGATATGCAAATTCCGCCAACGGGAATCGACTTTTTAGCGCATTTTACATGTCTTAAGCATGTTTTTGGCACTTTTTAAAATTTGTCAAAAAAGCAAAGGCTAATGTATGGAGAAATGGCCAAAAATTGAAAAAGTTCCAGAAACGTGCTGGTTAGACGTAAAATGAGCTGAAAAATCGATTCCCCTGTGCGCAATTTGCATATCTGGCACTGTTGCAGAGATATAAGCAAAAAACAGACTTTTTGAACAGAAAAAGTGGTGTATCTCTGCAACGGTGCCAGATATGCAAATTCCGCCAACGGGAATCGACTTTTTAGCGCATTTTATACGTCTTAAGCATGTTTTTGGCACTTTTTAAAATTTGTCAAAAAAGCAAAGGCTAATGTATGAAGAAATGGCCAAAAATTGAAAAAGTTCCAGAAACGTGCTGGTTAGACGTAAAATGAGCTGAAAAATCGATTCCAGTGTGCGCAATTTGCATATCTGGCACTGTTGCAGAGATATAAGCAAAAAACTGACTTTTTGAACAGAAAAAGTGGTGTATCTCTGCAACGGTGCCAGATATGCAAATTCCGCCAACGGGAATCGACTTTTTAGCGCATTTTACATGTCTTAAGCATGTTTTTGGCACTTTTTAAAATTTGTCAAAAAAGCAAAGGCTAATGTATGGAGAAATGGCCAAAAATTGAAAAAGTTCCAGAAACGTGCTGGTTAGACGTAAAATGAGCTGAAAAATCGATTCCCCTGTGCGCAATTTGCATATCTGGCACTGTTGCAGAGATATAAGCAAAAAACAGACTTTTTGAACAGAAAAAGTGGTGTATCTCTGCAACGGTGCCAGATATGCAAATTCCGCCAACGGGAATCGACTTTTTAGCGCATTTTATACGTCTTAAGCATGTTTTTGGCACTTTTTAAAATTTGTCAAAAAAGCAAAGCCTAATGTATGGAGAAATGGCCAAAAATTGAAAATGTTCCAGAAACGTGCTGGTTAGACGTAAAATGAGCTGAAAAATCGATTCCCCTGTGCGCAATTTGCATATCTGGCACTGTTGCAGAGATATAAGCAAAAAACAGACTTTTTGAACAGAAAAAGTGGTGTATCTCTGCAACGGTGCCAGATATGCAAATTCCGCCAACGGGAATCGACTTTTTAGCGCATTTTATACGTCTTAAGCATGTTTTTGGCACTTTTTAAAATTTGTCAAAAAAGCAAAGCCTAATGTATGGAGAAATGGCCAAAAATTGAAAATGTTCCAGAAACGTGCTGGTTAGACGTAAAATGAGCTGAAAAATCGATTCCCGTGTGCGCAATTTGCATATCTGGCACCGTTGCAGAGATATAAGCAAAAAACTGACTTTTTGAACAGAAAAAGTGGTGTATCTCTGCAACGGTGCCAGATATGCAAATTCCGCCAACGGGAATCGACTTTTTAGCGCATTTTATACGTCTTAAGCATGTTTTTGGCACTTTTAAAATTTGTCAGAAAAGCAAAGGCTAATGTATGAAGAAATGGCCAAAAATTGAAAAAGTTCCAGAAACGTGCTGGTTAGACGTAAAATGAGCTGAAAAATCGATTCCCGTGTGCGCAATTTGCATATCTGGCACTGTTGCAGAGATATAAGCAAAAAACTGACTTTTTGAACAGAAAAAGTGGTGTATCTCTGCAACGGTGCCAGATATGCAAATTCCGCCAACGGGAATCGACTTTTTAGCGCATTTTACATGTCTTAAGCATGTTTTTGGCACTTTTTAAAATTTGTCAAAAAAGCAAAGGCTAATGTATGGAGAAATGGCCAAAAATTGAAAAAGTTCCAGAAACGTGCTGGTTAGACGTAAAATGAGCTGAAAAATCGATTCCCGTGTGCGCAATTTGCATATCTGGCACTGTTGCAGAGATATAAGCAAAAAACTGACTTTTTGAACAGAAAAAGTGGTGTATCTCTGCAACGGTGCCAGATATGCAAATTCCGCCAACGGGAATCGACTTTTTAGCGCATTTTATACGTCTTAAGCATGTTTTTGGCACTTTTTAAAATTTGTCAAAAAAGCAAAGGCTAATGTATGAAGAAATGGCCAAAAATTGAAAAAGTTCCAGAAACGTGCTGGTTAGACGTAAAATGAGCTGAAAAATCGATTCCAGTGTGCGCAATTTGCATATCTGGCACTGTTGCAGAGATATAAGCAAAAAACTGACTTTTTGAACAGAAAAAGTGGTGTATCTCTGCAACGGTGCCAGATATGCAAATTCCGCCAACGGGAATCGACTTTTTAGCGCATTTTACATGTCTTAAGCATGTTTTTGGCACTTTTTAAAATTTGTCAAAAAAGCAAAGGCTAATGTATGGAGAAATGGCCAAAAATTGAAAAAGTTCCAGAAACGTGCTGGTTAGACGTAAAATGAGCTGAAAAATCGATTCCCCTGTGCGCAATTTGCATATCTGGCACTGTTGCAGAGATATAAGCAAAAAACAGACTTTTTGAACAGAAAAAGTGGTGTATCTCTGCAACGGTGCCAGATATGCAAATTCCGCCAACGGGAATCGACTTTTTAGCGCATTTTATACGTCTTAAGCATGTTTTTGGCACTTTTTAAAATTTGTCAAAAAAGCAAAGCCTAATGTATGGAGAAATGGCCAAAAATTGAAAATGTTCCAGAAACGTGCTGGTTAGACGTAAAATGAGCTGAAAAATCGATTCCCGTGTGCGCAATTTGCATATCTGGCACTTGACCTTGACCTTTGACCTGACCTTGACCTTTGACCTGACCTTGACCTTTGACCTGACCTTGACCTTTGACCTGACCTTGACTTTTGACCGGACCTTTACCTTTGACCTAACCTTGAACTTTGACCTAACCTTGACCTTTGACCTGACCTTGACCTTTGACCTAACCTTGACCTTTGATTTAACCTTGACCTTTGACCTAACCTTGATCTTTGACCTAACCTTGACCTTTGACCTAAGGTTAAGGTTAAGGTCAAAGTTTATTTTCGGATCTAACGAGTAACCGCTTAGTTATTTTCAGATCTAATGAGTAATCACTTGGTTATTCTCGGATCTAACGAGTAATCGCTTGGTTATTCTCGGATCTAACGAGTAACGACTTGGTTATTCTCAGATCTAACACACGACTTGACTATTCTCGGATCTAACAAGTAACGACTTGATTATTCTCGGATCTAACAAGTAACGACTTGATTATTCTCGAATCTAACAAGTAACGACTTGATTATTCTCGGATCTAACAAGTAACGACTTGATTATTCTCGGATCTAACAAGTAACGACTTGATTATTCTTGGAACTAACGCTTTGTTTATTCTCGGATCTAACGACTTAGTTATTCTCGAAACTAACTTGATAGTTATTTCCGAAAATTACCAAATCGTTAGTTTCGAGAATAACCAAGTCGTTAGATCCGAGAATAAACAAAGCGTTAGTTCCGAGAATAACCACGTCGTTACTTGTTAGATCCGAGAATAAACAAGTAGTTACTTGTTTAATCCGAGAATAGCCAAGTCGTGTGTTAGATCTGAGAATAACCAAGTCGTTACTCGTTAAATCCGAGAATAACCAAGCGGTTATTCGTTAGATCCGAGAATAACCACGTGATTACTCGTTAGATCCGAGAATAACCAACCTATGGAGAAATGGCCGAAATCGGTCCAAAATTGAAAAAGTGCCAGAAATGAGCTCAGTCGATCGAAAATGAGCTAAAAATGGATTAAATATCACATGCATACGCCTAACTCCTACAGTTGTAGAGATATCTGCAATAAACCAAGTATTCCGACCACTTTTTCTCTTGAAAAATTCCGTTTTCCGACCACATCTCTGCAACCGTAACAGATAGGCACATGCATGTGATGTTTAATCGCTTTTCTAGCTCATTTCCGATCGAATGAGCTCATTTCTGAGACTTTTTCAATTTTTGCCAATTTTAACAAAAACCCAAAGATTAACCTATGGAGAAATGGCCAAAATCGGTCCGAAATTGAAAAAGTGCCAGAAATGAGCTCAGTCGATCGAAAATGAGCTAAAAATTGATTAAATATCACATGCATACGCCTAACTCCTACAGTTGTAGAAATATCTGCAATAATCCAAGTATTCCGACCACTTTTTCTCTTGAAAAATTCCGTTTTCCGACCATATCTCTGCAACCGTAATCGGTTTTCTAGCTCATTTTCGATCGATTGAGCTCATTTCTGGAACTTTTTCAATTTTTGCCAATTTTGACAAAAAGCCAAAGGCTAACCTATGGAGAAATGGCCAAAATCGGTCCAAAATTGAAAAAGTGCCAGAAATGAGCTCAGTCGATCGAAAATGAGCTAAAAAATTCTATGCAATCGATGTTTCTGCCCATAAAAACGATGTTTCTGCCCATAAAAACGGTTTCTGCCCATAAAAACGGTTTCTGCACATAAAAACGATGTTTCTGCCCTTAAAAACGATCTTTCTGCCCATAAAAACGATCTTTCTGCCAATAAAAACGATCTTTCTGCCCATAAAAACGATCTTTCTGCCCATAAAAACGATCTTTCTGCCCATGAAAACGATCGTTCTGCCCATGAAAACGATCTTTCTAACCATGAAAACGACCTTACTGCCCATGAAAACGATCTTTCTGCCCATGAAAACGATCTTTCTGCCCATAAAAACGATCTTTCTGCCCATAAAAACGATCTTTCTGCCCATAAAAACGATCTTACTGCCCATGAAAACGATCTTTCTACCCATGAAAACGATCTTTCTGCCCATGAAAACGATCTTTCTGCCCATAAAAACGATCTTTCTGCCCATAAAAACGATCTTTCTGCCCATAAAAACGATCTTTCTGCCCATAAAAACGATCTTTCTGCCCATAAAAACGATCTTTCTGCCCATAAAAACGATCATTCTGCCCATAAAAACGATCATTCTGCCCATGAAAACGATCTTTCTGCCCATGAAAACGATCATTCTGCCCATGAAAACGATCTTTCTGCCCATAAAAACGATCTTTCTGCCCATAAAAACGATCTTTCTGCCCATAAAAACAATCTTTCTGCCCATAAAAACGATCTTTCTGCCCATAAAAACGATCTTTCTCCCCATAAAAACGATCTTTCTCCCCATAAAAACGATCTTTCTACCCATAGGTTAGGCGTTTAGCTATAAAATCGATGTTTCTACTCATAGGTTAGGTGTTCAGCTATAAAATCGATGTTTTTATTTATAAAAGCATTATTTTAGCTAAAAAAAAAACGGTGTTTTTAGCTAAAAAAAAACGATGTTTTTAGCTATAAATTGATGTTTCTACAATAAGATCAATGTTTATAGCTAAAAAATCGATATTTTTAGTTATAAAATCGATGTTTTTAGCTATAAAATTAATGTTTTTAGCTATAAAATTAATGTTTCTGCAATCAAAATCTATGTTTTAGCTATAAAATCGATGTTTTTAGTTGTGAAATCAATGTTTTTAGTTGTAAAATCGATGTTTTTAGTTGTAAAATCGATGTTTTTAGTTGTGAAATCAATGTTTTTAGTTGTAAAATCGATGTTTTTAGTTGTAAAATCGATGTTTTTCCTATAAAATCGATGTCTTTAGCCACAAAATCGATGTGTTTAGCTATAAAATCGATATTTTTATTTAAAAACCATTATTTTAGCTAAAAAAAAACAATGTTTTTAGCTATAAAATCGATGTTTTGCTATAAAATCGGGGTTTTTGCTATAAAACCGATGTTTTTGCTATAAAATCGATGTCAGAATATCAGGTTGCCATCTAGCGGATTTCGTCTGAACTTTGCAAGTTCATGGAAATTGCCCGAGATGGCGCCAGGGCTTTTGGAGTTATTCAGATTTATCAAAACGATTTTGTTTCCACGTTTTTATTAAGTACTAATATTAGTGCAATGAAAATACACGAAATTATCGTAATAAATCTAATTTTTATTTGAGTTATTGTAAGATTACGTCATTAACATGCCAGAATATCGGGCAGCCATCTGGCGGATTTCGTATGAACTTTGCAAGTTCTTGGAAATTGTCCGAGATGGCGCCAGGGCTTTTAGAGTATGATTCCAATTTATCAAAACGATTTTATTTTCAGGTTTTTATTATGTACTAATATTAGCGCAATGGAATTACCGGGTTTCTTGTAATAAATCTAATTTTTATTTGAGTTATTGTAAGATTACGTCATTAACATGCCAGAATATCGGGTGGCCATCTGGCGGATTTCGTCTGAACTTTGCAAGTTCATGGAAATTGCCCGAGATGGCGCCAGGGCTTTTGGAGTTATTCAGATTTATCAAAACGATTTTGTTTCCACGTTTTTATTAAGTACTAATATTAGTGCAATGAAAATACACGAAATTATCGTAATAAATCTAATTTTTATTTGAGTTATTGTAAGATTACGTCATTAACATGCCAGAATATCGGGCAGCCATCTGGCGGATTTCGTATGAACTTTGCAAGTTCTTGGAAATTGTCCGAGATGGCGCCAGGGCTTTTAGAGTATGATTCCAATTTATCAAAACGATTTTATTTTCAGGTTTTTATTATGTACTAATATTAGCGCAATGGAATTACCGGGTTTCTTGTAATAAATCTAATTTTTATTTGAGTTATTGTAAGATTACGTCATTAACATGCCAGAATATCGGGTGGCCATCTGGCGGATTTCATCTGAACTTTGCAAGTTCTTGGAAATTGTCCGAGATGGCGCCAGGGCTTTTGGAGTATGATTCCGATTTATCAAAACTATTTTATTTTCAGGTTTTTATTATGTACTAATATTAACGGGTTTCTTGTAATAAATCTAATTTTTATTGGAATTATTGTAAGATTACGCCATTAACATGCCAGAATATCGGGTGGTCATCTGGCGACGAATCGCGGAAATCAATATGCAGAAACAATTCCAACAACAGCAACTTAAATTTGTCAAATATTTCATGGGAAAACTTCTCAATTGTGAGTCTCGTGAACACACATTAGATGCGGTTGTGAGCAGGATTAAGATGTTACACATGACGCGAAGTAGAGCAAAAATCGGGGTTAGGATACGATTTTTGGCCATCTCCACCATTATTCCGAATGCGGATGACGTAAATTGCGTACCGAATCGAAAGTCTAGTTATTTATTACTCCATTTCGTTTGTAGATCGGAAAATGGTTGAGTTACGACAATTTGCGAGCCATAAATGTTAAAGTCGGCGGCGAAATGCGACCAGTGGAAAGTAACGTTGCGTCATCAATTTCAGTTTGATTCAAACGAGTTTAGGAATTATTGGCGTCCAATTTTCGAGATTATACCAGGATTTTTTAAAATTATGCGCGTTAGTCAACGAATTTCTAAATGTGGTCTTCATATGAGCATTTCTTTAAATTGTTTTTTATTTTTTTTAATTTATGTGTATTTAATTTAGGTATTTTGTTTTTGCTTCGCGGGATGATTGCAAGCTGTGTTTGAACGCTGTTCTGCTGTCGAAGTGTGTTCGCGCTCAACTGTGGGAGAATTCTTAGCTCTTGGAGTCGGGAAAATTAGACGAGTACGATGAATTAAAACGAATGAAAGATCTCGCTTTGATGACAGCTTGACAAGTATATTGATTTGAAAGGTTTAGATGCAATAAATTGATTTTCCATGCTAGACTGGGCACGCCACCTATTGCGAAAATGGCGAAGGTTTTCCGGAAGTGTTTCAAATTTTTAATTTTATAAACACAGGTTGTTCACTTCTTTGCTAAGAACCCTTTAAGTGTTGATTTCTAATAATGACGAGCAGCAACATTTTAAACGTTAAATTTCCTTTTCAGTTTACACATCGCGACGTCATCAAACATGAAAAAGTTGCAAAACTTACATCATACAATACTTACCTTTTAACTTTCCTATTCCGCAGGTTTAGTCGACATGAAAATAAAAACTAACATTAGTAAACCAATTAATAAAAAAATAAAAACTGCAGCTAAATCCTAACTGTCCCTTCCCGACTATCCCCAGATAAGTAGCCATTTCTGGTTCATCTAAAATTGGTTGCTACTTCATCTTGCCTACACTAAACTCTTGCTACCTAACCCGAAGACCCGGCCTCCATCTAACGATAATTTCCCAACTAACAATACCTCGTAATTCTCCCAACCCCCCTTAACATCAGCGAACAACCTCCTCAAAATAATGACATAAGTAATGCAGGTCGTCCGCTCCTATGCTAAGAACCCCCCTGGAAAAAATCCCCTATGGATTAAGAAAAAAAAATGTTACCTTCTAAGTGCTCATGTCTAATGATGCTGTGTCTCCAACTAGTCTAAACTTCAAATTTCCTTCTAAAATGGCGAAGCCATCAAACATGAAAAAAAAATTAATTTTTATGCCACTGACGTTTCAAAACTTACGGAACACACATACCTGTTCAATTTCCTGTTCCGTGAATGCAGTCAACATGAAAAGAAAAAAAAATTAATAAACAAATTTTAAAAAACCAATTAAGAATTTAAAATTCAAAATGCTGCCTAACTCTATTCTATCTTCCTTCCCGACTATCCCCAGATAAGTAGCTCCTTCTGGTCCATCTAAAATTGGTCGCTACTTCATCTTGCCTACACTAAACTCATGTTACCTAACCCGTAGGCCCGCCCTCGTCTAACGATAATTCCCCGGCTAACAACTAACAATACCTCGCAATTCTCCCAACCCCCCTTAACATAAGCGAACAACCTCCTCAAAATAATGACGTAAATTACGCAGGTCGTCCACCCCTGTGCTAAGAACCCCCCCTGGAAAAAGTCCCCAATGGATTAAAAAAAAACACTCGTTACCTTTTAAGTGCTCGTGTCTAATGATGCAGTGTCCAACAACTATAGTCCAAACTCCAAATTTCCTTCTACAATGGCGAGGTCATCAAACATGGAAAAAAAATTTCGATTTTTACGCCACTAACGTTTCAAAACTTATGTAACACACGTACCTGTTCAATTTCCTGTTCCGTGAATTCAGTCAACATGAAAAGAAAAAAAGAAAGAAAAAAACATTAATAAACAAATTTTAAAAAAAAAATTAAGAACTTAAAATTTAAAATGCCACCTAACTATCCTATCTCCCTTCCCGACTATCCCCAGATAAGTAGCTCCTTCTGGTCCATCTAAAATTGGTCGCTACTTCATCTTGCCTACACTAAACTCATGTTACCTAACCCGTAGGCCCGCCCTCGTCTAACGATAATTCCCCGGCTAACATCTAACAATACCTCGCAATTCTCCCAACCCCCCTTAAAATCAGCAAACAACCTCCTCAAAATAATGACATAAGTAATGCAGGTCGTCCACTCCTATGCTAAGAACCCCCCTGGAAAAAATCTCCAACGGATTAGAAAAACACTTATTACCTTTTAGTTTTAGGTGCTCATGTCTAATGATGCTGTGTCTCCAACTAGTTCCAACTTAAAATTTTTTTCTACGATGGCGAGCTCATCAAACATGGAAAATAAATTTCAATTTTTACACCACTGACGTTTCAAAACTTCCGTAACACACATACCTGTTCAATTTCCTGTTCCGTGAATTCAGTGAACATGAAAAGAAAAACAAAAAAAAATTATAAACAAATTTAAAAAAACCAATTAAGAATTTAAGATTTAAAATTCTGCCTTACTCTATTCTATCTCCCTTCCCGACTATCCCCAGATAAGTAGCTCCTTCTGATCCACCTAAAATTGGTTGCTACTTCATCTTGCCTACGCTAAACTCATGCTACCTAACCCGTAGGCCCGCCCTCGTCTAACGATAATTCCCCGGCTAACAACTAACAATACCTTGCAATTCTCCCCAACCCCCCTTAACATCAGCGAACAACCTCCTCAAAATAATGACGTAAATTACGCAGGTCGTCCACCCCTGTGCTAAGAACCCTCCCTGGAAAAAGTCCCCAATGGATTAAAAAAAAAGACTCGTTACCTTTTAAGTGCTCTTGTCTAATGATGCAGTGTCCAACAACTAGTCCAAACTCCAAACTTCAAATTTCCTTCTACAATGGCGAGGTCATCAAACATGGAAAAAAAATTCGATTTTTACGCCACTAACGTTTCAAAACTTACGTAACACACAAACCTGTTCAATTTCCTGTTCCGTGAATGCAGTCAACATGAAAAGAAAAAAAGAAGAAAAACACATTAATAAACAAATTTTTTAAAAAAAATTAAGAACTTAAAATTTAAAATGCCACCTAACTCTAACCTATCTCCCTTCCCAACTATCCCCAGATACGTAGCTCCTTCTGGTCCATCTAAAATTGGTCGCTACTTCATCTTGCCTACACTAAGCTCGTGCTACCTAACCCGTAGGCCCGCCCTCGTCTAACGATAATTCCCCGGCTAACAACTAACAATACCTCGCAATTCTCCCCAACCCCCCTTAACATCAGCGAACAACCTCCTCAAAATAATAACATAAGTAACGCAGGTCGTCCACTCCTGTGCTAAGAACCCCCCCTGGAAAAAAACCCCGATAATAGATTTATAAAGTATTACTTGCCGTTAATTTCTTCTTCTCGTCAGAAACACGTCCATTCTCTCATAAGTTCAAAGTTCAAATGGAACAACGGCTTTTCCTATTTGGTTTGATTGGCGAATTAAATCACATGATGATAATGCTGCTCCGTGATTAGATGAGTTTCAATTCACGTGACAGTCATCGTCGTTCGCTCCTGTGCTAAGAACTCCTGATGAAAAAAGCCCCGATTTTCAAAACATAACTGAAATTACGATTTGAATTTCATTGGTTAAGTTTGTAATCACGTGAGATTTATCATCAAATCAAAACGACAATGTTATTTTGTCACTAGGGAATGGACCGTTCGAAATTCAAAATTCTTAAACCTAAAACACAAGTGCCAATGGATAGATTGGATTTCCGTTTTCGGAATACTCTCACATCTAAAAAAGAGAATATTAGTAGTTTGTCAAATTCCATTTTATTAGATAAATCCATTTTTCCTTAGCACGAAGTTTCTCTTAAACCGTACTCATCTCGACGTCGCTGGATCGTGAAAAAAATATAGAAAAATACAATTGAAATAATCGGAAAAATCGTTTGTTAAAAATTAACGGAGCAACTAGAAAACTTGATGCAAATCTAAATTCCTCATTAAAATAGTATGAAAAATAATATTTGAAAATAATTATGAAAATCAATATGGAAAATTATTTTTATAAAAAGAACGAAAATTAAAAGAGAATTTTTTTTTTAATTTAGAAGAGAAAGAAAGAAAAGAAAAAATGCAAAGAAAAATTGTCAAAAATGCAAAATTGGTTGAGTTTTTTCATTTGTTTTATTTATTTATTTATTTATTTGGGTTTACTTTTTATTTTTAATGCACTCTCACCTTTTTATCACCCAACATTCATGCACTAAACGAAGCACCACTTCGGAATCTACGTCGGTGGATAAAAGCGAAAGGTCTTCGCTCAAATTAATAACCTTCGCTAAAAAAAAATCAAAAGAAAAATTGGAAAAAAAATTTAGGCAAAATCGAAATATATCGCCGCTAATTTTGTTTTACCACTTTTAAGCAGCGCGTGAATCTGGTCCCCCAGCGGCAGAGCGCTCTGCCGAGCCAGCGAGAGGGTCTCGGGAGCTGAAGACGATTGCCGGCTTCCTTCGGAATGAGAATTTGAGCGTAGTCGTCTCGTCGCCATCCAAGATTTGCTGGTGCCGAATAAAACCCTTATCCGACATCTTTTTGGCCTCTCCTTATCCGCATTGGCAAATTTAACGATCACCCGCTGCGTCAACCCCTGCTTGTCCGACGCGGCTGATTTTGACAAATAAAAATAATTTCAAATGCAACGAATAAAAATTCAAAATTAAAGAAATACTCTCATCATTGTCGAATCGGTTTTCTTCACGTTGTTTCGTGTCAAAACGATCGAGATAATCGAACCTGGAGTGCAATTTCACGATACCGTGCACGTGGACCATCCCCTGTAAAATTCAATCATCAATTGACGAATATTAAAATGGCTTTTCGGCATCGTCGTCGCTACCGTCTACGAAACATCCCACGACGTAGCGGGTGGAGCACGGAAGCGCTTTGACGGTTTGCTTCACTTGCTTATCCATGACGTGACCGTTGAAATTTTTCTCGTCGCTTTTGCAGCCGCCGTCGACGGTGCGAGCGATGTGCTCGCTGCTGCCCGTGTGGTACGTCGAATCCCAAGAATCCAGTTCGAATACCAACTCGATCTACAGAGCAATCGAGATCGAATCAAACAAACTGTCTGTCATTCGTGTATTAATTCTCATTTCGTCACCTTTTGATGTATGGGATTTATTTCTGGCCCTTGTCAAATTCGCCTTGTCCTGCGCCGCATGCTTGAGACGAACGTGATGCTGAAGCAAGTACAGCTTCTTCAGAGACTTGGTCAGGAACATATCAATCTGAAATGGCATTTTAAAATGTCAGACTAAAAAAAAGGCTTAAAAAGAGGCTTCTTGCACGACTGGATCCACGCTTGCATCATCCACTCCATTTTTATACCTCGTCGACTTTTATTTTCCGTAGCGAGCGTCAACGCTAGGCAGCTATGTTAACAAACGATAACGACGCTCCTGCTTCGCCATTTATAAAAATAATTACGAGCTGCGATCGGTTAGGACCAATAGAATGGAATATTCAATATTCTATTGACTCTAGTTATGCCGGTAAAAATAATAAGAAAAATAATATTTGAAAATAATTATAAAGATCAATATGGAAAAATTTTTTAAATTTTTAAATAGATTTTTTTTTTTAATTTTAAGAGAAAGGAATAAAAGCAAAAATAAAAATAAAAATTGTCAAAAAATGTTGATGACCACTCACCTCCGCCGCCTCCTCCTCCTCCATTCGCGCCGCGATTACCATAGCCGTTATCTCCGCCGGCCGATGCTCCCCCACCACGATAACGTCCGCCTCCGCCTCAACCACCACCACAAAGGCAAATAAACAAATCTAAAACAAACATTTTAGAAAAGGAAAAAAAATCGAGGGTACTAAAAGGGGAAACTCGATCCCCATCATAAAAGAAATAGTTCTTTTTGAAATTCGATGCCGACAAACAAAGTTGTCATCTTTCCAAAGAGGGGACAAAGAGGGTCAGTGTGTGTATTGTCCTTAATTGAGGGGTCAAAGTTAGGAATTCAACAAGAAACTTGACCACTTGTTGACACTGTAGGCGGATATACAGAGTGGGTCACGGTATGAGTACAGGGTGAAAATTCAAAAAATGACTCAAAAAATAATTTAAAAAAAAATACTTTACACATGCATTCAAATCAAATGACGAAAAATGAGTCTATAAAAAATAACAACGTTAAAATTTACGAGTCAATCAATAAATATGCAAAGCCATTGACTCATTAAACATTAAAATTAAAAAAAAAAAAAGATAAAATGTGACCTAAATGGAATCAAACGCACACATAATCTAAACCTTTTTTTTTTAATTTAATTTTTAAATTAAAATATGATGCACGACCGATTTGGAAGAAAAATTATCGATTCCAAACAGAAGAAAAAAATTACCGGTAATGCTTTTTCTTCTAATTAAAACCAACCTGTTGGTTTACGAATCAGACTTGTCCGCCGATCCTTTGATCACTCGCTACAAAACCAACTTGTGGCGCGTTGCCGTTGTGTTTGAAATAAAAAAAAAATCATTAAATCGAAAAAAAATCGTAAAAAAAATATTGCGTAAACAATCATACATCGAAAAATAAATGACAAAATTCACCTGACCGTGTGGAGATGCGTGCAAAATGCGTGAGTCTACAAACTCGCATCGAAATCAATATCCACCAACTGGAAAAAAAAAAATTTCATTGGTTTTAATTGTTTGAGAGTGAAACAAAACTTTGAAATTCTACGGTAAGATCAATCTAAAAATGAAATAATAAAATCATTTAATTTTCCCAACCAAAAAAATCATCACATGTGTGAAATTACTCGGCTGGTCCGACGTCCATCTTTGACCATGAATTAAAAATTATTAAATCTCTAACAAAACGTCGATCGTCGTGGCACTGTCGTCAGATTCAAGGTTTCTTGAAATAAAAGAAAATAATAATAAAAATTATAAAACAAATATCCACAAAAAACAATAGGCTGTGGCTACGTTCACGTCAATGTTAACTCTAAAACCCGATATCCTTAATTCGGTGAGCGAGCGAGCATGTAAGTACGCAACTGCTAACAAAGCATTAGCATAAAAACAAAACACGTATAAAGAATCATTTAAAACAAAAGCTCAACGCACTTGAAAAATAAAGCATTCATTTATAAAAAAAAAAAAAAAAAAAAAAAAAAAAAAAAAAAAAAAACACGCTCTCTTCCCTCAAGAGCGAAGGTGCACCAAAGTCGGTGTTACTAAAAACCGAAAGAACCGACTATCTACTAAGAGCACGTGACCGAAGAATAAATTCAAACCACCGCGTAAGGCCTTTTACCACTAAATTATTTACATACACTAACTACCTAACAATAATGTCTTATCCATTTTCTGTATTGATCACGGGATCCGAAACGTCTTCGTCCTCACGTCCTCACCAAGACCACGTCCCAACATGGCGGACCGAAACGGCGAGAACTGTGTTGAATCGACATCCCGAGCTTGTTAAGGCTAGAAAGACTACTCCAAACGGGAGGACAACTTCAGAAATGAAGGCTTCTTACTTGAAAACCCTTTGTGAATGCTCAGGTGAGCCCCCGACTAACTGGAATATATTTTTGTGGACTCCATGTATTAAATTAACGAGTTGCTTTTCTTTCTACCAGACGTGAAATCCTGACACCAGGCGTCTCCGTCTAGTGACAAAAAGTGAAATCGATTCTGTCATAGTTTGTTTACAAGAACAAGAATTCTATTGAAATTTAAATATATATATGTTATTTCAAATAAAAAGAAACTTGAATACATTGAGAATGTTTAATCAGAATCAGATACACTGATAATGACGCATGAAATTATCACAATGTTCCAATTATTTATCTTTACAAGTGGTCTCAAGTTGCATCTTACACGAATACACTTTAATAAATTAAATACATTCAATGATAGAATTCGCTACTCTCATCGATATACATCAACCTAATACATTTTTTAAAAAAAAAGACAAAAACGTCTCCATATTTACACGCTGGCAAGCTACGATAGAATAATAAATTAAAAATAAATCTTCTCTCTCAATTGTACAATAAAAATAATTATTATGTGTGCGGATTAATAAAAAACGAAATGTACAACTTCCTGATCAAATGAAAAATAGAAAGCCGTGTCGTACAATTAGGAATCGCCCGAGTTCTTGAGTAGAGCGAAGCACGCCTGACAAACCCTCACCGGTTTAAGAATCCGCAGTCGACTTATTTCCGACTCGAATCGACTACACCTGAAATTATATCCACTTAATTTAATTTCATTTCATTTCATTTCATTTCCCGTATTTAATTAACCATAAGACGCATTTTTTTTACTTTGAAAATTAATTCAGGGATTACCATGAAAATAATACCATACGAGTAGTTAAAATTGAAATGTAAAGAATTTTTTGTAATAATAACATAACATATTTTGAAAATAAAAAATCTTTTTTCCTAAAAATTGACTAGTAAATTTGGGATGCGTTTTATTGTCCGCAAAATACGGTAATTTCTTAATTAAATGCAAATGCAAACCTCGAACAAAACAACTGTCCGCAGTTGCGGCAATGATGTCGGCGCTCGGAAAATGTGAACTTTGTGTTGCAGGCGATGCACGAATCGGCCCCTTCGTCCTTCACCCAGTGATCGGCCATCACTCTCCCGGGCTGCTGAGTGACGCTCCAGCCGTAAATGCGACCGAGGCCGTCACCCACATACAGCGCTTTGTGATCTCTGAAGCGATGCAAACAATGTTAGAGGATTGATTCTTCAAATTTAATTGCGTGACAAGTTACTTGGAAACAGATATTGCTGTAACGGCAGCCGGTTCGCTGTTATCCTTGCGCTCGAAAGCCGTGTGCATCGTCAATTTACCTCGAAACACCAATTGGCATTTCCATTCGAAACCTTTCAGAGAAAAACACAAGTGAGTGAATGAGTGGCGGACGTGCTTTTGCCATTGCATGAGGAATACCATGGTGAATGGTGACGCATCTCACTTGCAAGAAACTAACTAACAAGGGCGCTGCATAACAACTTTTACTTTATTTATTTATTTATTTATACTTCTATCTACCTGATTGCAATCGACTGCCCATCTGTTGCTCCTCGGCCGACGACTCGCTCTTCTTACTCGTCCTTTTCTTCCGTTCGACAGTTTCGCTCAACGACGTCTCTGATTTGCTAGAGCGCAACGTGGGAGCCGGTTTCCCGCGTCGCCGCACGCTCGGACTCACGACGGTGCAACTTCGTTGGATGTTAAAATTCCTGGCGTTTTTATTCTCGTTATTTCCGCCCTCGTTTTCGTCGCCCGACTGCAGATCGTCCTTGCTGATGATCGTCCAAGACGCGTCGCTTTTCATATTGTCCGACGAGTCGCTCTTTGAATTATTCTCCGCTTTTATCACCAAGTTGTCATTTTTCACGTCCTCGTCCGACAAACTGCTTTCCGACTCACTCTTAGCAAAGTCTAAACAACACAAAGAAAGAAATAAACATCAAGTAAAGAAACAATCAAAAATCAAAAATCCACAAGTCCATCTAACCGGCTATCGAAGGCACGAATCGATCGTCGTCGTTCGGCGTCCTCAAACTCATCTTGCGCACGTAATTCTGGATTTTATCCGCCGTCGATATTTCGCTCGACTCGTCCGGCGTGTTCTCCGCCTCCTCGACATCCACTTTGAGCGGAATTTGCACAAAAACGGTCGACCACATCTACAAATCGAGTTAATACGAGTTAAATTTAACAAATACGGAGTAATTAAGATTAACTTGACTTCACATGTGAAAAAAATAAATTTTGTAAATATGAAAATTCAAGCAGTAAACTATACTCTTTCCACACTCAAGAGTGACCCTGGAAGCTGGGCTCCCATTGGCCTACTTAGAACTGCAATGCAACTACTGCTACACTAGCGAAATAGCTCGGCCAATGGGAGCCCAGCTTCCAGGGTCACTCTTGAGTGTGGAAAGAGTATAGACACGATTCATTCACCAATCATGCATCTCTTCTCAACTCGTCTCACCCGAACGATGCCGTCGCTCGAGCCCGTGATGAGCACATTGAGCGGGTCCCACTCGTTCAACTGCGAAAAGGCGACGCACAGAATTTGCTGTTTTCGATCGCTCTGTCCACTGTTGGTGTCCACAGACGCGACGTGCTGGCCGTTGACCGTCCACAAGTTCAGCAGAGTGCCGGCGCAAGTGGCGATGTCGCCCGTTAAGTCGTTGATGGCGACCGCGGTGACCGGCGACGGGTGACCCGACAGTTGGCGCACGAACATGAAGCGACTCATGTCCCAGACGATGCACGAGCCATCTTTGGATCCGGACACAATCACGTTGTATGCGAGCGATGCAGCCAGACTCACCACCGCCTCGGTGTGTCCGTACAAGTTATGCTTTAGGTAGAGTTGTTTTTTGCCTAATTCCCACACACTGACCACCTGAAATTTACCACAAAAAAATCACAAAAAATCCGTATATCTAACCTACCGGTACGTATACGTAGGTTAGGTTAGGTCGCTCCACTTACGCTGCTGGTGCCGGCTGTGATCACGTGACGGGGACTGGGACAAATGCAACAAACTATTTCGCCGCACTGCATCACTTCGCAAACAAATAGTGCCTATTCATTTTTTTAAAAATAGTTTTTTTTGTTTTAAGTTTTTATTAATTAAATTAAATTATGTTGTTTCTACTCACTTTATCCGATTCATAATTTCCGACCCTCAACGTTTGATCGGCAAAACTCCACGATATGTAGCGAGTTCCGTTGGGGGGAATGAGCGCCTTGTTCTCTTCTACTGCTTGCAACAACTTGTCATTGCAAACAATTTGGCCAACTTTTCCCTTCAATTCTAGGATCAAATAAACAAAATAATGTGTCATTCACACGCAATGTGCGCCAAAAAATGTGTACACGCTTTCATATTGAAAGATATCTATCTATCTTTTCATTAATGAAAAGCGCAAATATCTTGAGAACGGAAGCTCGGATCATCAAAAAATAAGCACCAAAAGAAAGAATTACACCGGAAACGATAATTCAACAATACTAGTCCGCACTTAATGATTAATATATAATATATACCGTACGTACTTAATTTAAATATGTATACATTTTTTTTTTTAGACACCCCGTACAAAGACCGATCTTTATTCTTTACCTTTAACCGGGTGCAGAGTTGGCTTCAAATTATCCAAATGATGGAAAAATAAGCGATCTTGGCCGAAATTCAATCCCGGCAACGAGGTCGAATCCATAAACGATCGCTGGTGAAGTTTCTTCGCCGGATGTGCCTTTTTGAAAAGCTGGGAAAAAAATCAACAAATTTACAATGACATGGCCGAAATGGAAGAAAAAAGCAGAGCAGAGCAGAGCAGAGCAGAGCAGAGCAGAGCAGAGCAGAGCAGAGCAGAGCAGAGCAGAGCAGAGAGCACCCAACTTGTTTCGGAATCTGGCCAAAATTATTAATAAAACCAATCGTGGCGTTCTTTTTCAACGGATCGTCGATGCTGTAAATGTCGACGTTTCCCTCGTAAAATAAATGATGAAACACGTTAACGGCATCCAGAGCGGCCGGACCGCTCTGCTTGCATCCAAATATCAAATCGATCCATTCGTGCAGATGTGCCGCCACGTAGTCGCATTCCAGAGCCAATCGGTGCACGCGGATGAACTCGCGCGGATCGTTTTTCGACCACGGAGGAAGTATGACATCATTCAAACACACACCATTTTGCTTGCAACCTTCAAAAATCAAAACAACAGCATTAAGCCAAAAATCAAACAAAACTAACTTGTCAATCAAAAAGTCAATCACCAAGATCAAAATTATTGGAATTGACAAGAAATTCAGGTAAGTAGAAAAACTCGGGTATTAATTCTTTCACGTCCGCCATGTTGTGTTTCGAAGCGGAGAGCCAAGCTTCTTTAATACTGTGAAACATGCGGTCCGCTAAATCAAAATGGCCTCCCTACAAAGCACAGATAGAAATTATTAAATGTATCCAGTCGAATAGAGTCGAACCCCGTTATAACGAACCGCGATTACAAAGATTTGATATAACGATTCGTTATAACTGAAAAAGGGCAAGCAAAGCAACTTTACGCACTTGCAACTTAAGAAAATGTTGCGTAAACGGTTCCATTCGCACTAAATAAGAGGCGACAATCATCGCCGAAGAATAGTGAGTGCCGTAATGGTAGGGCGGCGTTTCTCCGTGCGGATCGTCCCATTCTTTGTATCGTTTCTCAAACTGCTTCAACCTCTCGCTCGATTGAGCGCCCATGGGTTTAGAAAAGTCGCGAAACGTCGTCGAAGCAGACAGGTCTAATTCCTACAATCCAAAATTAAACATTCAAACACTATTCTGTATATTTATTTACTCGATGCAAGTTATAAATTTATTACGTCTGAATCGTAATCGGCAAGAATCCAAGGAAATACAGGATACTGCATCAGGTCGTTGTACGAGCGGCCGGCTAACGTATTCAAGTGCATCAAATATTGGAAATTACTGATTTCTCCACGCTACAACACAACACACAAATTAATTAATTGTTTATACTTTTAGAATTTTTGTTAAATACTCACCACCCAACGCTGTGTCACCGATGTTTCACCAATCAAACTGCTTAAAATACTCGCACTGTAATCAAAATGTCGTGTTCATGATTCATCAACATCACATTTTATATTTTTAGTTATTACGATGTACAGTATATTATTTCGCTTCGCTTTACCTTTGCTCGACGCTAGCACCTCTTTTCTGCCCGGCGACAGATTCCTGCGCATTGTCACTAATGGCCGTTGCCACCGCCATAAACCTGCAAATTCAAATTTTAAAATACCCGTAAAACAATTCCTAACCAATTTTTACAAGGAGGCGAATAGCTCCGTACCTTTGATAGATTTTATTCCTCATCCCGCGCGGAAATGCGAGCAAATAATTGCGCCCGTCTGCCGAAAACACCTCCAACGCAATTGGCTGGAGCAGATATCGCCGTTTGTGAACTTCCCGAATGTATTCGTAAGCAAATTTGCTGCAACTGCAAACAAAAATAAATTTACGTTAATTTTTATTTATTAGTTATTACGCCAATTGAATAATTTGACAATTCTTAATCTCACATTTTTTTTGTTTCCTGCTTATTGCTGTAATTCGACGCCATCGGTACAATCGGGTCGTGCATGCTGCAATTCAAACCAAAGAACAAACACAATGTCAACAACTCAAATTCGTTCAACTTGGTATCAAATTAAACAAATAAAAACCATTACTGTAACGGCAGGTAATCGATGTCTCTGATTTCCCTCGTTTTCAACAGCGTGAAACCATCGACCACGTAAAAGTGCTCCTTCCCAAACAACAACAGACCTTCGCTCGTATCCAATCCTTGAATTCTTGCACACCGAAACATGTGACTAATCTGCAAACATTTCAAAACATTTAAAACCAATTAAAACCATTTTTACAACGTATTGCACGTATATATTTTATTTTATTTCATTTACTTTCTCTCCGGTTTCTAGCAGTCTCAAAACCGTCTGATTATCTGGTTTCTGACCCTGTTCCTGATCCGGGTCCAGATCTAAATCGGATACATCCAAATCGTCGTCCGCATCGCTCGTCAAATTCCGACGTATTAGAGGACAAAAAGTAGCGGGTTGGCCCGATTCGTCGCAGCTTTCCGTCGACGAGTCTCCCGGCACAAACACGCTATTTTCTATCGCCACGTGTTCTCTTTCGACCATGCTGTACGATCGATGATTCAGATAATAATCCTTGCTGTCTTTACTCGTCGCCGTTTTAAATTTCAGAGATTTCTGAAACACACAAATCCTAATTCTCGAAAATCTGCCGTTCCAAATCAGGATTGCACGCGTTACAGTTATTTAGCTAAAAAAGTAACTACGGTAGGTTACCGTTACTTGTTAGTGAGTCTAGTTACCATTACTGTTAGTTTACGTCCAAAAACAAATTATTTACGTCCGAAAACACATTATTTACGTCCGAAAACACATTATTTACGTCCAAAAACACATTATTTACGTCCAAAAACAAGTTTTTCAGGTCCAAAAAAAATATTATTCAGATCCAAAAACATTTTTCACGTCTGAAAACTCATTTTTGGGCTGAAAATTGCAAATTTAGGCCTGGAACACATTTTTATGTTCGAAATCACAATATTGTAACGATAACGAGTGCAACACTGGTTCCAATTACACTTACAATATCTCCAGGTAATACTTCGGGTCTGAACGGGTAATGGAAATAAAACAAGTTATTGGTCATCATTTTTCGCCGCATGCGACAAGGTCCTTCGGTCATGTCCAGCATCCATTTGGTGAGCTGACACGCGCTCATTGGTCCCCACAAACCTCGTTCCCTGGTCAGTTCGTACTCCGACTGCAGCCATTCGCCGTATAAATATTTTTGAATGTGATGATGATTCTGCACCAAGAAATCACTTTACTTGTTAGTCATTAACTCAAATGCAGTCGAGCCTCGTTTAAACGAATCAAATTTTTTTTTAATATTGTGTTCTCTTTTTAAGTATTCGTTAGAACAAGGTTCGACTGTAGTACAAATTGTTATAAAACAAAACAATCAAACCTGTTGAGCCCTCTTTGATTGTAATTCCACGAGATCCTTAACGGTCGCAATATGCGCGAACGTCCAATTCAAAACATCGTGAGACGAAACGTTGACCCAACGAACTCGAACCACCTCTTCCTTCCTGTTCTTGCGACTGGCGAGCCGAGAGAGTCCGCCGGTCACTTTTAATATTTTCTAGAATAAAAAAGAAATTTAGCAATTTAGATTTGGAATCGAAATGATTATAGAATATAGAAAGCACTAAACTGATTGTAAATGTGATTGCAGCTCGCGAGACATTTTGCTGTTGCCTTTCCTCTCGCCTTCGACGTAAACGGCCCACATCTTGGAAGCACTTTCGAGAACCATGTCTCGGATCACACTGGGGTCTGGCGTTTTATTCTGTGTTGGCAAAACCACTTTGAAAGCTTCTTCGATCACCTGTAAGCACAAATGACAAAGAAACGACCAATCAAACGGATAAATTCAATTCAAAAACGTTCAAAAAGATTATCGTACCGGCTTTTTACAAATGTAGAGTTCGTCCCACACTTTCTTGGCTGCCGTGCTGATCAATTCTCTTCCCTCTTGAAGGTTCTCCGACGGGTTGTGAGGGGAGACGTGCCAAACGCTACGTCTCTCAGGATTGTAGTCATAAATGCTAGTCAAAATAAAATATATATTGAGTAAAAACCCATTATTAGTGGAAAATAGCTGCACCATTTAAAAAATTCAAATGTTGCGGGCGAGTAAATGGTAAATACGAATAAAAATGTATATTAGCTCGCTCATCCTATCAGATGATCAATTTTTAAGACTAAAAATATGTACGGGTAAAGTGCATTCCTTCATTTCACATTTTAATGATTTCACTTTATTGCAATTCAAAGTGATTGAAATATAATACGTGTGCACACTTGTATTTATAAAAGCCAAATTATTACCAGCACCTCATAAAATAAAATAAAATAAAAAGTCCATGAAATCACTGCAGACTCACATAATGAGCATCACTACAGGTTTGAGTTGACGGTCGATCGAAAAACTCAAAACTTGGAAAATTTGTTTCCAAAAGTAAATACATACCATAGATCTACCGGTATTTTCATTTTATATATTCCTGAGCTCATCAACAAAAATCATTGAAATAATTTTGTTGCTTTAGATCGTATTGCTTTTAAGGGGCCGTCCAAAAATCAGCGTTACGTAATTTATGGACGGCGTCCATAAATTACGTAACGCTGATTTTACGATTTTTAGACCCCCTCCCCCCCCTTGTAACAAGGTCGTAACAAATCCACAAACCCACCCTAGAATATTAATATTACGTAACAAAACTCACTACCCCCCCCCCCCCACAAAAAAAAAATTTGATACAAGCTTGTACTACAAAATTTTACACAAATTTAAAATTTTTTACAAAAATTTAAAAAAAAATTCAAAAATTTTCAAAAAAATTTCAAAAAAATTTCAAAAAATTTCAAAAAATTTCAAAAAATTTCAAAAATGTTAAAATAAATTTTGTTACGTAACATTATTAAGACCCCCCCCTCCCCGTCGTAACAACCCGTAACAAAATTTGAAACCCCCTCCCCCCCCCTCCAGGCGTTACGTAATTTATAGACGGCCCCTAATTTGGGCTCTGGAATTCAAGCTGGTAAAGGTACGAGCAAATGAAAATTTATCAAATACGTTATAATAATTTTTGACATTTCTACATCCAGAATGTCCAGTTTGCCACAGTTTACCCTTTACCCTTTACCCTTTGCGTATATAGTCTGCTCTAACAAGTAAGTTGCATTGGGAAACTGTTTTGGAGAAAAGTGAAATCAATCAATTTTTTGAGTCGATTACCTCGAACTAGTCGTATCACTAAGATGAAGCAAGCAATAGCATAAACAAGCAATGAATTCCAGCTCGTAGTTGCCAGATCCAAAAATAAGAGCACGGTTGCTGGTTAATTTCTGCAGCGCTTCCAACACGCACATCTGCGTCGCCACGCTATTAATTGGTCGTGATAACTGATACAAAATGGTTCGATTTAAGGACAGATGAACTGCATCCAATGAGATATTTGCTGCAATAACCAAATCATTTCATTAATTAATTAATTAATTAATTAAAAATGATAGAATAATATTTACCTCGTCGTTTAGCTTGCGTGATGAGTTTTATGATAAAATCAAACACTTTATTCGGATCCTGAATGACAACACCTAACAAATAAAAAGCACATGAAAACTAACACTTCCGAGTTATAACTACCACTACCGTAAAGCTTCAATCTGTGGCCCGGGCGTTTATCTAAATCCCGGCCGGGCCGGGCAGATATTCAAAAAATCGCCAATCTTTTTTCAAATAAAGGTGATTTATCATCTCATTCATTTCCCTTACCTTGCCACATTTTATCCACAATCCTCGCTATTAAGTAAAAAACATTTGCCGGAATGTAGGAATGACTTCCACCGCTCGTCAAAATCAACGCCGACTGCTCCCCGAGCAAAATATCAGCCGCGATCAAGTGATCCATTATCGAAGTCATCAATTTGTTTTGAAAGATGATTTTCTGCCTTCGGCTCGTCCGCTCCGGCGTAGACTAGAAAAAACAAAAAACAAAATGCATCAAATCAAAAAAACCAAAAAAACCCATTTCAATTTTGTTTCAATTTTGTTTCAATTTTGTTTCAATTTTGTTTCAATTGGCCAAACCTCCAAAATCAAGTCCACAACCGTGGTCATCTTGCCCGTCACTTGGAGTGACAAACTATCAACGACAATCACGCGCAAAAAATCGACAACTATTTTCTTCGCCGGATGATCGATCAAGCCGTTCAGATTCTCTTCGGTGATCTCGATCTCGGACACGTCCTCCCCGCTGCCGGAATCCGAGTCGTCGAAAGGAAAGAGCAGCGACGTCAACGCGCTCAAAACTTCGCCCAGCATGCAAATCGTTTGGAATTCCGCCGCTTCTTTGTACAAAAAATATAAAAATTGCACCAACGTTATGGCGTACTCGTCACGATGACTCAGATCGGTCTTTTTAGAAATCTACAAACAACAAATATTGAAAAGAAATTTTTTAAAAAATCGTCAAATACGAAACTTGCGAATAGATTACGGAATTTGGATGATTTAGTAAAGCTCTGATCATGGCTAAAACGGTCACCACGGCGTCGGAACAAATGTCCAATTTGTTGGATATCGTCTTTATCGATTCGCTGACAGTCACTCCAAACATGTACGTCCAAATGGAATCGAGATTAAGCTAAAAACAAACATTCAAGTAAATTCAATAAATTCAATCAACAAACATCGAGTCCAATGTTAGTCACCTTCAAACCGTCCACTGGCCGACTAGCAGGGACTTGTCCGGTTATTATGGATAAAATACAAAAATATGCCTCTGTTAAGAAAATGTGCTGCGGCATCAACCAGTGCAACATTTGGAAACCCGGAATGTGATAGGCGTCTTCGCGGATCTCTCGCGGACAAGACGACCGTCCGCTCGTCACCCCGACGTTAAATCCCAACACGACGCTCATTCGGTTCTCGACCACCGGCTCGGTGTCGCGCAGCCAGCCGCCGTTGCTCGATCCGTCGCGAAAGCGTTGCAAAAGAAAAGGATTGCTCAGCACCTGGATCAGATTGCGAAGCGCGAGAATCGTCGTCGCGGTGTGCAAGTGGCCTTGCAGGAACAGCAACAGCCAATCGAAGCCGAGTATCCGCATCACTTCTTCGCAAAAACTATTAAATTAAATAAATTAAATAAAAAAATAATTAATTTTTTAAATTTATTTTAAAAATTCATAAATTCATTCCTTACAGTTTATTCGTATCGGATATAAAACCGAGAAACAAAGAGAGGCAGCGATTCCGCAAAAGGATGTTGTGTCTCAGCGTAACTTCGAATGTTTTGTCAGTTAAGTCTGAAAATAATGAAAATAAATAAATAAATATAATTTCTAAAAATATGATTTCAGTTAATTTCTGGTTTTAGTATAATACAGTACCTTGACTCTTTTCTTTATCCACAGTTGCCAAATTGACATCCTTCTCGTTAAAAGCGTGCGATGGCAAAGTAGCTGCAATAAACTGTCCGAATCTGGGGAAAGAAAATGGCAAATAAAATTTAAAAAAAGAATGACAAATGAAAAATGAAAAATGATGTCAATGACCGGAGTATATCCTGCGTTACAGGCGTGTTTCGTAGCAAACTGCTCAACAGTTTGTCCACGGTGTCGATCGTGACGTCGGGTAAGGCAAATTCCTTCATCACGTACAACAACTTGGAAACCAAGCCCAACTCTTGCATAATGAATAAGTTATTCTTTTGGTCGCTCGACTCCGTAACTAATTCGTAAAGATGCTCATACAGGCTTCGCTGCACTTCGACCGGAGCTTCGCGCCAAACCTAAAACAAAAATCCATCGGCAACCATGTCAACAATTAAACAAATTAAACAAATTACGTCCAAATCGCCGAGCAAATCCTGAAACGCCGTCGTGTTCGGAATGGTGGTGGTCTCCCGCCCGCTGTCCACCGTCCCGACCAATGAAAACATCAAATGAAGTATGTGACTGTTGAGTAGAAGCCGTTTCTTTTTCAACAACATCGCTAGAGTCTACAATTTGATGAGTCATTTCAATTTCAATTTCAAAATTTTCATTTTGCTGAATAAATAAAATAAAAATGCTAACCTGGTAGCCTCGAATACGGTCCATCTCCATCTGGGCCGTCGTGTTGCTCCGAACGACACACACGAGCGCTTTGACCGACGCGTACAATCCTTCTATATCTTTCGCCATTGCAATCAGGCCCAGAAGAATCTGGCAGCCTCCCACATTTTCTATAACTTTTGCCACCGGTTTTGGGAAAAATGTACGCACACCTTTAAACATTAAATCATTATTTTTCAAATTTTTCAAACTCATTTTTTATTCAGAAATAAAACAAAAGTACCGGTATTTAAATTAAATAAGAGTAAATAAGTGTTTTTAAATACTTTTGTTTTGTTCATGGAACTTTTCTTTCTTTCTGTATTGTGTTTTACCTTGATAACCAATAACAACACCTCCCAAACATCGACCCGCACCCGTAAAGTGACCGGCTGAATTATGCAAAATACGTATGGCAGTCGAGTTTTCCGTCGATGACATTCCCAACTAGAAACCACATAAAATTGCATTTTATTATAGTCACGATTCACTTGCAAGTTAGAAATTGTTTTTTCTTCGAAATTAAACCTGTTTAGCAATTGATTTGCAGTCAGTTTTACTGTACAGCTTGCGTATCTTTGCCAGCGTCAATTGTGTCATTGCTAAGGCATTCAATCCAAAAATAACACGCTCCTCTAAAAGCAGCGGCCCACTCACATCAATGCCTAGAAAAATGCAATTGTAAAAAACTTGTAAAAATTTAAAACTTGTAAAAATTTAAAACTTGTAAAAATTTAAAAATGTAAACATTAATTGAAAGCACCGTTTAAATGGGAAGCCTGCAAACAACCCGTGTACGTCGGCCCCAGACGATGAAGCGAATCGACAGTGTGCGCGGACAGGATTTCTTCCACAAGAAGACACGGTCCCTGTTTCCACGCCAACCGTGAACTTTTCCTCCACAGCGGCGGCGTACCGATGTAGCCGTAGACAGAAGCCGCTATAGTCAAATTGGCCGCACCGCCCCCGGGATTTTGTGAAAGATAGTGCAACTGAAACATCAATCAATCAATTCATGTGAAACTGAAAATGAAGTGTTGAAAATGCCAGAAAAATGCAAAAGAGAAAAAACCTACTTTTTGATTGCAGACGAGTTGTCCATTCACATAGACTGATATGGCGCTATTCTTGAGCACGGCCCGACTGAGCACAATGACCACGTGATGCCACTGGCTCTCCTGCAGCAACTCCGGGCACCAGATGCGCGCACAGCCGTCGCCCAGAGTCTCGGGCTCCCAATCCGCGGGTCCGTTCTGCGGATAGATGGTCTCTTGAGTGGAGATGATGAGCGCCTTGTCCCTCGACGACAACAAGAGGCTCAAACAGATGAGATGATCTTCGCGGGTCTGCATGTGGCGCACAAGAGTCAAGAGACGCACGCAATGCGGGTCTTGGCCCGGATTGCTGAATTTCTCGATGCAAATCCACGAGGAGAAGGAAAGACCGGTCTGGGGTGGAAAGATGCGATCGCCCGAGCCGATGCCGCCAACGATCGACACGTCCATGCCGCCGCGCACCATTCCGGAGCCCACGACCGACGGACCGCTCGCGTTCTGCGGCGCGATGCTGGGCAGATACAAACAGCCGAAGCCTTCCATGTTCATGTCGAATTCGACGAACGGCGGAACCAGGGCGGTGCCGTTCATACGGAAGTCGCGAGGAGTGGTCATCGACACGAGGGTCTTGACTCGGGTCAAGAGGACAGGTCCGCCTTCCTTTTTGCCGTTCTTGTCGTCCGGTGGCTTTTCTTGATTGCAGCACAGAGGATTGCTCAGCCGGAAAAAGTTTCTGCAACACATTAGACAATTTTTTTAATATTTAAATTAAACGAGAGCAATTTGTCAAAATTCAAAATTCAAAATTCAAAATTTCTAAAATTTCTAAACTGCCTAAAATGTATGAAAACGTTTGCCAAAATCTTCAAAATTAAATGTTTAAAACGTGTGAAATTTGTCAAAATCTTCAAAATTAAATGTTTAAAACGTGTGAAATTTGTCAAAATCTTCAAAATTAAATGTTTAAAACGTGTGAAATTTGTCAAAATCTTCAAAATTAAATGTCAAAATAAAATGTGTAAATTTGCCAAAATCTTCTAAATTAAATGTCAAAATAAAACGTGTAAAACTTGTCAAGTGTGTGTGAAATTTGGGCACCTCAAATCCTTGGGCTCCAACGCCTGCGCTGACAAGCGCTCGAAAATATACTGCAAGGGCGGATGCAGAAAATGAGATTCCTCCTCGAGTGCGGGTCGGCACAAAACCAGCAACTGACTCGGCATTCCCACCTCGCACATCACTTGTTGATTCCGTTCGCTTCTCATCAACGAGCGCAGCACTTCGGCCACGTACAACTGCAGCGTAAACGCCATCTGATTGCCGTCCTCGTGCACAATCGACGGCAGCAAATGCAAAATTCCAACCACCACGTCGGGGTACATGATTATGGGGTCCGGGGCCGGTGGGCTGAAATTAAGCGCTTGGATGTTGCCGCGCCGTTTGAGCCCGGGGCTTCGGTCCACGTTCACGGACCGAATGTGTTTGAGCGATGGCGAGATGGGAACAAAATTCAAAGTGGTGTCGGGCCGATCGAAAGCATCCAGAGCCATGTCGTAAAGAATTCGCATCATCGTCGTCACCATGAATAGTTGGCGCGGTATATTCGCCTTCTCCTCTTTGCTCTTGTTGCCCACGAAAATGTTGTGAAACACTTCGTCTTTGACCGGAACAAAGTTCTCCACTGAGCGCAGATCGCTGGTTTGCGAAAAGCAGCCCAGCAAGCGGATACTGTCAGACAGACTTGTGTAACAAATCTGAAAACATCATAATAAAACATAAAATAAACAAATAAAACAAACATTTTAGCTAGCTTTTACTTCTTGAGCGAAATATTTCGCATTTGCCGGTTCAAATCGCATTGCAATGGTCAATGTAATCAAAACTATGCGAAGCAAACTTAGAATTTGTTTCTCCTCAACTAGAAAACAAACAAACAAATTTAATTTTACATTTATTTTTACATTTAATTCCTTACTCGTGTTCCACGGAGGTCTAGGAGGGGCGGATAAGCAGCCTTCCATGGAAACTAACACCGACATGACGTATACAAATCCACCAACTTTACGAAACACCGTACGCGTTCGATGGCTCTCCCGTAAAACGGTGAGCAAAGCCTTTTCACAGATAAAAAAAAAAGATAAAATTTAAATTAAATAAAAACAAAGATCGAAAACCTTTAAAATATGTGTTTTGAGTTCGAGCGCGGCCACAGGCGCCGTGTGCATCATTGCGAGAAGCGTGCCCATGTCGTCGTCACCCCCGTTGCACAAAACTAGCTGCTGAACTATGTTTAAAGCTTGTTGGCGGCAATCGAGATAAGGAACCATATTGTGGGCGCAGCGAGCGCCGCCGCATTCGCGAAACAAATCTATAAAAAAGAATTAAAAAATCAAAAATTAAAAATCAAACTCAATCGAAACTCAATGATCCCACAAAATAACGCACCTGCATTGCTCGAGTTGCCACTGAGTATAAGCGCAAGAGCATCCATGACTAGCGCACCGAGAATATAGGATTGGCCGCTCTTGTTTTCCGATTCGGCGTTATCGTTCTGAGATTCCTTTAATAGAGCGGCGTATCGGTGCAAACACGTAACTATGACCTCGAGTAAACCCACTTCTCGATAAACATCTTTGAAAATAGCATTGTGTTTGACGAACTTGAGTAGTGTTTGCATGCAAGCGATACTAAACTCCAACGAACTGAAATCAAATCAAATCAAATCAAATCAAATCAAATTAAATCAAATCAAATCAAATTTATCATTTATTGGGCGCGCAACGTGCTTCATTGATCGCAATCATTTGGCGGCTCATGTTAAAAACCACAAAAAAATTTAAAAATCATTTTATCATCAAATAGAAAGTGTGCATTCAAATACCGTATTTTGCGGACCGTAAGAAGCACCTTTTAACTTTGAAAAGCCCACCAAAAATTTGGCTGCGTCATATGCTTAGGAAATAATTAGGAAAATAATAATAAAAATTGAAATTTAACAATTTTCAGTAAAAATAACACATTTTTTTTCTAAAAAATGTCTCTCTCTCTTTGCCGTCCAAAAAATATTTTTTTTCTAAAAATTGACTGATAAATTTGGGATGCGTCTTCTTATCGTCGGCAAAGTAGGGTCGATAATTTTTATGCTAAATAAACTTCAGATCTCGCCAAATCTCTGCGATCAACGGCTACCTTCAATGCCTACCTCTCTGCTTTGAGTAAAAGACTCAGGCTAATAAATTCCTTACAGGGAATAAATTTTAAATGAAAAACAATAAATTCCAGCAACCCAAAAAATTTCATCTGCAAATAAAATTTAAAAAAGAATAAAAAATAAAAAAATAAATGAGCAAAAAAGAAGAAAAACAAATGAATTGCTTACTTGAACATCGGGCGATTTGAGATGAATTTTTTCCGCCAGTTGCGAAAGCGCGTACTGTGGCTCGAGGATGAAATAATTGGCGTCTTCCGAGTTGTAAATACCGCTGATGACATCCAGAACCACGCTATTCAGATAAGATGTGTTTGATTTCAAAAAAACAGACTGCAACACTTGGAATGCCTGCACATTGCGAACGCTCATTCCTAGCAAACAAATCAAATCACACTAACTTGTAAATTTTAATTAATTTCATTTCATTTCATTCTAAGAGTCGAGCCTCGTTAGAACGAAGCTCGACTGTATTTCTAATTTGACAATTTGTATTCAGTTCACACCTCGGCCACTGGGATACGGCAGTTGAAATCCTGGGATCTGAAACAGCGAACCGGTCGTGCTCGCCTGACTGGGTTTCAACTCGACGAACCCGCACGTGGTGAGCGAAGCGACGAGAAACACCAAGTTCCTCAACGCCTCCTTGGCTTCGTCGTTCTTGTCCTGCTCCAATCGGAGAAGAAATTCCGACACAAAAATGTAACCCTGGCACGCGCGGAAATCATCCAGCAAAGTCTGCGCCACCTCTGCAGAGTCTTTGAGAAAACAAAAGATCGTCACGAACATTTCCACTATTTCTAAAGGAGACAGTTCTTGCACTCTCTGCATGTTATCAACGCACAAGGCAACGCATCCTTTGTCTGCAATCAACACATTATCGAAACCAATTATTATTACAATTATTATATCACTTTCACTACTGTATATGCTCGCGTAGAATGCGAACTACGAGTTTTGTAGGAAAATAAGCCCTAAAATGCCCACGTACAATACGTACAATACGAAGTGTTAATATCGTTCCATGACATTCTGAATAATGCAATATTTATTTAAAACAAAATGTCAAAATGTATGCAGATGCACGCTACGTTATATTTATGTTATACTTGGGCTTTACACTATAAATGTCTTGCATTATACGCGAGCAAGTACTCGTAAACAAAATAAAAGAGATATACACGCACGATGAATGTATGTAATGACTGGTGGACTGAGCCCGTGCCTGGAAAGAGTCATTAGCACCTCGGCGGCACTTTTTCTCCACGCTACGTTGTGAGGGGGGCACCAACTGGTGGTGGCACTAAACAAGAGCGTCAAATCGTCTTTCCTCGCCAATTCTTCGGCTGCAGCTGTGTGGGAGGTCAAGCGGATCAGAACCTTTAATTAAAAGTTAAAACATTATTGCCAGGTGGCTGAATATAAAATTAAAGTGTCTACATGTCCATTTTCACTCACAATTGAAACTTTTAGTAAGAAATTAATTCGTTTAAAAATTAAATTTTTTTTTGTATTTATTAATAAAAAATTGATTTTTTAAAATAAAATTTTGTGTAATTAATGAAATTAATTTAAATTAAATTAAATTAAATTAAATTGTTTACCTGTACAAAAATCTTCTGTAATAAAATCCTCCTCTCTTCGGCAGTGAATTCGCTTTGCTCCGGTTGATTTTTCACTTCGTCCAACTTCGGCAAATCGAAAAACAAATACAAGCACTTGACCAACGTCGACGGCAACGACGCAGCAGTCAGCACCTAGCAAAATTAAACGAAAAGAAAAAAATCAAACAAAACAAAACCACAGCAATTAAATTAAATTAAAACCTCATACATACTTCGATCAAACTTTCGTCTCCAGACGCCAACAAATTAATCGTAGACAACAGCATCCAACCGTTGCTACTTTCTTCAGTACTTTCGATCTCCAAGAATTTCACTATCCCCAAGCTAGCTGCTTCTACGTAAAACAAATCAATTAACATTTCAATCCACTAAATTCAAATACAATTACACCGCCTTTTACGTATAAAATATAAAAGCTTCAATATTTTCCAATTCACGCTGTGCAGAATTGCATTTTCTCAGCGTAAATCCACACTTCACCACTTGGCAAAACTCGAAATTAATTCTTTCCAGAGAAGCAGAATTGTACGGTATTGTATTACCCAGCTTTAAGCCGCATACCACTGTATACATGAAATGACCAACTTTTCAAAATTTCAGATTCCAAAAGTTTATAAATTACAAAGTGAAACACGCCGATAGAAGTGAAGTGAAAAGGCTGTTTTCTTCTTATTTTATATTAGAATTTGGGCAAGAAATTTGATTTCTTCATATTCTAAAGATTATTATATTATTAAATTTGGGTAAATTTATAGAAATTTAATCCAATCTTCTAAAATTTGGGCATCTAAATACGCTTTCTGAGCATCTTTTGCTTCAATTCTCATTGAAAAAAATTCGTACTCGCTTAAAACAATAAAACGGCAAAAAGATTAACTGCCACGCTCGTAAAACTCAGACTACTCTGTATATCTACCAGCTTACCGTGCGGCTTAAAATGGGCTAATACAGTTGGTGCACATTCTAAATTGACCAGATTACCAAAAAAAATAAACAAAACATTTTAAATGAATAAATAAATGATTGCTTTACTAATTTTACTGGGTTTGGTACTAGAAAATACTGAATTGATTCAACTGAAAAATTCAACTGGATGTTTCGATTCGCTCGATTTCGATTTCGATTTCGATTTCAATTTCGATTTCAATTTCGATTTCGATTTTATATACCTGTACTTTGATTAGACGCCCTCCGTCTAATTTCAGAAACCATCAACTTGGCTACTTGTTGACAAAACGCCAGCACATCGCCAAACTTGTCCGTAATATCTTTGGCAGGACAACTTCCAAACACCTGAAACAAACAATTGGCAAAAATCAATAAGACAAAAAATGTGAAATCAATGTGACAAAAATGTATTTATACTCTGCAAAAAAGAGGCAACATGTTGTAGAGATGATCCTCCTGCTCCTTTTGTGAAAAGGGCACCTGAGGATGCGAGTATTCCGAGAACAACTTCCTCAAATGCATCAACCCGAGAGCTGTATGCTGAGCACTCTGCTGCGGACTTGCTACAGGCATCGGCCTCGGAGGCCCGACCAACAATTTTCTCATAATATTCATTTTCTCGCTCCAGTTACGGCTAATTATCGCGTGAGTGGCCGACGGGCCTCGCGTCTAGGCGTTCATCACGCCATTTCGGTGCGGAATGACATTTTTCTTCGCAAAAAACACGGAGGAAATCACAAATGTGCTTTTCCACCCGAGAGACATCCATTTTTCCCCCATAATGCACTCGGGCATGACGCGCGCCCGAGTTCCCACAATCCTTTTCGACCGGCGCCTTTTTTAAAACTCGATTCACGGTGAATTCCGAGATGAATTCGCTATTTGTAACGCTAAAACCTTTATTTCTCATAAAAATACATTTTAATTTACTATTTTTCTTCTAAGTATAAATTAAGCGGACACTCCCTCCACATCCACCATTTTGGCGGGATAGAGTTCGTTTAAATGTGTCGCAGTCGGCGTTTTCCTCTTGGCGTCCACGGATTCCACTATTTCGGTGGATTTAGTGGCGGCACCAGTCCGAATCTTGTGCTCCAATTTCATGTGATTGATCGGAGCCAATCCCAGGAATGCTCTAAATGATTCGGGCAATTAGGTCAATTTCAGAGTTAATTTCATTTCGATTCGACATGTTTAGCTTACCTCAAAATGTTTTCTATGCACGCTCTTTGTTTGTAGAAAGCGTTGACGATCGGTGTTCCGCGGGGAACCAGAGGCGCTTTAAACAAGTAGCCGAGCGCTGAGAGAATTGAATGCATGGGTCGGAACTCCATGTCGCTACCGTATTGCATGCTGCAATATGCAATAGAATTAAGCTTATCATCAATTTACGTCGTACTTGCATTTTTTTTTAGATTGCAATTTTATGCTCATTAAACATCATTTTATCACATCAATTACATATTTTTAATAGCAAAAATATCTGCATTCATTTATCCTAATGTCCATTATTGCAAGCGAAAAGTGAATTTTTAATTCAGTCTCTAAAATCTAAATTGAAGTTACCGTGCGCGCTGGAACAAATCGGTCAAAATAATCAAATCCAATATGATGGGTGCAGCCAGCAAGGAATCCTCGCACGTATTATGAATGACTATGGTGTTGTGGCCGCCGAGCATTATCTCCGACGTGTACTCGTCCATGGCCCGCTTGCTGTCGCCAACATACGGCACGTACTTTATAACAACCTACAAGCAAAATACATTAACACAAAAAATAAAGAAAGAAAGAAAGAAAGAAAGAAAGAAAGAAAGAAAGAAAGAAAGAAATTGTCTACAAACACTTACGCAATGATCAGGCTTCTCATTCTCCTCGTAAAGAACGCGATTCGAAGCCACCACATCGTCGACAACATTACTCTTCGATATCTTGAAAAAGTGCAATTTACGGAGTATTAATGCAAATTTCAATTTGAGAAACCCATGTGAGCCATGTCGCACCTCTTTGGACCGAAACTGCTGCGGAGCGGACAAATTGAGCCCATCGTTGTTCCCCAAATGATTATAACTCACGATGGACTTTGGCTTCAAGCCTGCGCTCACCAAAAAATCCACCAAAGCCGACTTCACCTTGGTCTGCCCCGACTTGAAATCATCGCCCCCGATAAAAACGCCCTTCTGCTCCGCCAACTCCACCACACCCGGCACAAACGTGTTCTGCGGCGCCCCGTTCAAATAAGCGCACTAAAATACAAATTCATTAAGCCACCAATACACCAACTACTCAAACTTGCAGAACCGGGCTCCAAAGCAGCGGAACAAGACTCGAGATAGATAGATAGATAGATAGAGCAACAACCCCAAACTCATTACAAACTTATTTTTCGCTTTTAAAAATCAAAATTTCGCTTTTCTATCTTTTCCTTCTTGAGTATTAGAAAGAAAAATTACTCTATTTCTTCGAATAAGAGCCGCGGGGAGGGAACTACCGTACTACAATTCCAGGCTGTTATTCGACAAATTCCCCAATTTTTGTGTCAATTATGCTATTGTAATGTTTTGAATAAGAACTGCGGCTCTGAATCAAAGAAATATATACGTTAGTCATATTAAACAAGATTTTTTGATTAAATATTTATAATTTTTTGAGATGATAATAATAAAGCATTCAAAAAAACAAGAGCATTTACCCGATTTACTTGATAAACCTAAACAAAGTTTAGTACATAAAGAAAAGATTTCTTTTTTGACACGTTTTAAACATGTCAAAGAACGAGTAGCTTTCCTTAAATTTTGTATTAAACTTCCTTCACGTTTATCAGATAAATCGGGTAAATCCTCTTGTTTTGATTTAATAGAAATATACAATAAAAAAGCTTGTATAAAATTAAAAAGATTAATTTCATAATACTCAAGAAAAATTTTCAGTTTCGGGTAAATGGCAGTAAATCGCAAACTCTACCCGATTTGCCGCACTCACAATCTGTGATTACCACTTTATTATTTGCAATCATTTCATTTTGACCTGCCCTAAACAAACCCGAGATAACCACCTTGTTCGCCCTGCCCCTGCCCCATAACAACCCCTTCAAGGATGCTGGCGACAGCAAACAGCGTCGACGGCGAAATCTCGGCCTGGTTGCTGCGAATGGCCTGCAACAGCGCGTGGCTGGTGTCGTTGAGACCGGCTTCGACGCGGCTGAATCGCTCAGTGTTGGCCGTCCACAACACAATCACTTTATCCACTCGGCTCTTCTGCTGGAATTGGCGGATGTCTTCGCGAATCGCTTCCACCTGCTCGAGTTTGGTGCCGCCGATCGTGTTGTCAGCGCGGGAGCTTTGGTTCGCGGCCACGAAGTCCGGGTTGTAAATGGAGGCACGCGGATTCATCTTCTCCATGTGCACTTTCAGTTGTTGTTGAAGATTAATGTCGAGCACTTTAGCGCGCTTCATCGCTTCGGCCAAATTCAACGAGGAAATGTCCCAGCCGTCAAACGTCAAGTCGTTGGGATGCACCGTAGGCAACAGGTCTCGCAGAGGAACGTACACGTCTTGGCCGTCCGCGGACGAACCCAACAGTACGGTCGACGATTGCATCAGGGATCCATAATAATTCGCCTCCTGAAACAACCCGTGGATTTCAATTCAAGTACGAATAAAGTGAAATTACCGTATCTTCTGCAAATAATAACCGCAGCTTTTATTTCAAATTTTTCGTTCGTTTTACCTTCTTCTTCAATTTGGAATAAATACAAAACTACTCAAAACGAACGTACAAGAAACATTCTACGTTCATTTTGTTTAGTGTTCCGTTTTAATCGCCCTGGAATAATAGCCGCGGCTAGTATTCGAGAGCGGTTACAATTCAAATGCGGTTCTTAATTGCGGAAATACGGTAGATATTTAACGCATGAAGCAATGTTAAAATTAAATATTTGTTAAAGATTTTTGTGAAAGCTAAGTATAATTTGTATTTCTTGTATTTGAGTTATCGGTTTAAAAAAAAAAATTAAAATTGGAAACTCACAAACAAAATTAATGAGTAGATTTGTGAAAAATATTCGGAAAAAATAGTCTAATATTGCTACAAGTTGCTAATTAGCCACTGCGACAAGTACCACGACTGTCGCAAACTATTAAACAACAATTACTTTGATTCCGTCTTTGTTCTCCCAACGGAGACCCAAAGAATTGGCCAAAACAGCCGCAGTCACGGTGCTACCATTGTTTCCTCCCCAGCCGACCAACATGACCCCAACACGCGGCACCTTCCTCTCGATAACGAAATTCACTTCCATCTGCCGCGGTGTCACCTAAAACATCCAAAAATATAATAAAATAAATAAATAAACGAACAAATTCACTTTTTTTAAAAATAAATACCCTGTAAACATTTGCTTCTGTCATTTCCACCAAATTCGTCTCGTAATTGAATTTTGACCTGATAAATTCATCGGTGCAGCTGTGTGAAGGACTGATCACTTGTACCTTCGACATTTTCCGCCAGAAAAGAGCGAGCGAGACGAAGTAGAATTTATTTTATGGCTTTGAAAACTCGGCAGCCGGCTTTTGAATTGGAGAAATTTCTGGAATTATATCAACACATGATTGTGCGTTAAACCGCAGCCAATCAGAAGCCATAGCGCACCTGGTGGGAAAATTAAAAACGAACATGTAAACAAACTACTACGAAGGCCGACAAGGGCCTTTCATATTCCAATACTCAATAGAAAACGTCAAATAGTAAATTTTAAATTTTGTTTTATTTATTCATTTTTATTTTGTTATTTGTTAAATTTTTAACTAACATATCACCACAAAATCAAAAAAAAAATAAACAGAATTAAAAATTTGAAGCATTTCACACTTGACTTTTTGACAATTGGAATATAAAAAACCCTTTCCGGCCTCCGTAGTACTTCGGTAAACGTTCGTTCCGAGGTTCGTTCTCAATTTTTCTATGAGATGCCGTTTGGCTTCCGATTGGTTGATTATAAATCGGGATTTGATTTATTGCAATAAATACTCGAGCACAATATCGAAAATATCGACTTTATTTTTTTATTAACAATTTATTTACTTAGACTTTATTTTCATTTGTATTTTTTTTAACAACATTGTATTTTAGACTTTTTTAAAACAATAAATATATGAATAACTTGGAAAATAATTATACATAGAACATGAAATAAAAATAGCAAATTGGCACTTTTTCCCCTTAGTACTTAAAATTTGTTAGAAAATATTATTTTGACTTATTTTAAAATTCGGCGTCCCATCCTGTAATATCATCCGGTGGCAGTGGATCCGTGTCTGGGGGATAATGATCGAAATTCGAAGTGTCTGTGGGCCCACGAATCTGTAACAAGGGCGCGTCATTAATACGATTTTCAACTCATCTGTTAATACCTTTGGCGTGATTGGCGGCCTTAGTGTTCGATTGATTAATCCTTCCCAATTAAAACCATCAAACCATCTAAACAAACCGGTTAATGTCAATTAGTATCCTAGTTTATGGCGGAAGAAAATGTAAGGTTGCGACTTGCGAGCAGCTTGGAACAATTCACAAGAATAAATCAAGAAATTCAATTTTCAATAATAAAAGATTTGCAATTCTTGATTTCAATCTTCAATTTTTATTAAAAAAATAAAAATCCAATAACGAGACATTTCCAAATTCTTTTCCTCCGTTTGTACCAAACAACCAATCTATCTCAAATCAAACAAACAAACAAACTCACTTGTGTTTCTGTATGTCCTTGACACCACCTCGCTGATAGCCCAACCGCTCGGCCGGATTATCCCTAAAACACCACTTTGAATTTAATCTAAATCTGAATTTAATATAAATTTAAATTGATCATCTCTTGCCTGCATAATCTCTTGACAAGCGCGCCAGCATTGCGAGGAAAATTGCGCGGAAACTCGATGGCGTCGATGCCCTTCAGTATGATATTGTACGTTTTCATCGGGTCGGATCCGCTAAACGGAGGTCTAACAAACAGTAAGAGTAACAGTGAGCCAAAAAACATCAAATAATCTCACTCTAAAGTCTAAACTCACGATCCTGTGAGCAGTTCGTAGATGAGGACGCCGAGCGACCAATAATCGGCGGCCACGTCGTGACCTTTATTCAGTATGATCTCGGGCGCCACGTACTCGGGGGTCCCGCAAAACGTCCACGTTTTGCGCCCGGACGGCAGTTTTTTGGCGAATCCAAAGTCCACCTGCATTTACGAGATGACAATTTGATAATTGGCAATTGGCAATTGGCTCGTGTTGGCTATACCAATTTCACGTATCCCTTTTCGTCGAGGATTAGGTTTTCCGGTTTGAGGTCACGGTAGATGATGTTACGCGAGTGGAGATAGTCGAATGCTAAGATGACGCAGGCGGTGTAGAACCTTCCAGTGGGATCGTCGAAATTACCTCTTGGAAATAAATTATCTAATCAATTACGGTTTTCAATAATCAATATTAATCTGCTCGAAACAATTGAATTTGATTCGTTTGATTAATTAATTAATTAATTTGAAAAACACAAAACCCACTTGTCCCTCAGGATAGTCCACAATTCTCCGCCTAAACACGCTTCAATCATCATATACAAATACTTCTTATCCTTAAACGTCGCGTACAACCTAATAAACAAAATGTAAACAAAAATGTTAAGAAATAAAAGAAAAAAGCGCAAATGCCGCTTGACAAATTACTTGACAATAAAATCTGAATTTGCTTCTTCCATAATTCTCTTCTCTGACATGATGTGCTGCTGCTGTCGAGTTTCAACAATCTGCGCTTTCTTCATCGACTTTAAGGCAAACGAGCGTGTTGGATCAGTGGCTATAACGACCTGAATGAAAATCAGCGTTCATTTAAACATCGATCGCACAATTTCTGCATTTTCCACACCAATTCAACACGACCAAATCCACCGACTCCCAACGTGCATATAACTCGCAAATCCGACAGCTTCAGCTTTGAAAATTCCTGGTTCCGCCTGCAAAATTTAAAAAGCTTTGTCAAATGCGCTCCCACAGCCAACAAATCCATCCAATCCGTCGGCACAACATCCAGTTACTTACGCAAAACCAGTTACAATTCCTGGTTGCATTTAACAAGCAGAAAATACATTTTAATAGAAACAAAGATGGGAAGAGGGTGATGCAACATATTTACTAATATTACCTGTTTATCCATTTTCTATTGTACCGTATAAAATACTTTTTTACCTTCTTTTTGCAAAGATGCATTTAAAAAATTAACAAATAGCGTTGTTTATGTAATGCAAGTTTTGTTATAAAATGTATAACCAAGTGTTTTTTTTTTGTTACTAAAATGCATTATTTCATGTAATTAAATGTAATTACATGAAATAATGCATTTCTTGTTGCATAATGTATAATTTTTAAGGAAACCTATTTTTCTAGCTGCATAAACGCATTAACGTCCAACATAAACCTTGTTAGGCTCATAAATACCCTTTTCCTTCCATCTCCACTCACTTTTTATGTACTTCCGCATCATCTTCGTACGACTTGGATCTGATTTCATCCAAACCTTTAATCAACGTGTTAAAAGCCCTGCAAAATCAAAAAATTAACCTCAACCCAAGCAAAACACTGCCATCAAATGCAATCAAATACTCTCTGTCGATGACCAAACACACGACTCCTTCCGGATCATCGGCTATTATGTTGGCAGTTCGCAGATCTTCCCTTGGAAAAATTAAAAAATGTCAAATTTCGGGCCTCGCACAACAACTAACGTGCAAATACCCTTGCAAAGCCCTCTCGCCGAAGAAGTCGCCTCGTTGCAGCGTGCGGATGTACTGCTCTTCGCCACTGTCGCCTTTTTTCGTTACTTTGACTTGTCCTTTACTGATTATGTAAAATGTATCCCCTCGTGCGCCTTGTCTGATAATGTATTCACCTTTTTTGAAATAGTTCTGCAAATAACGGTCAAAAACAACACAAGTATTTGTTAAAATACAAATTACATAATTAAATTTTCCTTTTCTACACATTAAATTGAACACTTTACTTGCATTTGAGTTTTCTCTGGATCAAATTGTGCTTTTTATTTGTTTAGTTACATTTTACACTCATGAAATGGCCATTTTAGGGTTTCTTTTTTCCCGGTTCTCAGTACCATAATCATTTTCCATGTTTTCTTCGATTTTTCATCATTTTAGACGTCTTATTATAATTTTAAACGGTTTTTGATACATTTTTCATCGTCTCAGACGTCTAAAACGATGAAATATCCATCAAAAGACGTCTAAAATGTACATGATTCAATACGTATGTCTAAAATCATGAAAAATAGATAAGAAGACGTCTAAAGTGATGACGCAGGTCATGTCTAGCTAGACCAACCAAGTTCGTCATTGTACTTTCTGTACTTTCTGTACTTTAGTAAATCAGTAAATCAGTACCCCGGGTACCCGGGAACGAAACCCTAACCATTTTGATTTAGAAACAGCACTTTCTTGACATTATTCGACAAACCTCATCGAGAACATCCGAAATTTTGATCAACGTATCATCAGACATGCTCTTGAAAGTGGGTACACTGAAATTCAAACGATAAATCCCACAAAACTCCATCAATCCAAATTGCAAATTGCAAATTGCAAATTTCCAGCAAATTCACCTTCGCAGAAACTCCGTGTATTCCGCTTGTCTTATTAAACCCGTCCTCATCATTATAGTTTGAAAACATTGTCGTTCGACGGCCCAAAGCCGGCAATCACTCAGTGCTAATAAAAAATACAAATTTAATTTCTAAACCAAATGTCTGCTACCACTCTGTACCCTTTACGGTAGCTGTCCTCGTGCAATTATAAAGTATGGCGAGTTCCCCAAAAACCTTTCCAGGTCCTATCGTCGTTAAAGTTTTGTTTTCTTTCGAAACTTCCACTTTTCCCTCTGAAATACAAAAAGAAAAAACGAATCAATTTAGTTTAATCCACGAGTAATGCTAACAACTCGCCTTCCATTACGTAAACAATGGATCCGACGTCTCCTTCTTTGATGATCAGACTTCCTTGAGCGTGTTCGACGGGAAACATGCAGTCCACGATCTCTCTGATTTGTCCCATTTCCAAATTCTTCATGAAATCGTTCTCCAAGATGGCGTTTCGTATTAATTCACGCACTCTGCAAAATAATCAAACAAACACAAATTACACAACCTATTCCGAGTTTTTAGACTAGAAATTTTTTTTTTAGTCAAAATGCACATTTTTGGACAACTTTTGGCGAAAATTCAATTTTTCAAACCATTTTTGACCAAAAATTCAATTTTTCAAACCATTTTTGACCAAAAATTCAATTTTTCAAACCATTTTTGACCAAAAATTCAATTTTTCAAACCTTGTTTGACCAAAAATTCAATTTTTCAAACCATGTTTGACCAAAAATTCAATTTTTCAAACCATTTTTAACCCAAAATTCAATTTTTCAAACCATGTTTGACCAAAAATTCAATTTTTCAAACCATTTTTGACCCAAAATTCAATTTTTCAAACCTTGTTTGACCAAAAATTCAATTTTTCAAACCATTTTTGACCCAAAATTCAATTTTTCAAACCATGTTTGACCAAAAATTCAATTTTTCAAACCATTTTTGACCCAAAATTCAATTTTTCAAACCATGTTTGACCAAAAATTCAATTTTTCAAACCATTTTTGACCCAAAATTCAATTTTTCAAACCATGTTTGACCAAAAATTCAATTTTTCAAACCATTTTTGACCCAAAATTCAATTTTTCAAACCTTGTTTGATCAAAAATTCAATTTTTCAAACCATGTTTGACCAAAAATTCAATTTTTCAAACCATTTTTGACCCAAAATTTAATTTTTTATACCACATTTTCATCAAAATTTAATTTTCAGGCATTTTAGTTTAAAAAAAGACAATCTTTTCTACGTATGAGATTAGTGAAAATATGCTCACACAGTCGATTTGGGAAAGGTCTGAAACTTAAGCAAATAACATTTTCCAATTTTTGATTCGCGCGCAGGCTCGGCCGAAATGGCAATCCTTTTGGTCCTCGAATGGTCCAACTGCTCCGAGCGTCGCAGCAACTTGTACTGAACCGACGGCTTAATCGCCAGCGACTGGCGATAGCCCTCCAACTCCTCGTACAAGCGACGAATCAACACGTCCTTGCGCCGCAACTCGTTCTCCAGCAGCACAATCATCTCGTCCCGCTGCTGCAACTGGATCAGCCGATCTTGCAGAGCCCTTTGCAGGTCCCGCAAAGTGCCCATCTTGCGGCCACCAGGGAAGACGAGGAACGGGTTGCACGAAAACCCGAAATGGGATCCGAAAAAGGGGTTCGTTGACCCACATTTTGTAAAAGGCCAAAGGGGGAGCCATTCGAGCCAATGCTGCGAATCTCCAACTGACCAACATTTAGAATTTAATCTACGAAAAAATTTAATCTCAGAAAAAAAAGTCTGAAATATCATAAAATTTTTTTGAAAAATCCAAATATCCTAAAAATTGCCTCAAATCTCAAGAAATGTTTAAAACAAATTGAAGAAAAAGATAAAAAAAAAATGTCTACAATCCTACAAATTGCCTCACAATCTCACATCCTTAGGAATCCAAAAAAAATGCAGCAAATCCGCAAGAAGTTTTATTAAAATTTTATGAACAGTTTTTTTTGCTGTCTTTTAGAATTTTCCAAAATAATTTTCAGCTTTTATAATTTTTCCGAAATATTTTGCAATTTTCCCAATTTTTGTTCAATTTCCCAATTTTTTTTTCAATTTTCCAAAATTTTTATAGATCTTTAAATTTTATAGATTTTTAAATTTATCCGAATTTTTCGAATTTTTAAAATCAATTTTTCTTATTTTTAAAACCGATTTATATCCGAATTTTAAAAAGATTCAATAAAAGCAAATTGAATACTTGTCTGATTTGGGATAAGTCGGAAACTGCCTCTGCCGAATCTCAGCCAACGATCCCAGCGCTTGCGGCTCGGCCGAAATGCCGACTCCCCGCTGTTTGCGCCCGCCCACCGACACCGCGGCCGCCGCCGACGACCCGCCTGGCGAGCTGAATCCGAACGGCACCACCGACAGGAACTTATCCAGCTGGCTCCTCAGCTGCTCCACCTCGTCGTCGCGGTCGCGGAGCTTCTTCTCCAGCTGCTTGATGGTCGAGTCCTGCTTCAGCACCTGTCGCTTTAGGTCGTCGCTGCTCATTTTATCACTTGCAGTTACGTTTCCGGTTCGCTCAGGACGACAACAAAACGACAATCTCATCTAACATAATTCACTCCCGAGTCCTTTTTATTTCTTTATTCCTCGCTTCACCTCCACGCGACACGCTCGGTCTTCCTCGCTGCCGGCATCTCGCTCTCTTCTCTCTTCTCTCTTCTCTCTTTCCCGCCTGATTCTCGCCCGATTCTCGCAGCTTACGCCAATTTTTGCGTGTTCCAGTCCCCTCTTGTGTTTCTTACATTTCTCCCCGTCGATCTTTCACTCTACATTCAGGCAAAGGAACAGGAAGTTGTTGCTATTTCAGCGCCTCTTCAGGCAGAGTCCATCGAATGCCATTGCAAATCGCCGGGTTAATAATTCGCTCAACAGGTTGCGCGTCATTCAAACATATTTATCCACATATTTATCTTTAAAGCACACAGAAATGATTGATAAATATAATATAATTAAATAAAGGATTCTAGCCTTGAAATTTAATTTTTTTTTTTTAAAAAACACAATTTTTGGGCTTAAAAATTGCATATTTGGACCTAAATTTTACATTTTGAGTCTAAAAATTGCACATTAAAGCTTATAAATCTAAAAATACCATTTTGAGGAGCCTAAAAACTTTTTTTTCGCCTAAACTGGGCCAAAACCTTGAAATTCCATCTGAAATTCACCGTTTTCAAATTTTAATTTATTATTTATTCTAATTCAAAATTCGCAGACACTGAGTTGCAGCGCCGCTCTCGTGGGAACAACTGTTATTGACAAACCAAGGATAGTATGATGCAACAGTCACGTTTCGCGCGTCGTTTCCTTCCTTTTCACTATTTTAATTCGTTTTTCGATCGTATTGACGACGAATTTTATCCATGCAGAACCAAGGAACTGGATTGAGATTAGATTTTGATTTGAGTCGATTCGTGTCTCGAAAATGTTGGCTGCGGCCAGCACCACTTTATTCGTTTATTTATGGAAAGATGCTGACAAATCATTTGTTGTATATACTCTGTATTTATTGTATTTATATATTTATTTACCGGTATTTATTTTTTAGAAATCCAACTCTCGACCTCCTAGTGGTAGTAGTCCCTTGGCGAGATGGTTTCAGTGGACTAAATGAGAGAGAGTTCTTGTCATCCATCCAAAATGGATGATTTCTTAATTTATTTTTATTTTTAATTATATTTATTTATTTTCATTGTTGCTTTTCTTAGAGAAACAACATTCCATGTTAGTTTGTCAACTTATTTTGGCAACTCATTTGGTGTAGTAAGACTGTATTCAAATATTCAAACACTATATTTTGTGGAAAATATTGGTACTGTAAGATTGCATTCCATTCTATGAGTGCAGCAATTTGAAAACCTTGAAAATCCAAAACAGATAGATGATTGATTGAGTTTCTCTTTTTTTTCTTTCCGTCACCTTTATTGAATTTGTTTGAATTTTTTGTGATTACCGGTAATGTTTAATTCTCTTATTTCATATTTTTATTTTCTAAATTTTTTAAATTCAGATTTTTAAAATGTAAATTGTGTTCTATTTTGTCATTTATTTTGACAAATACCGGTAGTTTAGTTTAGAAATGAGATGAGAAATTTGGGATCAACTGAATATGGGGCTAGCGAAAACTTTGGCAACAGCTGTTATTGATGTAAGATGTACAAATCGTACAAGTTAGATGCACAGATTTAGATAATTTCGTCACGTTTGTTTAATATATTTTCTTGTATATAATATATTTTTATTTATTTCCTGGCTCTGTAATACAGTGTTAGCTAGATTAAATTTAATCTAAAAAAAAGTATTGCTAGTTTATATAAAATTTCTACAGAATTTGATATACCGATAGTTGTCAATTGATACAGAATGAATACAAAACCAATAGAGAAATGAATTTTCCAATCTGATAAATTAAACTTTGACTGCATAGAGGGTGAGATATCCATCGCAATTTTGGGATCTCTTCTCAAAATAATGTTGACAAATCTCCAAAACTTTCATTCCAGCTTGAGTAAAAGCTCTCTTGACCAGTTCCGGGGTCACATTGGGCGACGGAAGTACGCTATTCCCTACTTGGTACTGAACAGCACCCGTGGAACTAAAAAAAGCAAGATATCCTCCCGGACGAACCACGCTGCTGATTCCTTTGGCACCTTGTAGGTAATCTGACTCGTCTGGATAGCAATCTAAACACAGGCTAGAAACGGCCATGTCAAACTGCCGCAATGGTTGCGGGTGCAGGATGTTATCTGCCAGAATGTCGCAGTAAATCACTTCTTTGACGCTTTTGCGAACTCTTTCTTCTAGATAGCCAATGTCACTGAAATAAAGAGGACATTTATAAGTTCAGTGTAAGTATGCAATTGAATAAGGTGAATTACTCGGTGCCTTCCAGTTGAGCTACGTGCTTAAATTGTTTGGAAAAATCAAAAGCGTCGGGTCCTTTATCTATCCAATTTTGCACTAATTCGAGGTTTGTTTTCAGATATTCGGCGCAATAAACTTCGCATCCGTATCGACTGGCGACGAGAGGAGCGCGCAATGTCGGACCACATCCAACGTCTATCAATGTTTTTCCTTTCAATTTTCCTGTTTTATAAATTTGTATGAGTTACAAGAGAAATTGAACAAGTAATTCAGCACTTTTGTAGTTGAAATTTCAGTTTTGCCACAATGGCTAGTTTTACTTCAGCTGATTTGTTTCCCTTTTAAAAAGCAAACATTCAACTAAAGATAACTTCGATAAGTTGCATAGTACTAATTCAATGGTGTGCTACAACTTTGTGATTACAAATTTTGCTGTATCTTAAACCGTTTTAAAAGTACAAAATGAATGACCTTGAAGATTAAAGATATAAGATCACGACCAGACGACTACATTATTAGAATTGATATATCTTCAGTAATTTTCAAGAAAAAAAGGTGTTTCCAGACTTTTGACTCGCGCTTGTATATAGACTACTACTAGTGGGAACCCAAAAGTGCAGACTGCACTGTGAAATTTGCTATACCTTCCTGAAACAGACGATGATAAAACTCCTCGATAAGCCAGGAGAATTCAAATTTTTCAACACAGTACTTAGCATAAGTGTGACCGTCAAAACCTTTTTCGTACAGCTTTTTTACTTCTGCCATCTTTCAAAACGCAACCCAAAGCAAATGACAACTAACCTGCAAGATTAAAAATTTGCTCGAATTAATCATACATCAAATTGAACTTTGCGTTTTCAAGTATCTCTGAACTCCTCCATTTTATCAGGGACTACTGGGTCAGAAAATGTTTTTAGTACGAAATTTGGATCGGTACGGTATCATTCCCTCTTTAATCTGTAGAGTTCAAATCAATAATTTGGATGAATAAAATTTATAAATACATTCTGTTCGATTATTTTTCCACGTGAATATGAAAACAGTGAATGATATAGGGGAAATCTGAGTTTTGTTGACTTACAGTTGTCTGCTATTTTTGGGGTTGTATATTAATGTGACGTGCACAACGGGAGAAGTGAAATATGAATGTCTTACCGAGGAGTCTTCGGAATGATCTTGTCAAGCGCAGAGCAGGGATGGTTTCTTTCTTCCAACAAACACAAGATTAACATTCGATACAGTATTGCCTTTCATGCATTTATCTTATCAAAATTCTCGTCACAATCTAAAAAGTAGGTCAGTTGTATAAGCTTCAAAATGCCCGATCAAGGTTCAAGATTCAAGGTTTGAAGCTTATCTAATTAAACAAGTGTCGCATACCTGTTTCAATTCAACTGTCAATTTTGATGGTATATCGTAGTTCGGGAGAAGGTGTTGGAGCGCACCACGATCCCCGAACATTTTAAATACCTGGACCCCCCTAAAGTTGATTCGATACAACATACGTGTTATTGTTATCGTAGTTCTTACAATATTTAACGACAGGGCAAACCGTAATACTTTAGATTATCTGCGTGGTATTGCTCACAATGTGAAATTATAATTGTATTTCGTGTTTTCTTTTGTAATCTTAAAATAATAAACGAATTAATTATAAAAAATTGTATTTTTTTTGTTTTTATTAATAGTTGTTTTTCTTCTGCGAAAAAAAAAAAAAAAATTTGAGATGAAATAAAATTATTAGACATTATTAGTCATTAGACATTTTGGATTAGACATTTTGGCATTAGACATTCCGGCTTAGACATTTTGGCATTAGACATTCCGGCTTAGACATTTCGGATTAGACATTTTGTCCATTAGACATTTTGGATTAGACATTTCGGCTTAGACATTCTGGGATTAGACATTTTGTCATTAGACATTTTGGGGGCCACCCTGTTCGCGCAATTAAAGCCCTTTTTTAAGGCGAAGGACAACGCGTCCTTGAAATTGCAGAAATGTTTGTTGCGGTTGATTCGGTGGCAGGTGAAATACTGAGTCCAATCTTCGCGGTCCCGAAACTAGACGGCTCAGTGCGCCTAATTCTCAATTTAAAAAAGTTCAACAAGAACTTGGAGTATCAACATTTTAAAATGACGTCGATTAGAGATGCCATCAACTTACTAAAACCCAATTTATTTATGTTCAAAATAGACTTGAAAAATGCTTTTTATCTTCTGGCTATTCATTTTGCCTTCAAGAAATTAGTGACGTTCATATTCCAGGCACTACCCATGGGTTTGGCCAATGCGCCCAGAATTTTCACCAAAGTCATGTGTCCAGTCTTTGCGCAATTACGGTCTTGGGGGATTGGTGGCGTGCCATATCTAGATGATGGCATTTTTCTTTGTAGCTCGTTTCAGCGAGCTCAAGCGGATTGTATTGACGTAATCAATTTATTTCAACATTTAGGGTTGGTGATTAATTGGGATAAGTCTAAATTTACCCCGACAATGAACAACGAGAATTGAATTTTTGGGCCTAATTTTGGACTCTGTCAAAATAGAGGTGGCCCTGCCAATTAGGAAGAGAGATAAAATCTTACACTTACAGTTAGTGAAAAAGTTTTAAGCCTTGGCAACCACCAAAATTCGAGATTTGGCAGTCTTTATTGGAAATTTGGTCTCTGCGGAACTCGGACGTCATCACGGGTTTTGGCATACCAAACCGCTTGAGACTTTTAAAACAGGCCAGTTATTTTTGAACAACCACTATTGATTGTGGGACAATTGCAAAATTTTGTCAAGTTAGTATTGTAGCCAAGTGAATTAATTCATTACAACACCAGCTGTATTCTTTAAACTGTTACCGGTAAAAAAAAAGTTGAAAACAAGAATAACTTAAATTTATCGCATGTAAAGAAATAATAACAACTGCAGCAGCATTTCTTGGTAACAACGAGTTTTGACTCAACTACTTGTATATCCATCTGGTCCATCAATTATTTCTATTCCTCATCCCGTGTGTGATTTTGATGTTTTTTCAAATTCACGTTTAGGTTGGATTACTTTGACTTGTTAGTGCCTGAATCAAATCAACTTTGCATTATTAATTAGACTCCTCCTTTTCTCCCATCACTATTACTAATTCCTCCTCTTTTCCTTGTCTTTCTCTTATGCCTGAATCAAATCAACTTTGCATTATTAATTAGACTCCTCCTTTTCTCCCATCACTATTACTAATTCCTCCTCTTTTCCTTGTCTTTCTCTTATTCGGATGATGATGTGGGAGCAGATGGATTTACAATAAAGAATGACAATAAACTCAATCAAAATAAGTCAACACAAAAAACAAATACTTGTAGAATTTCAAGTACCGGTAATGTAGGAAGTTATATAATTTGCTTGAATAATGATAAAGTAAACGATCTTGTGAGCTAGGATTTTCTAGATTTTCTAGATTGTGGATGCTTTCTAGAATAATCAGCTTTGGTCAATGACAACTAACATAACAAAAAAATCTCATTCCCTCTTTTGCATTAGAGTTGATCATTCTAATTCTATGTTCATTACTCTAAAATGCACACTTGAGCCCACTTTAATTGAGTGCGGCTTGAACCAATCTTGAGTTGTTAGCTGAATGTGCTAGTGCTAAATCTTGTGGGCATTACACAGGCACACCAGCCATGCTCAACTCAATAAATTGAAATCTCAACTACGTCGACTTATCAAGAGACAATCATAAAGTAATTCAATTTTAAGGTTCTTTTAGCTTGCAAGTTATCATAAAGCTTCAAATCGCGTTTATTTCTTTTTCGGACTATGGCTTTTTAATTACTGTGGATTGCTACCCCATTTGGTGTCAACTGAATATGGGGCTAGCGAAAACTTTGGCAACAGCTGCTATTGATGTAGGATGTACAAATTGTACAAGTTAGTTGCACAGATTTAGATACCGGTAATTTCGTCACGTTTGTTTAATATATTTTCTTGTATTCTAGTATAATATACTTTTATTTATTTCCTGGCTCTGTAATACAGTGTTAGCTAGATATAACTTAATCTAAAAAAAATATTGCTAGTTTATATAAAATTTCTACAGAATTTGATATACCGGTACCACTATAGTTGTCAACCAATAGAGAAATGAATTTTCCAATCTGATAAATTAAACTTTGACTGCATAGAGGGTGAGAAATCCTTCGCAATTTTGGGAAGCTTGTCTCTTCTCAAAATAATGTTGACAAATCTCCAAAACTTTCATTCCAGCTTGAGTAAAAGCTTTCTTGACCAGTTCCGGGCTCACAAGGTTTGACGGAAATACGGTATTCCCTACTTGGTACTGAACATAACCCGTGGAACTAAAAAAAGCAAGATATCCTCCCGGACGAACCACGCTGCTGATTCCTTTGGCACCTTGTAGGTAATCTGACTCATCTGGATAGCAATCTAAACACAGGCTAGAAACGGCCATGTCAAACTGCCGCAATGGTTGCGGGTGCAGGATGTTATCTGCCAGAATGTCGCAGTAAATCACTTCTTTGACGCTTTTGCGAACTCTTTCTTCTAGATAGCCAATGTCACTGAAATAAAGAGAACATTTATAAGTTCAGTGTAAGTATAGTTGAATAAGGTGAATTACTCGGTGCCTTCCAGTTGAGCTACGTGCTTAAATTGTTTGGAAAAATCAAAAGCGTCGGGTCCTTTATCTATCCAATTTTGCACTAAATCGAGGTTTGTTTTCAAATATTCGGCGCAATAAACTTCACATCCGTATCGACTGGCGACGAGAGGAGCTCGCAATGTCGGACCACATCCAATGTCTATCAATGTTTTTCCTTTCAATTTTCCTGTTTTATAAATTTGTGTGAGTTACAAGAGAAATTGAACAAGTAATTCAGTACTTTTGTACTTGTAGTTGAAATTTAAATTTTGCCAAAATGGCTAGCTTTACTTCAGCTGATTTGTTTCCATTTTAAAAAGCAAACATTCAACTAAAGATAACTAACAAGTAAGATACGTTGCATACTACTAATTCAATGGTGCTCTACAACTTTGTGATTAAAAATTTTGCTGTATCTTAAACCGTTTAAAAAGTACAAAATGAATGACCTTGAAGGTTTAAGATTTAAGATCACGACCAGACGACTACATTATTAGAATTAATATATCTTCAGTGATTTTCAAGAAAAAAAGGTGTTTCCAGACTTTTGACTCGCCCTTGTATAGGCTACTACTGGGGGAAACCCAAAAGTGCAGACTGCACTGTGAAATTTGATATACCTTCCTGAAACAGACGATGATAAAACTCCTCGATAAGCCAAGAGAATTCAAATTCCTCAACACAGTATTTAGCAAAAGTGTGACCGTCAAAACCTTTTTCGTACAGCTTTTTTACTTCTGCCATCTTCCAAAACGCAATCCAAAGCAAATGACAACTAACCTGCAAGATTAAAAATTTGCTCGAATTAATCATACCGGTACATAAAATTGAACTTTGCGTTTTCAACTCCATTTATCAGAGACTACTCTACTGGGTCAGAAAATGTTTTTAGTATGAAATTTGGATCGGTATCATTCCCTCTTTAACCTGCAGAGTTCAAATCAATAATTTGGATGAATAAAATTTATAAATACATTCTGTTTGATTATTTTTCCACTGAATATGTAAACAGTGAATGATATAGGAGAAATCTGATTTTTGTTAACTTACAGTTGTCTGCTATTTTTGGAGTTGTATTAATGTGACGTGCACAACGGGAGAAGTGAAATATGAATGTCTTACCGAGGAGTCTTCGGAATGATCTTGTCAAGCGCAGAGCAGGGATGGTTTCTTTCTCCCAACAAACAAGATTAACATTCGATACAGTATTGCCTTTCATGCACTTATCTTATCAAATTTCTCGTCACAATTTAAAAAGTAGGTCAGTTGTATAAGCTTCAAAATGCCCGATCAAGGTTCAAGATTCAAGGTTTGAAGCTTATCTAATTGAACAAGTGTCGCATACCTGTTTCAATTCTACTAGTACTGTCAATTTTGATGGTATATCCTAGTTCAGGGGTGTCCAACCCGTGGCCCGCGGGCCGCATGCAGCCCATGATGGCTGTGGATGCGGCTGCGGCCCACTTGATTAATTTTTTTTCAAATTCTAGAGTTTGTTTTTTGTAGAGAGCAAACAGAATTAAAATTAGGACTATTATTCAAGGAGTTTTTGTTTATTTGTGGTGGTGAATATGTGACCAACTGGCGACAACTATCCAGGTGATCCTCACCAGCTCCTACGGCGTACCATCGGAGCTGTGTCCTGATTGCAACCAGTCGGGACAGGATGCCTGCAAGATGTCAGCCCGGAGAAAAACTCCGTTCACAAGTGACTGGTTGCGTTTACAAGAGAGACGAACGATACGGTGATCGTGATGGTAATGGTAATAACTGGCAAGGTCGCCTCGGGTCACTACAAAACACGGGGTACACCCCAAATGGGGTACCCCATGGGGTGCCCCATGGGGTACCCCAAAATCCTGGAATGTGTAATAAATAAAAAAAAATTACTAAAATAATTAAAATAAAAATTACAAAAAAAAAATTTAAATTACACACAAATGACATTATATGTTAGAAATCACAAAAATCAATTTTTTGACTCACAAATCACAGAAATTTATTTTTTGATTCACAAATCACAAAAATAAATTTTTTGACTCAAAAATCGATGATTTTATTCAACAATAAATCTTTAAAAAACATTACAATTCGATATAAAAAATCGATAAAAATAGAGAAAAAACGATAAAAATCGGTAAAAATCGATAAAAATGGAGAAAAAACGATAAAAATCGGTTTTATCAATTTTGATCGTTTTTTCTCCATTTTTATCGATTTTTTATATCGATTTGTAATGTTTTTTAAAGATTTATTGTTGAATAAAATCATCGATTCTTGAGTCAAAACATTTATTTGTGTGATTTTGGTGATGTTTGACACGTGCAGGCCTTTCTCAGACCTCAGGCGGATCTCCAATAGAGTGCTGTGGGTGCATACTGAGAGAAAATATCAATACAGAATGTGTAAATAAAAATTATTTGAGAAAAAAAACTGTTTTGAAAAAACAAATTATTTCGGGGAAAAAGAAATTATTTTGGGAAAAAACAAATTATTTCTGGAAAAAAACAAATTATTTCAGAAGGAAACAAATTAGTTTGGTGTAAATACAAAGTTTTTAGGTGTCAATAAATTTTATTGGTGAGAAATTCATGCTTTTTCGTGTAAAAACAAATTTTCTTGTCCTACAATTCCACGCATCGAATTAAACAGTCCAAAAATCGAATTTGGCGCCATACTATTGCCCAAGATGCATGGAGCGATGTGATTGGCCATGGGGAAAATTATTATTGATCACTTGTGTCTGGGTTTCAAGCTATATGAAGGGTAGTTGGAAAATGTGAGACAGACAGTAACACAAATAAAATTTTCGTTTTTTTGAATGAAAACATTTAAAATTTTTATTTTTTTTATAGAGAACAAGAACATTTTTACGTAATAATTATTACTTTAATGACTATTTGTTTATTTTTAGGACTTTGGGGTATACCCCATGGGGTACCCCAATTGGGGTGTACCCCGTGTTTTGTAGTGACCCGGTCGCCTCAAGTCTGAAGGGACTGGAAGTTTGGCTGTTGCGCAAGGCACGGTGTGGCTATGTTTTACCAACCACGCTTCCCATGTGGTCCTTGACCACGTGGTCAGCGATTGGTCTGGGTTGGGTTGCTGAAGGCATAAAACGATAACACACTAACCCCTAAGACAACCGTGGCAATAAAGACAATATTAATCCTAAACTGTGTTCTTTGTGTTCTGTGTACATCGTGAATGGTGTCCATATGACTTTTTACTTTGCTTGTCAACTATTGTTGGTGTCAGTATACAGTATTTTATGTGTGGCCCAAGACAATTCATCTTCTTACAATGTGCTCCGGTGAAGCTGGGATGCTGGACACCCCTGCCATAGTTCATTGTGTGAACGGTAAGGAATTTTGATCGCTATTTACTTGTGATGTGAAGCCCAAAAAGCACAAGATAAGAATAACGTTTCAGATCTGTGAAATTACTAAACCAAAAATAAATGATTTTTATCATTTGCTTTTAAATTGGTAAAGTACCGTATTGCTGTTGTAAATTGGGCACTACCAAAATATCGCTCTGCAAATTCCTCGTCCAAAAAATCCTTTTTGGAAATCTTGTAAACATCTGCCGTGCTCAGAGCCGAGCCCAACCGCTTCGACAACCCAAGTGGAAAAATCGCTGAGGAGATTATGTCCGCTCCCCAATAAATTATATGTGTGTCGTGACTACTTAATTATTTATCACTCTGTCTGTGTTCAACCCCCAAACTTGTAAATTCTGTCAGAAATGTGGTTCGAAGTAGGGGCGAAGGAACGTCACTACTGGTAGGCATATACAAGTAAAATATCTGATAGTTTGCGAGGCGTCATCAGAAATAGATGAAAAGGGTACCATCAGTGGCGGATCTAGCACCCGGCTATTGGGGCTTGAGCCCCCAAATTCTAGGGGGCCCCCGAGACTCTGGGCCATGTACTAAAAAAAAAAAAAAAAAAAGGTTGCTAAAAAAAGAAAAAAGAAGAAAGGTCGCTATTAAAAATTTTGAGAAAGGGGCCCCGAAAAAACCTCAAGCCCCGGGCCCCCGAAAAGTTAGATCCGCGCCTGGGTACCATAATGAGTGTAAAAGGTGTCCACAGTCAGGGTACTGTGGATCAATTGGATGAAAATCACTCGTTAATCAAGTGTTGGATTACTCCAAAGTGATCTGATCCGAAAATAAAATAGAATTGCCGCCTGTGACAAGTCTCTAAGAAGTTTAGCGATCAGAAACGATACTGTAGATCTGCTGTTTGAATGTGAGTACAGAGTATAGACAGGAGCTAACAGCTTCAGCTTTGAGATAAGACAAAGTGCTCTTGTGGTCATTCCACTGAAAACACCCATTCGTTTAAGCTGAGCACCTCAGGGCTCTGAACAAAACGCAGGGTACACCCAAAATGGGGTACCCAATTTGGGTACCCAAGTGCAACGAAATGTATTTATTTAAGAATAAAAACTTTCACTTTTCTTTAAAATTTGTAGTAATTTGACGTTATTTAAGACATTTATATAGAAAACAACATTGATTATGAATTATTTTCCCCACAAATACAACTAATTCGTTTTTGTAAGATGAATCATTCCTCCTTTTTGGTTTTACAAAACCAGGAGGAGTTGCTCAATCAACCAGGAAAAAATATCTCTGTTTGGATCATAACAGGATGTCGCAAAAATAATGGTAAAGTTTTTTTTTCTCAACAAATAAGAATATACTGACTGAAAACTGGTAATTCTAATTGTTAATGTTAATTTGTAGGTTGAATTTATTGACTTGACTTTGGAGTCCAGTGATGTAAGTAATAACTTTAAAAAATATGCCATATCTTGTGTTTACCATGTGCTTTATTATAGGATGAGTTTCATGAGTCATTTCATGATGATCTCAAACTAGAAAACCAGGATCATGAATTGCAGGCATGTATAAAAAATAAAAGCACCATATTATTGAAAAACACTGATTTTTAATGAATTTAAATCGATTATTAGTGATTTTTAGTTAAAACAAATCGATTTTGTTGATTTATTAGCTAAATTACATCAATTTTGTGGATTTTTTAGCTAATTTAAATGGATTTTGTCGATTTTTTAGCTGATTTTTAGCTGATTTAAATCGAATTTTATGATTTTTAGCTGATTTAAATCGAATTTTATGATTTTTAGCTGATTTAAATCGAATTTTATGATTTTTAGCTGATTTAAATCGAATTTTATGATTTTTAGCTGATTTAAATCGAATTTTATGATTTTTAGCTGATTTAAATCGAATTTTATGATTTTTAGCTGATTTAAATCGAATTTTATGATTTTTAGCTGATTTAAATCGAATTTTATGATTTTTAGCTGATTTAAATCGAATTTGTTGATTTTTAGCTGATTTAAATCGAATTTTATGATTTTTAGCTGATTTAAATCGAATTTGTTGATTTTTAGCTGATTTAAATCGAATTTTATGATTTTTAGCTGATTTAAATCAAATTTTATGATTTTTAGCTGATTTAAATCGAATTTTATGATTTTTAGCTAATTTAAATCGAATTTGTTGATTTTTTAGCTAATTTAAATTGATTTTGTCGATTTTTTAGCTAATTTAAATTGATTTTATCGATTTTTTAGCTAATTTAAATTGATTTTGTCGATTTTTTAGCTAATTTAAATTGATTTTGTCGATTTTTTAGCTGATTTAAATCGAATTTTATGATTTTTTAAAATCATTTAAATTGATTAATGACTTTTTGTTTCATAGAGATCATAATAATCATAATAAATATGCATGTTATCAAATTATTTCATTTTATTAAGATATTTTTGTCTTGTAGAGTGTCAGTGATGTAGACATGGATTCTGATTCTTCATTTCAAGTTATGGTAAATATTAAACTATTATCATGCAAATTCATTTTTTTCATTAATTTGTTGGCTTGCGTATAAATTTATATTTTAATGATCACTGGTGTAATTTATTTATTTTAGATTTTATATATTGTTAGAAGATACAGTTCATTTTCTTTTATTTCAGAGTGAATGTTTTGATATTTCCTCATCACCAGTAAAGCAGCGTGAAGACCTCACATCATACGATAATCCTACAGTTGTTCCATTTCTATTGAATTGCCAGAAGAAAACTCCTGAATTAGTTGTTGATGAATTACCACCCAATATTTGTTACACAGCATGGTATGTTATTGATGTTGGTAAAAATTGGAAAGAAATACTTGCTGATAATGCAGGTGCGTGGAGGCAGACAGGTTGTGAACCTAAAGAATATGACATTTTGCATGATGGGAGTGATGATCAAACTTTTATTGTGCCAAACAAGTGTGGGAACTATCTAGTTACTAGACGAACATACAGGAATTTATCAGAGTCAAGTTTCAGAAAAACAATTGTGACAGTTACCATTAAGGGTGAAGTATTCAATTTAGTTTTTGTGCGTTATTATTATTTGAAGGATGGAGATGTACCCATTAAGGTCCAAGCTCATGGCAATAGAAAAGACAAGACTGTGCCATTTTATCGCACCTGCGATTCAACCAAAAGACAACTAAGCTCTGCACATGGAAGTGTGAAAAGAAATCTCTTTACAGTTGCAAAAGATGTAGGTGGATTGAATGTATCTGCTGCAAAGATACCTAGAAATCGAAGGCAAGCGTCATACGAAAAGAATAAATTCAATAAGCCAAGTAGGGATCCATTAAGCGAAATTATTCAACTTATGAAGGGTAGATTGCAATGTTTTATCCGTGATGTGTCATTTACTGAGGTTTCACCTCGTGTAATACTGTTTACTGATGATATGTTAAATCAAGTTAGTGACTTTTGTTGTCACAACAATCCCACATTTGTATCTATTATGGGGTTTGATGTAACTTTTAAACTTGGCAATTTTTTTTTACTAGTTACAACATTCAGAAATAAAAAATTGCAAGTTAAACAAAAAGAATATTCCCCAATATTTTTGGGACCAATGATGCTGTGTATGACCAAACTGGAAGATGATTATCAATATTTCTTACAAACATTACTAAGACGACAACCTAAATTGAGAAAATTATTCGCCTATGGCTCAGACAATGAAACAGCATTAAAAAATGCATTGGTTAGTGTTTTTCCAGACGCTGTAGGTCTTCTTTGTGCAAACCATGCTAGAAAGAATATCAAAGAAAAATTAAGAGAATTTGAATTTTCTCCTGACTCAATCAAAGGAATTATTGATGACATTTTTAATAAGGAAAGTGGTTTGTTATATAAAGAATCAGCAGAGGTTTTTTTCAGTGAAATGGATGTAATAGAAGCAAAATGGCACAGTACTTATTTGAAAGAAAGCAAATTGCAGCAGTTTTTGAATTACTTTTACTCTAACAAACTAAATGATCTCGTAGAAAAAACATCATCTAGTGTGATGTTACAACATAACTTAGGAGATGAGCCATTTGTTAATAATGATGTAGAATGCCTGAATAATGTCATTAAGATTTGGCAAAACCAAAAAACAACCAAAATGGACTCATTTATTGATGACATGTTTGATTTGGTTAAAAGTCAAGATTATGATTTGCAAAAAGCAGTTTTAAACATGGCCGGACCTTATACTGTAGCTCCTGAATTTGCTCACTTGAAAACAAAGGCGCAATTTGCCAATTTAACTCTGCAGGAACGACAAAAAATTGTAGCTAGATTTCAAAAAGCTCCCATTAAATCGCAGCAATTGAATGTAGTTGTCAGTGGAAATAAATCAAAAAGCAGTTTTCAAATAATTGACATGGATAAATTAAAACCTTTGGAGAAGCAATTTTCTGTTAAAGAAATATATTTCATTAAAAAGAAAGCTGAGCAAATTTTAAATAGTAACAGTTTAGTTGAGGGTTTAGACATTGGTTCGTTTTATGTCAAGAGTACGACCAGTGATAGACCAAACGTTGTAAATGAGAGGAAATCAGGAAATTTTTCGTGCACTTGTGATGGCTACAAAACTAATCAGTTGTGTAGTCATTCAGTCGCTGTGTCGGTCAAGAAGAATGAGTTAGAAAATTTTGTGTATTATTACCAAAAGGAAAAGTCCAGAAACATAACAAAAATGATGACCAGTAATTTGGCAAATGCAGGTAAAAAAGGCTGCAGTGGTTTAAAGTCCACAAAATCAGCCTCTCAATATGTTGAAAACAACGCGAGTTCTGCTGTGAACATCAGTACTTTTACTACAAAGATGCTGACCAATACAAAAATGGTAATTAATCGATCTAATAGGCCTCCAGATCCAATTTGTAACACCCCATTCTTTATCAAAAAACTGTCAAAGAAAATTTCTAAATGTTCTGGTTGTCGAGGAAGTATTTTTGAAGCGGGAGGGAGTGACAATTCCCTATTGGATAAAGAGTATTGTTTGGGAAGACAAGAGCAATATTATTATCCAAACAAAAAATTTGGACAATTTCACTTAACTCAAGGCAATCGTTATTACCATCTGTATCCGCACTGTGTGGAAAAAAATGAGGCTTTGACATTTGATTTGTCACTTGGTGATGAACCAAGTGATAATTTGAAGGAGCTTTTATTTATTCGATTCAGTGTTGCTCTGTAATAATTTTAATAATTTGCTGTGATGATTTCCATAATTTTTTTTGATTATTTCCATAATTTTCTGTGATAATTTCCATAATTTTCTTTGATTATTTCCATAATTTTCTGTGATGATTTCCATAATTTTCTTTGATTATTTGAAAATTTTCTGTGATAATTTGAAAATTTTCTGTGATAATTTGAAAATTTTCTGTAATAATTTGAAAATTTTCTGTGATAATTTTAATTATAATTATGTTGAATTTCTATAATTTTATGTTGAATTTGATAATTTTTTGTTGATTTTTTGATAATTTTCTGTTTAATTTTGATGATTTTATGTTTAATTTTGATGATTTTGTGTTTAATTTTAATAATTGTGTTTAATTTTAATAATTTTGTGTTTAATTTTGATGATTTGTTGTTTAGTTTTGATGATTTGTTGTTTAATTTTGATAATTTTATGTTTAAATTTAATAATTTTGTGTTGAATTTTTATAATTTTCTTTATTTTTTAATATAATAATGATACCGGTAATAAAAATTATATTCATTTCTGAAAATTTGATTAATCACTCCTGGAAATCTGGGGTACCCAAATTGGGTACCCAAATTTGGGTGTACCCTGCGTTTTGTTCAGAGCCGCACCTCAGGGACAGAAAAAGTGCAACTGACATAATTTTAGATAAAATTATCGATTACAAGTAAATGCTTTTTAAAATTTCAAAACGAAAGTTCCCTATCTACCTCAATGTTAATGAAACAGATAGTTGAGTTTATTTTGTCTTTGAAAATACAATTTGTATTTGCATATCTGACGCACTTTGACAGTGGACTATGTAAACAAACATTTTAATTTGTGCGTGTAGCGGAGCATTTTCCATGTTATTTGCTAGTGTACAGTATGTCAACTCCCCACTTGAAAGAAAAGAATCATTTCTTCTTAGCAGTCTTTACACAACACATTCACAATGCATTTAGAATATCACAAGGAGCTGGAGGTTCGTCTTTGCCAATCATGCGGCGGAATATACGCCGAACTCTGAAACTAGCCTTTTGGAGGGACGGCGGCCACGTCATTTTCCCGCGTCCTTTCTGTTTCAGTCTGATCTGGGCCAACGCTCCGACTAATAACTCGTCTACGTGATGGTTGATGCCGACCGAAGTCTCGATGTACTTGACGTTGAAAGTCGAAGCGAGTGCTCGACCATCTACGCAATCAAATAATTGAAGGACAAATTTAAGCAATTGTGCAAGCTAATAAGATTATTCTTGTTCGTATGAAAACAAAACAATACAATCTTATAATTGAGAGGATTACCTTGTGAGGATACCGATCGAGTTCTCATCAAATCTGATTTATTGGCCACCAAAATGATGGCTTTAATGGCAGCTTTTGGCCTCAAATCCTGCAGTGTTTTCTTGGCGAATTCAAAACTGTCCGGGTTAGTCACTGAATAGACGACCAGGAAACCGTCTGGAGTCGTGCCAACATCTTCGTCTCCCTGCTAAAGTAGAAATCCAAGTGGTCGATTTGTCAGTGTCGTGCAAAAAAAATGTAAGCATCATATTTTAGCGAGGCAATCTGAGTAAAACATGACACTCAAACGAAACCGGTGTTTTTATTATGGGAAAAGACATGACGGATGGTGATGCTTCTGTGCACAAACTTTGAACAAGTTCATTCACACGTGTACACGCTGCGTGAACGAATGCACGAGGAATTTAAGGCGCGCTTTCAACCTCAATCACGCCACAGAGATTTGTTTTTGTTTTCTTTTGCTCCCCTCCCGGCTCCCGGCTCCCTCTCTTCTTAATGACCTCCTTTTGCTTTCGCTCCGTCAAATTAAATCTCACCAACTGAATCACGTGAAATCGAGGGAATCAAACGAGATTCGAACAATTCAATGAGATCTAATCAATAAAATTGAAGAAATCAAGGCGAATCTATCATAAATCACAACAAATCACTCATAACTCACAACAAATCACTCATAACTCACAACAAATCACCCATAAACCACAACAAATTACTCATAAAGCACAACAAACTACTCAAATGGAAATCTGTAGACTTTTTCAGAGATTTTGGTTATACGTTATGCAGAATTAATGCAAATAATGGAGATAATGCAAATAATGGAGATCTCAGACAATCCTAGATGTGGAAATAAATGATAGAAAATGATTGTATGATACGAGCAAATCGAAACAAATCTTTTGCATGTTGGAAAAATCCGGGTCTCGCGACTAATTTAAGGAAAATGCCAATTATCCATTGTTGAAATTGCCGGCTGCGTTGAAAAGCAAGCTTCCACTCATCTAAACTTAGTAAGCCCACACAAAAAAGTGTTATCATCGCGCTATATCGGTACCATATTGTTGTAAATGACATCATAACTGCTGCATTTAACATTCCAATAGGAAAGAATAAGAAAAGAATGAAAGAATGGCATAAAAGCAAAAGCACAGAATTATGCATTTCCCCAACTGCACCAATCAATCTCTTAGTAACTCGTATTGTAAACTTATTTGTTATATCAATGTTTGATTTCTTAAAAGGAACATACACTTGGCATAAATTCAAAACTCGTCCAAGAGGAGATGCAACAGGTTCAATGCCCCCACGGCTCACTTGTCAGAATGACAAACCAAGCAAGAAAGCAATTCCCAAGAAATGCTGCTTTTTTAATCTTTGCTTTTTTAATGGACTTGATGGTTTACCTGCTTAACACCATCTGTGAATGTGAGTTGGGATTCCTGGCCATTGAGTAAGAGTGTGACGCTCCTCTCCCCACAGGAAACCTCTGTGCAACAAAAATAGATAAAAGGCAAGAAAGAATTACCGTCGATTCAATTTGCTTTCTCAAATTGTTTGTGGAATTGAATTGAATTGCTTTTTCCTTTTGGTGTTGGCTAAATTTAGCCAACTCCCTCATTGCAAGGGGTGATAACCACGGGACTAAAATAAATCAACATTTCGTGTTTATTCCCAACTTGAGTGATGACCCTCGTAAATGTCCTTCCATCAGCCGCAAGCTTCGGCTAATGCGTTGGCGGCTTCGTGCCTCGTGCCTCTTGATTCGTGCCTCTTGATTCGTGCCTCACACATCAAGATGGTGCGGACGTTTCATTATTTCATACGATTACGAAAATATGTCAAATTATTTTCAACAAAATATAGCAATTGGTTGATTCAATTATCATTTTTACGTTTAAATGTTGAATGTTGGTTGTACACCATGCAAGATTGAAGAGAATAGTAGTACTAGTACCTGGAAGATTACTCCTTACAAAAATGTGATCGGACGTCAAGAACTGATTGCCCAACGCCGTTTTGCCCACACCGCTCGCTCCCAAAATCTGCAAACTGAACTTTTCCGCGTCGTTCTCGTTCTCGTTCTCGTTTTCTCTTCTCTTCACCTCGTCCTCACAAGTGAGCAACGCGTTCCTCCTCGCCTGCCGATACCTCAACGAATCCCCTCGATTGATGACTCCGCGCGACGACATATGAAACGAGCGCACCCGGTAGCAGTACCAGCGTGGCAGAGCGGTCTCGATCTCGGGCGGCGGCCGACTTTTGCGCACTTTGACCGAATGCGAGCGCTTCACCTCGTTCCGGGACCACGGCACCTCCTCCGGGCCCTCGGACAGGCTGCGCCGGTACAGGTCGCACAAGAGCGGCGCGGCGAGCGAGTTGGTGCGACTGCGCTGCAGCTCACCGACCATCATGGAGGAAACGGTGTCGCGAGTCATTCTCTGCTCGCCTTCTGCTTCGAATGAGGGCCCCGCGTCCTCGAAGCTGCCAATTTGGACGCGCGCCAAATCCCGACACGTTGTCTTCATCGGGTGGCGCGAGACGAGATGTGGTCAGTTGTTGGTCATTTCGGAGATAGATGCGCTCTTGGCGGCTTGTTGGCTCATGGGACGGGGAAGGAAGGCGGTGAAAATGCGACTAAAAATAGCTTTTACTTGCTTTTACTTGGAAGGCACCTGGCACTTCTCAAGCGGGCAACTGACGCCATACGTCTATCAATCGTTTCGAGATTTACAAGTTTGCAAATTGTTTTGGCTCTTTTCCTTTTTCCTTTGCATTTTAGTCTGTAATGAGGAAAATATGGCGAATTTCGATTGCATTTGCGTGTTTATATTAAGAAAAGAAAACAATACTCTGTACTTGTTTCATTTTTAGCGAGATTTGAATTTGAGTCGGTGTAATCTGTTTGGAATGTGGCAGATAATTCAGGCATGATTTATTCTCGTGATTGTTAGAAAGTGTTTGGCTTGAAATTGAAATACTGGGAACCTGAGCTACTGGTTGGCATTTTTAAGAAAAGAAAAGTTGTTGATATTAATTTTTAGCTGCAGTAGCTTGCCCGATGTTTGTTATTGTTTCCTAAAGTTGCATGCACTGGCCAGGTTGCTCTTGGTTGTAGATTCAACCTTTTTTTTTATTTAATGCTGATGGGTTACAGGGTAAGTAAAGGGCAACAGGAAAACCAGGTGCCAAGATTATTTTTAAAAGTTTGAATTTCTCATGGAATTTGTTATGATTTAGGAAATTTTTTTTAATGTTTGGTAAAAAATATGTCAAAGATTTAGAAAGATTCATCAAATTTTTACCCAACACTTTATAGGACTAAAAAATGCTTAGATTTTCCAAGATTTTCCAAGATTTGTTTAAAATTCTATGGATTTGGAATTTCGTTACGATTTGCTGAAAATGATTAGCTAATCCTTGATAACTAAATAATCTCACAATTCAGTCAAATTTCACTTAAACATAAAAAACTTATTTTAATTAAGAAATATGTACAACAATATAAAAAACAATGTGGCAAATTTTAAAACTCATCCGACTAAAATCTTGTTCAAACTTTGCCAGAACTTGAAAAACTAAAAGAAAAAATTAAAAATTAAAAATTAGAAATTAGAAATTTAAAGTTAAATTGTAAAGAAAAAGTGATGTTACCTCAGGAATGAGCTTATGAACTCTCATCATCTTCTGACATGATGGAAGATCTATCTTCGGATACGTTGGGACTATCGCTTCGATAACTGGCACCACCCCCATAACTACTAGCACCATCATAGCTATTGCCATCACCATAACTATTTCCTTCGCCATAGGTATTGCCACCACCAAAACTATTCCCTTCATCGTAACTATTTCCTGAATCGTAGTTGTTGCCACCTCCATAATTATTTTTTTGTCCCTGTCCACCATTATTTCTTCCTTCATATCCACCATATCCACCACCATATCCACCACCATATCCACTTGTTATAAGAGGTGTAATTTGAATCTTCACCTGTTCTTTCTGATAACTTGGTTGTTGTACGGGCACCGGAACATGAATTGGAATTGGTACAATTTGGGGGTAGCTGTAACTTCCCATACCGCCATAACTTCCCACACTACTACCATAGCTACTGCCGTAATTGCCTCCTATGCTTAAACCACTACCATAACCACCTCCATAGCTCTGGCCCCCTCCATAACCACCTCCATAACTTTGGGCACCACCATATCCGCCTCCGTAGCTTTGGGCACCACCATATCCGCCTCCGTAGCTTTGGGCACCACCATATCCGCCTCCGTAGCTTTGGGCACCACCATATCCGCCTCCGTAGCTTTGGGCACCACCATATCCGCCTCCATATCCGCCTCCGTAGCTTTGAGCGCCACCACCATAACCACCTCCATAACTACCACCATAGCTTTGGCCGCCTCCATAACTTTGTCCGCCTCCGTAAGAATACATATTGTGAAGTCCTTTTCCTTTGGCTCTGATTGACCATTTTCCACTTTTTCCACCTTTCGATTGATAACCACCTCCATATCCATATCCATAGCCGCCACCGCCACCCTTGCCTTTGGTTGCCAAAGCAACCGAAATGCAGAGTGCAAGCGCAAGTAGGATCTACAATACAAACAGAAACAAAATTTCAAACTATATTAGCCACTGTCAAATCATGTTGAAAGAAATCCAACGTGTACACCAATCAAACTACTGTGTCTGTGTACCGTATTTATTCGATTAACTGAAAATACTGTATTATCGCAAACGTTGTAAAATACGAAAAAAATATTATAATTTCGTGAAAAACAGAAACTGTATTCGAATAAATACGGGATATGTATAAATCTTACCGGGTTCTTGAGCAACATGATGATTTTTCTTGGTATTTTCTCCTCTGCAGTTCTCTCTCTAAGAAGATTGGAGTTTGTGTTTGCCAGCTCTGCAACTGCCCACTTATATACTAGTGGAGTGGGTCCCATCCACTAGGGGTCTATTGGTCCAGAGGTTAAAAACCCTTGCCGAAGATTTTGAGGTCAGTGGTGTAAGTCTCCGAGTGATGGTCCTATTTGTTGAACGCCTTTCTCTAGGTCAACCAACAAGGTGTGTCTGGGTGTGAAAAATACCAAAAACTAATAAAAACCAAGTGAATTACCACTAAAATGAACGAGCCTATTTTGATATGACATTTAAAATCAAACGTATGTTCAATTCCAGTGCTAAATTTGTTCATCTTGTGTTTTTTTCAGGCCAGAACAATACAATTTGAATATTTAGGGACATCCTTTAGGAGGCCATTGACCTTGAATTCAAAAAGATAGAGCCATACCCACCTGGTGCTATTGTCCCACATTTTATCCCTCCACTTGAACCACTGACCTGCTTTAGGGGCGCAATTTTTGAGCTTCAGGTGTGAGTGTGAGTAAAAACTGAAGAAATGAGCCAATTACTTTCTTCACTAATATTTTATATTGAAAAAATATGCAATTAGTCATTTTACTCATTTTGTTCATTTTATCCATTTTGTCCATTTTACTGACTTGTGAGTAATCATAATGCAAAATGTTATTAATAAACATTAAATTTAGCTTCCAGTCTTTAAATATATTCCAGGATACGTCTAAATTAAGAGATGATGTATATTTTGGCTGTGTGATGACTATGACTTGTCTAAACGCAGAAAAAAAAAACACTCATTATGTCACAACTCATTCACGATAAAAACATCAATTTTGTTTCTAGTAATTACGAAAGAAGGATTAAAAAAATAAAATATTTCTTCAATTTCGTAATAATATTTTACATTAAATATATTTTGGCACGAGAACTTTTATTAAATAAATATTACGAGTTCAACCGCCAGGGTCCACTCTCGTTGATTATTTTCGCTGAGTTTCTAGGAAGATGATGTCATTTAATAACACGACATCATCGGCACCAGGCAAGAAGTGCAGTTTTCGCTTTTCCGACCTTCCGTATACAAAATTAATTTCCACAGTATTTCCAGTTTGTTGTGAGAAATGTTTCGATTGATTTATTTTCAACGAGTGGGCGCTGCTTTTGCCTTCGATTTTTGGTAAATTGCGGTAAACGACGCCTGACGGTAGATCGCGTAAGTGAGGTATCTGCGTGCCATTTATGTAAGTAGACGTTTTGTACGTTTATTAACGTATTAATGTGTGTAAAGAAATTCATGTTCTTCATTTCAAAATATGAAAACGAAACTCGGAAAAGAAAAAGAAATGTGTGCGTAACATACTGTTGGAGCTTGTAATCACATACAACACAGTAGAGTTTGAAAATTTATGCTAATTACAATGTACCGGTAATAATCAATCAATCCGTTTGTTCATATTCATAATCTGTAATCTACAAATTTTTATGTTTTTTAGAAAATGTTACAGGACCAAACGTGTTTGGCAAATTAAAAATGTGGTTTAATAAACCAACATTATGCAGACCAGGATCACTTTTGGTAATGACATGAGTCAGTCAAGGCTCAAGGGTGGCTCGATTTTTATTGTTTTGGCTGGGCCCACTTTGGATTTAACATTACCCTACCGTAGTTTAAATTAAGTCAAGTGCAATATTAATCGTGATAACGAAATAACTAATGGAGGAATGACCGATGGCTAATAACAGCAAATACAAAAACTACTAAACCATGCTGCCAATCTTTTACAGCAAAGCCAATATACAAATGCAATGGAAAGCACCGCAAATAACAGCAAATACGAAAAAAAAAACATTAAACAACAAAAGAAAGACAGAAAACAACAACAAAAAACAACAACTGTTATATCAGTGGTTGATGTAAGTCATCAGGAAAACGTTCATGGTCGGGCCTAAAAGGCCGAGGAAAAATAAAACGGAAAACTACAGAAAAGAGCAGAAAACAAATGAAGAGAGCAGCAGAAAACAAATGAAGAGAGCAACAAACAACAAAGAAGCATCGCAGAAAACAAGTGAACATAACAGAAAATAACAGAACCAGAAGAGAAAATTTAATAGCGCTACGTTCGCCTCGCCTCGCCCCTCGCCTCGCCGCACTGAGGGTCCTCGGCATTTGTGGTTTCGGCATTGCTGTAAAAAATTGGCGGTTTTTGTATTTTCGGTTAATTTGTCGGTTTTGCCTTTGCGTTGGCGGTAGTGTCATGATGCTACGCCACCAGGTGATGCACAACTTGGTCAGCTGAAGTGGACAGCATATTTATGAATAAATCATTTACATGTACCGCTGGCCATTAGCAAAATCCATAAATGTTGTCTTTGGTTACAATGATGCAGTGACTATGCTACTGGCAAAATACAATTTTCGAATTTTGTCATTGGTCAACCTAACCTAACCGGTCGTTAAAATAGCGAGTGCGCAAAAACATGGTATGGAGTATTAGAAAGAATAAGATGGCGTGGCCCGCATCTGGACATACTGTATGTTTGCAAATTGGACCCTGGCTGTACAAACCTGGATCCAATTGGCTCAATTATTCGTCCAAGTCTAATCTTGTAGTCAGCAGTAATAATAGAATTGCTAACAAGCCAATGACATTGATCCTCTTTTAGTTGATGATAGCCAATCCAGTTGACTTTTGCAAGGCACTTCTTATAAATACAGATGAAGCAGGAGGATCTCGATTTATTGTCAATAAGGTATTATTACGTTACGTAGTATCAATCCATTTGAAAATTTCGCTCTTGCCATTACTGTATCAGCATTATTAATTCTTCCTATGTAGTTCCATTTTTTGAACACGTCATCCAATCCTTGCACCAGTGAGGAGGATTTTCATAACTGCTACAAAAAATGCCTTACCAAATTTTATGATGAACAACCTTGCCGGTAAGTCGTTTCAACGGACCTCTCTCATTTGGCAGTAGGTTTATATCGGTTTATATCGTTTATGCTGTTTATAAAAATAGTATTTGTACGGCAGAACGTGCCTAACCGTCAATGTGTTTGTTTTTAGGCCCGTTTGTTGTATCGTTTTCGGCTTTTAGCATCGTGATCGCACGGGTACATGGTGCATAAAAATGTCTTTTCTTTCATTTAATCAACAAATTGTGGGTGATGCTAATGCCCCTTATTTAAACCTAATTTTGGGAAGTGGATTGGATGCTTCGCCCGAAAGTTTTGATTTTGAAAGCCGATATAAACCGATTCATAAACCACTCCAGTCATTGTTTTGGTTTTTAGCTGTTTTTGATGTCCATTACATGTATCTGTTGCTCTTCCAAATATACAGAATGCCATTTATGACAACAAAAACTGGTGACTACTGTAATACATCGATTGACTCACAACTAATGTACAACGAAATACTTAAGAAATTAATGACCTTAAATTTAAAATCCAATTGCTCTTGTAATCGAAAGTGCAATCAAATTGAACATGTCGCTTATTTTTCAATGCCCATAATACAGCAGGATGCCAACTTGTTAGAAGAAATTGTGAAAGTTGAATCAAATCAAATCTTGACTATTATCGAAAGATTTTCCTACGAATTTGTGGATCTACTCATTGATGCAGGTGGCAACATCGGTCTCTATCTTGGAATGTCTATACTTGGTCTCTTGGAGTTGATCACACTCATGATCAACTATCAAAAAGTGACAGCCTACTTAAAGATGAAAACAAAGATTCATCTCAAAGTAATCAGCTATATGCTGAAAAAGAAAAAGGATTTTGCATCCGTTTTAGAGGAGAAGAAGCCAACTCGTGCACGTTTTGCAAAACTTTTTCAAAGATTTATTCAAGCTGGATGCACCTTCATTTTTTTGTTCATGGTCTACTTTAGATTTGTCACTTACTTAGCATACCCCATAAAAATTAGCATCGAAATGACCGAAGAAGCACGTGTGACTTTTCCAAACTTAACTGTGTGCGGATACCATCCAAAGATTATGACATTACAGAAAAAATACGCCGTGGAAAATAATCTGAGCCAAATCGATTGCGCTAATGATATATTTCGTCTACTGGATCTCAAATACAAAAAATTCACCATAGAATCATTATGGCAAACATTATATGTTTCAGATGTGCCGCTTGAAAAAATGAAACTGGTAAGTCAAAATATATATAAGTTATAATACTAAGCTTACTTGTTAGTATAGTGTGTCCAACTCAACATTGCAACGTTGAAACATTAATTCTAATTCTCATTCTAGCAATTAACACCTGGCATTGCTGCTAGCAAGAGGAAAAAGTTTAAAAAATATACCACGACTGGATTGTGCACAGAATATTTAATTGGTTGGCATTGCATTATGCTTACAGATTTTTCTAGATCGTCAATAAATAAAATCTTCTGCGATTCCATACAGTTCAAGTAGAATGTAAATTAAGCTGACTTGTGAATGCTGTCACGCAGTGTAGTTTACACAATACATTCTTCCGAGATTTGTAGGAACCACTATACCATTAAGCGTGCAAATTGAGCCAGATTACTTATATGAATTATAATTCTAACTTTCTATTTTCTATTATTGTTTTTATTTATGATGAAGCTTACAGTCCAACCTCGTTAGAACGAATACTTAAAACATACTTAAAACACGAAATAACGATAATATTATACTCCGTATTATATTATCTTGCGATTCGTTCTAACGAGGTTCGATTGTATTTCAAATTATTTTCTAGATGTTATACCGTACAGTGGAATGTTTACAATGCTTACTGTTATCTTTCTGACTCCTGGGATTACACCATGTGGCGAGAATAATTATGTGGTAAAGGAGCTTGAATTCAAGGGCGGATCCAGGGGGATCCAACTTCCAGGTCAGAGCAATTTGTTTGAGGCCAATTATTACGTCTGCAAAACGACTGTCGACAAAATGATTGGACTTCATTGTGTAGAATAAATTGAAAACATTTTCCAAGCTACTGAAGTGTATTGCTCCTTTGGAAGAGTCTCTGGACTCGCCCTTGCTTGAATTTATCTCAATACTTTGTCTTCCATTTGTGACCAGTTTCCGTTGACGGTAACACCACAAATATCATAGGTAGTTAATGATTTTTATGTAAATTTGTTTGCTTGCATGTTAGCTAGTCATTCTCTAATCAAAGTTTCGAGCATTCGGTGCAAGCAGAGTGATTCTATCTCTGCTAGCTTCCGTCCACTCTCACAAATTCATGACCAATGGAAAATACAGAGTATGAAGGATAAAAAAACTAATTGAAATGATTGAAAAAATATTCTAAACATTAATTAATTATTAATTAATGCTCTTTTGTATTAGCTTTATTCAACTTCTAGAGAAGAATTGGATTTGGATTTAACTTCAGCAAGACTATTGCCAATAAACGACTTCTTACTAGGTATAGCCTATCGCTTGATCAAGGTGAGCAAGTTTAAACTAAAATCATTATACAGTATACTGTATAACAAAATGAACCGCGGCCATTTGACACGCCGTATGATCACAGGAGTCCTGTGACAGGACATTGACCAATGGCCAGGGCCGTGCGAAGGAACACTGACTTGTGTTATTCATTTTCTACGTATGTGTGTTGTATGTCCCGTGCTTACCGAATTATCCGACTGTATATTTCAGCTTTTATTACAATAAAGCTTTCACAATTGCTGTATATAGTTTCAGCGCATTAGTACACCAACAAGAAAATGCTTACCACAAAAGAATTTTTACAGGTGCAAGAACAAATGTTATCAGGAAAAACTAAATGAACATTTGAATTGCAGGTACAGTATTAATTAACTTATTGTGTGAACTGGCAATAATCTTTTTGTCGGATTTCTAGTTTACCATCTGTTGAGAAAGTGGCACGTCGCATGTGCAACACGTCTCAATCAGCGAGAGCAACTTATTCTGCCTACTTGAACACATTTCTGCACTCAAATTTAACAGATGAATGTGAATGTTACATTCCATGTACTCAATCCAAGTATATGAACACAGTGTACGGCCAAAGCACTCCTGTTCCAGGATTTACAATAATAGGTATCTTGTTCGCCAACAATATAATTCAACATTTTATTGACCACCTAACCTATGACATTATATCGTTCTTATGTGACATTGGGAACATCCTAATACCATGTTCGCACCAGAAAGTTTGGGCTAGCCCAAAGTTTAAATCTAGTTCTGGCCTGATGTTGGCTTAAAAAGTTCAGGCTAGAGCGTTCGCACCAAAAAGCAAAAAGCCACATATCTAGGCTAGCATGCAGCCAATAGACAATCAACTGACCAGGTTACGCATGGAATTGTGGGAAGTGACCTTGACAGTTATCTAGTTCTTTGACAATTATCTAGTTCACACAACTGGATTAGAATTATCTAGTTTAAACATTTTTAAACAAGATAATTTTGGGCCAGATGCGTTCGCACCAAGAAAAAGAACTAGATTTAAACTTTGGGCTAGCCCAAACATTCTGGTGCGAACAAGGTATAAGTTTATCACTAGGTTTGTCCATACTCAGCATGGCGAGAGGGATTGTAAAGCATTTTTAATGAAACTACTTGTATTAAAAAATTTTCACAATTTTTAGGATTAAGTTATTTTTGTCTCGAAGGTTCACGTGATTAAATTTACTTCTTTGCTCTATTATTTTCATCATATTGTATTGTAATGATAATTGTATAACTAGAAGTGCATTCATACTGTAGGTTACATTCAAAATACATGCTAACTCTGCTTTTAAATTCTGTATATTCTAAATAGTATATTCTGTATTCTTTGACATTTCTGTAAAAACGTATCGCTCTCCCTGAATCAATGCTAAAATAAAAAAATGTCATGATTGGACGAGCTAATCAGATCCCCAGCGATTTACGTACGGTAACTCGAATTTTAGGGCATGCTCTCCATCCAAAGCAGGGTAAAACCATAAAGCTTCAAATTGGCTTCAAGTCGGTTTTGAATTCTGACAGGCGGCGGGGTCACAAAATCACCCATTTTTTTGAATATCCACCAATTTGAAGCTTTATGGTGTGGTTAATTTAATTGTTCTTTTGTGAGTGTTTGGACGGACGCCACGTGGTCGGGGGAGAGCCACGGGACGCTGGACACAACACACACGATAAAATACACTTCCGAAATACACAAGAGACACAAGTTTAGTTTAAGGTAAGCTTTATTATGTCTAGGGGTATGATGTGGTGTCTCTACAGTGCATTTCCCAATGCGATGGCTGAGAAACAGCCATCCCTAACAAGACCGCGTGGCACGGCGGCCATTGGCCGAATGACACGCGTGGTCTGAATACTGTTCGGCCGCGTCGTCGCTACGTTCACGGAGAACGTAGGACAGGCGCGGGGAACACGGACTATCAAGTCCCGGCGGGCGACAGAGTCGCCACGCCAATCGGATTCGTCATGATTGCCAGTGTGGAAGAGCGATCGTAGAAGCGACCGTTCGCCACGCTGGTTGCAAGAGAACTCTCTGGGCCTTCTGCGGGGCCGACCACTTCCGGAAGGGCACTTCCGGTTCCCAATTGGCGGAGCCAACGACCATCAGCTCCACCTGGCGCGGGGGACCGCGTCAGGTGCGCGCGAGAAACACACGAGGTGCGCGAGAGCCGTGGAAGCGCCGTGTGTTGCAGGTAAGTGAACGGACTGATCGGGCAGCCGGTCACATCTCCCCCCCCTAAAAAAGGTAAGTACTGAGAGGGGTACCTCAACACAATCACGAAAGTGGTTGTTTGAAAGTTAATTTTTAATTATAAACTAATCATTACTTCTCTTTTTTACAGATAAACAGATGACTTTAATGCGGATGAGCTGATACAGCTAGAGCGCGGATCACCAGTAGGTAACAATGGGAAATAACACCGATAAAAACAACGCACACTTACCCCCAGGATGAAGAGAATACTACAATTTGATACTATGAAAAATAAATTTGTACAACACTTGTAACATGAATAAAACACTTGAATTTTTAAATTTTAACGATTTTTGTAATTATTTAAGCAATTTTAATATTAAATGGTAAGTATAAATACTTTTAAATACTTAGATTCTAATAAAAGTTAGGACTATTACTACTAAATGCTATTTAAGATTGAAAAAACACTTAAAAAATGTAAACAACAATCGATTTCTGGCACTATAAAGGTTTTTTCGAACAAAACCTGGCCAATTCTTCTTCGAACTATTACGATTCCAGCGATTTTCCGGGTGTTGGCGGTAAATCTTCGTCGTCCTCGCGTTTGTCTTCTTCGACGTGTGGCAGTTCTTTCGCCAAGTTTCGTCGAACTTTCTTTTCCTTCTTTGCGGCGGATCTGGTTTTCTTTTCCGTTTTCGTTTGCGGCGGAAGGGGCGGAGGAGACGTTCGCGGTTCCCCGATCATCGGCTGAGCTGGTTCGGATGGCTCGATTTCCATGGCGTCGAGCGTATTAGTCATATCCTCGACGGCGACCTCCTTGGAGTCATTAATCGGACTCACTTGGAAAGTCAAGTTTGTCGGTCGTTCGCCGAAAAGTGGTGGCATCACGACCGCCGGGGTTTCGACAGATTCTGTCATTTCGATTACTTCACCCGACGTGATTGTGTGTGGCAGTGAAGTTGTAGGAAATTTCAATTTCCAGGTCGATTCTAATTCCGTCGGCGATTTTTCCGATGAGTTCGAGCACGCGGGTCGTTCAACTGCGGCAAGAGCGGCGCGAAGTCTTCGTTCCAATTTATAATCCGCAACTTTCTGCCACTTTAGCTTTTCCTTCGCTATCGTCACCACTTTGTCTTTCGACCAGGTTGGATTTTGGGCACGAAGCGTCTCTCTTATTTTTACGAGAGCTGGGGAGATTTCAGATCTGGCTGCAGTCGCCGTTTTGGCGGGCGCAGCTTTTGGCAAATTATTGCCATTCGATTCCTTCGGTTCAGTCATCTTTTTCACAAACGGTTTCGAACTCTTTGTCGATTTACGAGACATTTGGTTCATGTTGGTCGTTTTCTCCGATGATTGAGCGATTTTTTTCGTTGACGTCTTTGTCGTTAATTCTTTCGACGATCGGACAGTCTTCGGGTTCGGTCTGGTGGAAGTTGACGCGACCGATTTGGCATAAAATGCCTTCTCAGCTGCGTCTCGTTCGGCGCGTGTACGTACGTGCATCCAACTAATCTCTTGTTTTTTGTCTGAGATCGGCACACCGGGGACGGTCATGTTGATTTCGAAAAAGCGTTCCAGTTGATGGTTTTCGTCCACGTGGCCTTTCCCCAGGCAATTCCCACATTGCGTAAAAGCGCAATTTTCGTGTCGCGTGAATCTCTTTCCTAAGCATACTGGACATTTCGTGCGGGTTCCTTTTGGATATTTATCCATTTCGAATAGTTTTGAAGTCGAGAAAGAATGGAAAGTAACTTGCTAGTTGCCTGTCGCTGCGAGAATGATGAATTCGTGCAGATTTCTTTGTTAAGTATTATAAAAAAACGTTTTGGGTGCGTCGCACAAGGGCCGCAGACGCTATGTAATCGTTTCGTGATTGGTCGAACAGATTTTTGAATTCGAAGGTGTTCCCCCTAGTGGTCAATCACGATATCGTATTGGTATTGTGTGATTCCTTTGAGGTCTTTTTGAATTCAAATTCGGTTTTGGCCATGCTGCCGTGGGTTTTTGCAAATCCATGTTCGGCAGGGGCAAATTCCTGTTCTTCTTTGGATTTCTCCAAGGTTTTACGGGTGTTGGCAATTTGATTGCGATATCCGTATCCACTGGTCGTACTGGTTGTGGCAAGATTGTTGCTGCTCCAGTATTTGCAGGTTGGTTCTCAGGAACTTCTTCATCATCCTTGTCTTGAATAGGCCACTGAGCTTTTTCTTCCGAAGGAATGAACCTTCTCAATTGTACAATATTGTAAGAGCCTTTAACTTGTAAAGTTATTGGTTTAGCTAAAACATATACATTTGGATTGTAAACTTTGGTAATTACATATGGTCCTTCAAAGCGATCTTCGAGGGATGCAGCATACCGATTAGCAGCATTGGACAGGGGATGAGTTTTTAGCAGAACCAAATCTCCAACCTCGAATGTCTCGTCACTGCGGTGTCGGTCGTAATATCCTTTCTGTTTTGCTTGGGCCAGACTCTTATTTTTAAGAGCTGCAGCAATCAGAGTTTGGTGTCTAGCGACTAGCATTCTGGCAGCGTCAAAAGGTCTTTCTGGGTCGAATGGGGTGTCGTAAGACACATCTCGATTGTCCCAAAAAGGTCGTATTTCCTTGCCATACGTCAGCATTGCTGGTGTAAAACCGGTAGACACATTTGGTGCAGAGTGCAATGCAAAATTAATTTGATCAATGCATCTGTCCCAATGATCGTGCTCAAAAGTAAAAATCCTAAGCATGATCTTAATATTTCTGTTAACACGTTCAGTGAGGTTTGTCTGAGGATGATAAGGCGTCGTTTTTAGTGGAACAACCCCCGCATCATCACACAGAGTCTGATAAACGTCAGAAATGAACTGAGGGCCATTGTCGCTCAACATGAAGCGAGGGCACCCGTGATTGCTAAAGAATCGTTTCAAAATTGGTGCGATTACAACCATTTTTGAAGATCTTAGCGGTGTGGCTTCCATCCAGCCTGTGGCATAATCTACTATGACTAAAATGAATCTGTTTCTATTTGATGTTCTAGGAAGTGGACCTATTAAATCAATTCCTATCTTTTCAAACCGACCAATCTTTGGGGAAGTTGGGATCATTAGTCCTTTTGGCTTTCTTTGGATTGGTTTACAACGCTGGCAGCGGTCGCAGCTAGCTACGTGATGTTTTACATCTTTTTGCATACCAGGCCAAAAATAAACTCTCTTCAATCGTTCTAAAGTCACCTCAATTCCTCCATGTCCAGCCATTGGATGATCATGAATTAGTTGAAGTGCTGTCAATTGCAGGGATGGTGGGATAAAGATTTTAAATCCAGTCCCCAAATCCTCTTCTTCTTCTACAAAGAAATCAGTTTTAAAGGGTGCATAAATGATAAGCATTCCTTTTCTCGTGAGAGTGCAGTCGTACTGTTTGTCCTCCAAGAACTTAGGGAGTTCTGGACGAGGTTGGTCATCACCCAATTCTAACCATTCGATTAATTTGGAAAGATGTTTGTCAGCACGTTGCTGTGAAATAATGTTTTCAAAACTCATAGAGTCGTCAATTTCATTGGAGAGATAAGCCAGAGCAACAGGCTCCATAACCTCTTCTAATGTCGCTTTGCCTTCTAATGGATTGCCGTTATCAAGGGAGACTCTAGACAGGGCATCTGCGACTTGATTGTCGGTGCCTTTTCTGTACTTGATGGTGAAATTTTCGTTTTGCAATTTCATTGCCCACCTAGCCAGTCTGCCGGCTGGATTTTCCATCGTCATGAGAAATCTCAAAGCATGATGGTCTGTCTCAACCTGGAATTCAGAATATTCAATGTATGGTTTGAACTTATCAACAGCCCAAACCACAGCTAAACATTCCAAATCAGTGGTGCTGTAGTTGTTTTCAGCACCTTGCAGAGTTCTGCTGGCATAAGCCACTGGTCTTAAAGCACCATGGTCATCAAGTTGCATCAGGACAGCTCCGAGCCCGCCGCCACTTGCATCCGTGTGGATGGTAAAGTTGCGTGCAAAATCAGGCAGAGGCAGCATAATTCCTACAGCAAGTTGATTCTTCAAATACTCGAACGCAGTATTGCATTCTTCGGACCACTGCCATTTGACGTCCTTTTTTAAGAGGGCAAAAAATGGTTTTTGGGTGATACTCAGTTTTGGAATCAAAGCGGCATAGAAACCCACCATTCCAATAAAGCGTTGTAGCTGCTTTACACTGGAAGGAGTTGGATAATCTATGATAGCTTCCACTTTGTCATTGTTTGGGCTATAATTCCCATTTGACATTGTGAATCCAAGAAAATTTAATTCCTCTGGGCAGAGAAATGACTTTGATGGACTTGCTGTTAGCTTGTTTGCATCTAATTTTGACAAAATGTCATCAAGATGTTGAAGATGTTCTTCAAATGAGTCGCTGAAAATGATGATATCATCAAGATATGCGAGAGCCCACTTGTGTTGAGCTTTTCCAAGCACTTGGTCCATCATTCTTTGGAACGCACTGGGTGCATTGCACAGACCGAAAGGCATACGGGTGAACTGGTACGTCCCATCAGAAGTGGAGAAAGCAGTCTTCCTTTTATCACTTGGCTTCAACTTTATTTGGTAATAACCTTTAGTCAAATCCAAAGTAGAAAAGAACTTTTTTCCACCTAAACAGGCCAAAATCATGGAAATTGAGGGCATCTGGTAGACGTCCTTAATTGTGATTTTATTCAGCCAACGAAAATCAATACAAAGGCGGTAACCGCCATCTTTTTTAGCCACAATAACTGGAGGGTTCTTGTAACTTCCTTCGCAAGGTTCAGCCCAACCATCTCTAAGCAATTCGGCAACCAATTCCCGATAAATCTCAGCTTTTTTGGGATTCATTGGTCTATCTTTGCATTTAAATGGAGGTGCATCTCCAGTTGGAATTGGATGTTCCAACGTGGGGTGGCAACCAGCTTTGTCACTAAACACATGTCTGTGTTTATTCACAAGTTGTGAGATTTGAAATCTCTGTTTTGCTGACAAAGTGCTTCGAGCTAAAAGTCTCTCACTTAATTCGGCTGAGGAGACAGAGGGATTTTTTGATTCTGTAACCAATGCATCCCATTTATCCATTATTGCATTTCCCATTTCTTCCGGCGATGGTGGGTCGTCGAAAGGAAACGTTTCATGCGGGAAATCAAGGTGGAAATATTCCCTCTGTGTTAGATTGATAACAATCCTATTTTCCATTATCCAAGAGCAGCCTAACAGGATGAATTCTGAAGCTGATGGGAGAACAGTAAATGTTACAGGGAGTTCGCCACCTTGCCACTTAAGTGGCATTGTGATGGTCCCAATTGGACGTGTAGGTCTGTCCCCAGTGTATACAAATCTGTTTGTTAAAAATGGAGTCATAAAACGTAGAAGATCTAGCTTTTTAAGCATACCACCACTGATGTATCTATGGGTTGCCCCAGTGTCCATCAGAGCAGTGACCTTTAGTCCATTCAATGTTGCTTTGATGTAAGGTAGTGGAGTAATACTCCTTCCAGATTTCAGTGCAACGTTTACGTGATCAATTTCCGGTTTCGTAGAGAAAACAATACGCGGGTCTGGCTCTTTGGGTGATGAAACATCAAATAAAGAGTCTTCCATATCTTCTATTGTTGGAACCAAAATAATGGTAAGAGCGCAGTCGTCAGTTACTCGGTTGTCTCTGGCGACTGCTCCTCCTCGTTTCCCGTCATTGGTGGCCAAGCGCCAAATTCACTGGCAGCTAGCATGGCCTGCATGAGGCTCTGTTGGGCGGAAGCCATGGATTCAATCGCTGCCTTGGCTGCTTCGACTTTGTGAGGGCAATCCTTCTCAAAGTGTCCACCTCCACAGCCCCAACAACCACCATTGCGAGGTCTAGTTGCATAATCCTTAAGTTTGTTGCTCGGGACTAGTGCTTTTTCTGTATTTTCAGCACCTTTTGTTGCTGAATTTGCAGCGTTTTTTGGTGTTGGAAATAATGTCCGATTGCTTGGATTTCTTAATCCATAAGGGACAAACTTTGTTTTTTCAACACCAGCAGCATTTGATATTGCTACCATTTGCTGAGAGTTTGAAATAAGTTTCGAGGTTTGTGCGACAGATTCTGTCTTTTGTGCCTCGATTATTGCTGCATTTGCCACAGTTTCCACGTTCAAAGTAGATGCTTCTGTGGCAATACAAGCTCTTTTCAGAGCCGCCCAGGAATTATCTGCATCTAATGCAGTTATTGCCATGGTTTTCGCGGCCGGTCGTAAGATCGACAGCACCTTTTGGAGCTGTTGACTCTCGTGAACCGGATTCATTAGCTGAGAATACAGCTTTTCTAGTCGTAATACCACCTGAGTGGCAGACTCGTGGGACAGCTGCTGCATTTTGGCAATTTCTGCCAGTAGCAACGTGTCGCTGGGTCGAAAATGAATTATGAATTCGTGTTCGAAGCTTTCCCAGTCAGTTTTCTCATGAGACGAGAACCATGCGGCTGCGTCGCCTCTGAAAAACTTGAACAAGTGTTCGGCTAGTACCTGGTTGATATATGGTTCTGCAAATCTTAGAGACCGTTTTAAATCAATCATGAAAGCCTTCGATTTTGTTTTGTCGCCGGAAAAGGCTTCTAATCCAATCGACTTCACCCTCTTACTCAACTCTACCTCGTCCATAGGTCTAGACGGAGGCATGGGTTGGTCAGTCTTGCGGGTGTATTTGTCACCCCATGCTAAAAGTAACGGATTACCCGTTGTAAGCAATGGTGTAGTACCGCTGACAGTCGTCGAATTTATAGCAGAATTTGCTGTGGTGACAACCGCCGGTGGATTTGGTAGCAAAGCTCGGGCCGCCGCGTTTGCTTGGCCCGCAGCTACTACTCCGTCCACAACAGCTTTTTGTTGAGCTAATAGGTTCATTAAACTGTTGTTGGTTAATTTAACCGAATCCATTTCCCGTAATGAATTCTTTGCGCGAAAGAGTTGATCATTGATTTCCTCAATCTTTGTTTGCGCTGTGTTTAATTCTGCACGAGTTCTATCTAATTGTTGCATTGCAACATCAGCTTTATCTTGCGTTTCTACAATATGGTTGGCTACATCTAAAAGAGTAGTTTCCCAAACCGCATAAGACGTCATTTCTTCAACTTTCAAATCAAAAATGTGGCACGTAGTTTCAAGCATGGCCTGATCTAACGTCTTTTGTTTGTTGTGAGACATGTTGATTGTTTCGTCGTCTGAAGAATCGAGAGGCGAATTGTCTGAATTTGCCGTGTTTGCTTCGGTTGCTTGTGTGGAAAGACTACTTGCTGGTGAATTCCACGTGGTCTTACCTGTCCTTGTGTATGGCATTGACTGAATGTGCCCAAGAGCAGGACCGCAGCAAACAAAATGGATGAGAGAGATTAACTCAAACCCAATAAGAGAGCAGTAGTTCGGGCTAAAGTAGCCATTCTGGAGAGAGGGATTAGTGATGTCACTCCCCCCCCTTGTCTCCAATTGGTAGAAAATCGAAATTTATTCACAGAATTAATTTCCCAGAATTCCCAACAGTTTTGAGAATATCTCAATTCCGGTTTTACTCGAAAATTCTGTAATCTCCACATGTTTTTCTATTGTTTTCGGGCCGCCATCTTGGAATTTTATGAAGAAAATAAAGATTTTGACCAATAAATATCTAAATTTCCACATTTCTGCAGAAAAAACAACATTTCGAAAAGCAATAGTGACCTTTGTTTGGAACTAGAAGTTCTGAACCAGATCAAAATGGTCTGATTCCATGAAAACATGACTTTTGTGCCAATAAAAGCACGAAATCGTGTCCATAGAACTTCGAATCTTTTCAAACAGAGTTTTTTATCGTCGCAAGCAACAATAAAAGTTAATCGCACAAGTGCGCAGTCACAAAAATTGATTCTTGTCGCACAGCAACGATAATCAAAGGAAGAAAGACAAGAAAAATAGAAAAAAAAAAAAAGGAATAAATAAAATACTGGGTGGTTTTTTATATAAGAAAAAATACACTCAAAAAATTACCATTTCTTTAGCAGAAGTTGCAGATGTGCACGGGGATGTTGTTAATCTCTCCTTCTGCCCCAAGAGATCAGCGCAACTGCGCCCGCTCGTACCTTTTACGGAAACCTTCACCTCAGTTTGCACGAGGCTGCCTTCTCGACAGAAACGTGCCCACACTGGGATATCTGCACATCCCAATGAAGTGGTTGTTTTTGTGGAACAATTAGATGCACTTAAAAAGTGAGGAAGGCAATGCACCTCCTGTTCCTAGTTGCTATTGGGTCCCACCCTTCAGCTGCCATCTCGAAGCCATATCACCCTCCATTTGGTGCTGTATACCGCCCGGTCATGCGGATTACATGTATCATACCGTCAGGAAAACCTAATAATCCTAAAGTGACCATGCATCCTACTGTCAGGTGTGGTGTCCCAAAGAACCATGAAAATCATAGATAGGGAAGTAAAAAATTGAAGAGAAAGAGAAAAAACAGAAAGATGTTTTAAATAATAAACTCCCAAGAGTGTCAAGATTGCCTAAAACTGTGGTTCAAGCACAGTCCTCGCACAAACTGAAACAACTCCTGGAAATCAAAAAGGTGAATATAATTCAGGAAAATAAAGTTACAGGCTGGATTCCCAGTCTTTTTTCAAAGCTGGTAGCCACCTGAACGCACAGATATCGTTCCTACGCCCTAACGAACTCTCTGCACCATTTGAGCACTTCACCATCGGTATCCCCGTACCTCCGGCAGCTCGCCCCGCTATCCGGGTCCCAATCTCCACAGTTCTTGGGTTGTATATATCAACTTGCAACTGCTTCTGACCAGTACACGGGACAGGGTAGGATAATGATCCATGTGAACCTGGTATCGAGCACCTCGAGCAGCCACGGACGATTCATAGCTGATAAATCGCCACAGCAACTTTTCTGCCAGTTATCCTAATGCTTGCTAGCACCTCGCTGCTATTAAGATCAAATTTTTAATAAACCCCATTCATTGCAAGTGAATGTTTCCATAGGCCAACTTCCTTGTAATAGCAACCTGGTTTGACGCCGACTAAAAGTCCGTACAAAAAAATTGGCGTCACCCAAAGCTCAGTTCACATCGACTCCTCGCCCGGCCCATAATGGAACTGGGTATTGCAGCGTGGTAATTGGATTATGCCAGTCTTTCCCCCGTGGGATTTTGGTTTGCTGGTGGCCGCCAGCGCGCCTCCTCCTCGAATCGGGTTCAAACCGCTGCAGACTGTTCCACTATTTTACTTGGGCTACGCACCAAGAAATAGAAAATAATAAGAAGATTTGGAATTTTATTCCTCTCCCAACCACTCAGTTTTTTAGGCTGACCTAGAAAAGAATAGAAGACCGTTGGACAGTGTGGCCAATGTAAGTCCCTGCTTGCCATTACCCAGGCAAGCTGGACATGCACAGCCACAAATTTTGTCAAGTTAGGGTCCAAAATCAGCGATTTGCGGCCGTTTTCGCCTGCTGATTCCCTATCACAACCATGTTCAAGAAATTTCCCCCTCTGTTGAAAAGAAAAGCTCTTTTTCTAAACAATACTGTGTATAACACAATCAGTGAATAGAAAAAAAATTTCGCGAGAGAGTTCAACAATCCTGGACGGGCCCACAATTGTGAGTGTTTGGACGGACGCCACGTGGTCGGGGGAGAGCCACGGGACGCTGGACACAACACACACGATAAAATACACTTCCGAAATACACAAGAGACACAAGTTTAGTTTAAGGTAAGCTTTATTATGTCTAGGGGTATGATGTGGTGTCTCTACAGTGCATTTCCCAATGCGATGGCTGAGAAACAGCCATCCCTAACAAGACCGCGTGGCACGGCGGCCATTGGCCGAATGACACGCGTGGTCTGAATACTGTTCGGCCGCGTCGTCGCTACGTTCACGGAGAACGTAGGACAGGCGCGGGGAACACGGACTATCAAGTCCCGGCGGGCGACAGAGTCGCCACGCCAATCGGATTCGTCATGATTGCCAGTGTGGAAGAGCGATCGTAGAAGCGACCGTTCGCCACGCTGGTTGCAAGAGAACTCTCTGGGCCTTCTGCGGGGCCGACCACTTCCGGAAGGGCACTTCCGGTTCCCAATTGGCGGAGCCAACGACCATCAGCTCCACCTGGCGCGGGGGACCGCGTCAGGTGCGCGCGAGAAACACACGAGGTGCGCGAGAGCCGTGGAAGCGCCGTGTGTTGCAGGTAAGTGAACGGACTGATCGGGCAGCCGGTCACACTTTCAAGCTTCCTTAATTCTGGTTACTCATCGGACAGTTTAGAATTCTAAAATTCGTTAATTTGCCACCAGGTATCGTGCTTTTCGCACGAAATTGCGCAAATTCCAACGTTACAATCAATATAATAGTATTAATGAGAAGCCCTATCGATTCTTGTCATTGCACATTCAAATTCAATAAAATCGAGTTTGAAACATGCGATAATATAAATAACCTCTGACTTGTGAGATTCTATACAATTAAGGTAGCGTGTCTCTTCTGCAGCATAGCTACTAGCTAATGGTATGGTATTCCTCTTATTTCCTGTTTTGCATAATTTTTTCAAATTACAATGATTTGCTTCTGTCTGAACTGGCTTAAAATCAATCCCAAAATTTTCTTGAATAAATCTTCGTTGAAAAGTAATTTTAATCAAAAACCAAGATTAGACAGTTTGCACAAGGTAAAAAGAATCAAAGAATGTGGCATTAGAATTGAGTGTAAAGAATGTAAAGATAATTCATTCACAATATTTCTCGTTACACAAATTGTAGATACATTACATCTATTTTGAAACAAATACTGTATATCCAAACTTGTTGCTATGTAATTACAGTCATTGCAAAATATTTCACACTTTATGCCAAATTATACATTTACTAGTATAAAGTTGAAACAAATACTTGAAAACTTAATTCCATTGAATAATAAATATATCTTCACCAAGTGCACACTATAATTTCCATATCATTATTCCACTACTTGTAAACAACCCACGCTGAAATTTGTTAAACTGGCCATAATTCATGACTATTAGTTATTACGCACAAAAACAGAATAAATATCTCATGTAATATTCATTTTTCAAAGTGTATATAAAACGATGAATATTTCAACTTTTATCTCATTACAAACCATCACGCATACTGAACCACAAATAAAGGTAAGTTTTTAGCTTTTATTTAAAATACATTATCATATTTATTTATCTCTAATAACTTCAACTAACTTATTTACATTAAGTTCCTTGTGCCTTTTATAGTTTAAAAGTTGTGGGCACACACCACACAGTTTTCTTTCTTTTCAATATGAAATTCGCAATGAGAAGAAATGGAGCTGCAGTCAAGTATAAAATACGCAAAGTGGTGCAAAAACAGATGCGAAATCTTTTCTTGTTTGAGGAATCGTTTCCAGAATTTCAAACGTTGACTGATACAACCAAACCTGCCAAGATCAAACTTATCTGGAGTCTACTTTTAATGTGTTGCTTCACAATCTGCTGCTACCAAACAGGCCAGAAAATTCTATATTACTTCTCAAAACCTATAGCTACTGACGCTCACTTAGCTGAAGCGATCGAGATGCCATACCCAGTCAAAAAGATATGCACTACTGAAAACAAATACACACTACACGCATGGAACAATATTTTAAATATAACACCTGACACAATATTTTGTAGCAACAGTTTAAACGGGATACTCAAGTATCCAGGTCTCAACCTGACGGCATTATGGGATATTGATTTTCCTTTACTAAACAAGACTGAATTTATTTCGGTAAAACAAATTTGTAGGTAGTTGAATTGCTTTTAAATATTTAGAAACATTTGCTTCACACAGAAATCAACCGATAAACCAAACGTCACAATCAAAAATGAATTATCCGTGTGGGGAATTTGCTCCGTCATTACAGTTGGTAAGGCAAACGCTTCGTTTTCACTTTAGTATTATCACTATTATTTATTTAGAGCACTCCAGTGGAGTTAAGGGTTTTTTTGTTCATCAAGTGTAAATTTGTGGATTGCACCTGTGTAGGTTACTTATGAGAAATGCACTTTGAGGCTGTCCTCGTTCACAATATAGTGATTTGGCATCTACGAGTAGGTGAACCCTTGAAAGCTGTCCGGACGGCTCGTATCTTGAATTCTTGATGCTAAATTTAAACACCAAACACCGCAGACTACAATTATTTTTTAAACCAATTGAAAAATTATGTAAGAAATCGATTTTTTGGAATGCGAGTTGCAATTTTTGTCGACTTTAAGCCCTGATCAAGAGCACTCTTGTCTTCTCTTGGTGGATCTTCTGGAGTATTCTATTGAAAATGTAAATTAAGGAAATTAGGCATGTGAATATTCTGATCAATGGTGTTTATATGCCTTTGTTTTCTCCTTTTAATCTGTTTATTAAAAAAAATTCTTGTCAAACAAAATGGTGATAGTTTAACAAGCAGTAATTATTGTCTGCTCTTTGTTTTTTATTAGAAAATGTTACAGGACGAAATTTGTACGGCAAGTTAAAAGTGTGGTTCAATCAACCAAAATTATGCAAGCCGGGCTCACTTTTGGTAAATGCAATGAATTGCGACAAGACTATCAAACATAATAAAACTTGGTGTATTTCTAGTCCATGGATGTTAGTCCCGTTGACTTTCGGAAAGCAGCTCCTGTCAGAACAAATGAATTGGGAGGATCTAAATTCTTTGCAAATAAGGTATTATACCCATCTTAAAAATATTTATTCACATTAATGTGGCCCACTGGTGCTCTCATATACCAATAATATCACTAACATTTACTACTACAACAGTAGTAATGGGCAAAGCAGGAGCATCTCCAGCTTATCTGCCGCCAAGGTGCAAAGCTAGGTGACTGCCCCTATTTTTTATATTTTTCCACCGTATTATCAATTGCTAGGAGGCAACAAATTTAACAGTCAATTTAAAACAAAAAAATTTTGGACGATGATGCATAGGACCAAAGGATGATTATTCCAAAAAATTCTTAAATTTCATTTTTAATTATTATTTTCATAATTTTCCAATTTATTTTCATGGGAATCCTTGAATTAATTTTATGGGATTCCCCTATTTGCCATAAGTTCGCACCCTAATTTTTGGTCGACTTTTCAAAACAAAAAAGTGTGTCTGTAACTTTTGAATTTTCATTTTCTAAATTATTGTATGAACGTAGTTTAAATTTTTGAACACATCATCTAATCCTTGCATCAGTAAGAAGGATTTCTACAACTGCTACAAGAAATGTCTCGACACATTTTACAGCAAACAGCCTTGCCGGTAAGTGTATGATATTTCCATTGTGCATGGCTTCAATGTGTCTTTTTATGGGTTGTCACTTTGCCTCTTTGAAAATACAGAATGCCGTTTATGACAGAAAAAACAGGCGACTATTGCAACACGTCAGAAGAAGTCCAAAAAATGTACAGCCAAATACTTGGAAAAGTAATGACCTTAAACTTAGAAAGCAATTGCTCGTGCAAGAGAATGTGCAATCAAATGGAATTTGACATCAAACCATTAATATCCACCATACAAGATGATGCCCCTTTGTTCAAAATCGAATTAGGACCGACTAACACTCTCATTTCTACCATTATCGAAAGGTTTTCTTACGAATTTGTGAGTCTACTCACCGATGCTGGTGGAAATATCGGTCTCTACCTTGGAATGTCAATACTTTCACTCTTGGATTTGATCACACTTATGATCCACTATCGAAAATCTCGAGGCGGCTCAAAGAGCAAAACAAAAATTCAACTCAAAGTACACAATCACCTAAAGAAAAAGGCAAAACATATGAGACTTGCATTGCTGCAAGAGAGATCAACTCGTAGTCAGAGCTACATTGCAAGAATATTTGAAAAACTTCTTAATGTTAGCTGTCTCTTCATGTGTGTCTTCATGATTTACTTCAAATTTACCACTTACTTGACATATCCCATCAAAGTTAACATTGAAATCTCAGAGGCAGCAAATGTGACCTTTCCAAACATGACAATTTGTGCACTCCATCAGGATGTTATGAAATTGGAGAAGAAATACGCCCAAAAAAATAATTTGAGCCAAAGTGATTGTCCAATTGACATGTTTAGCCTGCTGGATCTCAAAGAGGATAACGTTACGGTGGAATCACTGTGGGAAATGTCACAAGCAGAAGACTTTGGAAATATGGAAGTAATTATCCAACTCAAATCTTTTATTCTAAATGCGTTAAGCCATTAATGGATGCGTATGCGTTGCACTAAGTTATTCTGTTTCGTTCACATGCAGGGCCCGGCTACCTCTACCATTGGGCTAACTGGGCTGCAGCCCAGGGGCGCCGAGCAGAGAGGTGCGCCGGGCAGAAAGGGGCTCTGGGCAGGGAAGGGTGCCAGGCATTTCCTACAAAGAGTCTTCATGAGTGTTCAAATATAACCTGAACTTGTAGGCCTGTTTCTACACATTGTTGATAGTGTGTAAAACACACGGGGGCCACAGGTCCGGGGGCGCCATCCTGGGTGACATTTTTTCCAAAAATGCATTTTTAGGTCCAAAATTTTTGGTTCAAATTTATTTTTCACAAAAATGCTTACCCATACAAGTACTTCTTTTGGAGGGGGTGGGAGTGGGGCGCCGACATGCCCAAAATATCCACGTGCCCGACAAGTATACCCTTAGGAACGGGCCTGTGAAATTGTAAATCTGAAAATGTTTTTTTTTAATTACGACAAGTGGCAAGGGGCGCCTGATTTCTTTTAAGCCCAGGGTGCTGAAAAGTGTTAAGGCGTCAACAATGTGCGTCAAACCTAGCTACGTTAGCAGCACAACTCACGCATTTTGTGCATTTAGTCGTTGATTGTCGTAACAATTCTTTTCTAGAGTGAGCCCAGTGCAAGTTCCAAAGCGACTACAAAGCTGGAAAAGAATACAACTCTTGGATTATGCACACAATTCTTAATTGGTACGTATTAAGCTTATCTCCCCAAAAATGAAGCCTTAGGCACATTATGGGATAACGTGTGAACTTGAAAGTTAATTGATTTGAAAAAGAAATACGGAGTAGTTAATTAAGTTACATGCCATTCACAATCCAGAACCGATCTCCAAAAATTTGTCTTTAGCATTTTGCATCTTGCATGGTAAATTAATATTAATTGTATTTGTATTTTTTCTCTTTTCACTAGATGACTTACCATACAGCGGAATGTTCACAATGATAACAGTTTTTTATGAGAATCCCGATTTCAAATTATGCGACCATAATTATGTGGTAAAAGAGCACAAGATAAAAAAAAAGAGTTGTCCAACTTTTGCTGTAGTAACCTGCTTACATTTTGCCTTCTTTTTGAAAGTCACCTAACTATACCCTGGCACACTATAAGAGTGGCCTTTCTCCCATTGGCCGAACCATTTTACTGGTGTAGTGATACCAAAAATAGACCCAAACACCAGAATTGCACTTGATGGACAGACATTATAATCAAAAAAAAAATTCAAAAGTTGTTTGCTTTCCCGACAAAGCAACCAATAAACTAACTGGACAAACATGATTATTGAAATATAAACAGCATAAAACTCAATTTTATGAATGGAAACGACATTTTATTCTAAAATAAAAATAAAAATACATCATTTTAATTATTATAATAATCAAAAAAGTTTTTAAAATAAACTTCTTTTCCTGGTGGTATGACACAGTCTACAGTTAAGAGTAATGAGGCTAGGCCAATGGGAGAAAGGCCACTCTTATAGTGTGCCAGAGTATATAGTAGATAAAAGAATAAAGATAAACCAAAAAATTGATTGAGTCAGCAAGAAATAAGAAATATTAAAATTAATAAAATAACCCAATTGTGCAGTAATAATTGTAATTTGATGGCTCTTTGGTTTTAGGTTTTCACAACCCCAAGAGAGGAACAGGATTTGGATTTAACTTCAAAGAGACTATTGCCAGTGAATAGTTCCTTAATAGGCGTAGACTACAATATGATCAAGGTGATAAGATACCCTTGCGGCATTACAATTGCAAATAATTCAATGTACAATTTCATTGCATTATGGTAGATTACTCGCATTAATACTCCAACACGAAAATGTTTGTCGCAGAAGGATTACCACGTTTGCAAAAAGAAATGTTTACGCCAAAAACTGAATGAAAAATTGACATGCAGGTATGTGATAATCGAGGGGGTCGACTTTTGCTATAAATCTCGTTGATGGTTAGCTAAATCCCTGACATATCTGTAATAAATCTTTAAATTGCTAAGATGAAATTATTACAAATCTTTAATTTTTACTAAAGTTTTTAAATCTTTAAATCTTTAAATCTTTAAATTTGTTGGTCCAATCGAACTTTGTAATTTGTGTGAGAGTGTATACATTGATTTATTCTTGTTGCCGTAGTAACTCTACAATCTGCATATTATACATCTCAATAATGACCATGTTTCAATTAATTGGTAAAGTCTACAATTGTTTCCAAACACCATAAATTTTGACCGAATCTGGAAATAAATCTTCAAATCCTAAATAAATCAATTAATTTTTTCAAATATTATTTAAATCTAGAGATTTATAAATCTCGTCGACCAAAATTGCTAATGTCGGGCTCCCCGTCCCCCGTGATAATGCTCCAACCATTACAGAGTTATGACATGAGTTCTGATAAATTTTTAAATTGTTTTTGTCAGTTTGCCGTACATAGATGAATTGGCATATCCCATGTGCAACACATCTCAATCTGCAAGGACCACTCATTCTATCTACTTAAACACGTTTCTACACACAAATGTCAAAGTTGAATGTCGTTGTCATATTCCATGTTCGGAAACCAAGTATTTTCACATGCTGTTAGTTGTCGGAAGCCCCATTCCGCAATTAAATATCATAGGCTTCATTTTCACCAATAACAAAATCAAAAGTTTCATTGACCGACGAGTGTACGACATTATCTCATTGATTTGCGACATTGGAAACATTTTAAGTTTATCACTGGGTTTGTCAATACTCACCGTTGCAAGAATGATGGAAAAACGTTTTTAAAAACAACTACTATACTAGCTTATACTATTCTATACCTCCATGTATACATTTTAGATTACAATATTTAACTTACTTGTTAGTTGTTATCACTCCGCATTGTAACAGATATAAGATTCTGTCCCTGTCAAATCTACTGCTTCTGTACGAACTCTAGTGTATGGGCGTCACCCTTCGGAACCCGATCGGAACCCTGCTCATGATATCGCTGATCAGTGATCAGTACCACCCTGACCCTTCCGTTCGAACCTGCCACGCACATCTCAACTTATCTGGCTAAATGGAATGACCTCCCGTTGGAGCTGCGCTCTTCCATCTTCGACTGTACGGCCGCCAGCTGCTTGTCTCACTGCCGTCACTTCCATCGTCGCTTGTATTGTCACCTGTTCAACTTGCAAAATGTTTTGTAATCCTGTGTAACCATAACCTTTTTACTCCAATGGAGTGCGTAATAAATAAATAAACACATTATGTAGTAGCTCATACAGTAAATGCTAAATGCCACATTTGCTTGAATTCCCATCTCCTCAACACCAAGATAGGAAGACTTTTATTAAAAATGAATTCTCAAAATTTAGTGCAGCATAATAACTAACTACATGTAAAATATAAATCCAGATCTACCTAGAAAATATCTAAAGGACTGAGCAGAATGGGCTGGATGACACAGATAGATGAGATCGGAAAGTAAGAGGATATTCTCCGAGTGTTTTAGTCACATACTAGTACGTGCATGCATTATGGGTATTGTGATGACTGAAGAGTTATTTCTAGTGCCATCGGAAGCAAACAACTGTACAAATCAGGGAGAAATTTTACAATTTTTTTTAGTTGTGCAATTCTAATGTTTAGCGTGCAAACAAAATAAAATAGTGTGAAAAAGTAGTGTCGATACAATTATATTTAGTGTACCATTTAGTAAAAATAGTGCAGAAATCAGAAAATAGTTGCGATTAAAGTGTTTTAGGTGCTTGTATTTTTTATTTTTTTTCATCACAAAACACAAACACCTAAAGCACTTGTGTAACTACAGTACAGATGTAATAAATACTACTACGACAGACTTCAAACTGGTGGAGTGTAGGTAAGGAAGAAGCATATGCTTACAGGAAGTGGCAGCACTAAATTCTCTTTCACTTCCTGTCAATGTTATGGCTGCCTGAAATCAGCATACAACCAAAATACTGCATGGTTTTGAAATGTGGGGCATCACAATTCAGTTGTAGAGGATTATCCTTCCATACTCTACCAGTTCCAGGCAAATTCCACGAAAATGATGAATGGCTGCAAAGATTAGCAGTGAAAATAGTGTTTTCATAAATGAAACCCATTTACAGTTTTATATTGTTTTACAAAAATAAAATAAAACAAAACAAAAAAAAAATGAAAATAAAAATAAAAAAATAAAACAAAACAAAGTAAAATAAAATAAAATATTCACTTTACTTGTGTTATTCAAAATTAAAATAAACTTAAGCATACCTTATCACTTCTTTCCAGGAGCAAAATGACATCTGACCTTTAACGGCGCTTCTGATACATTATCCACTCCTGGCGTCACTACATCACACGAAGCCGCACAGCCGCCATCCATTAAACGCCATACGACATACATACTAAAAAATAAAAAAAATCAGCAAATAACTAAACAATAACATCCAAAAACTTAAATTACCCCCTAAATTCCCCAACTCTAACATACAAAACCCTAAGAAAAAGTCAAGAAAGGTAACAACATAAGAAAGTGTTTCGCTCCATCCCACAATGCAGCTGACATCCGGTTTACTGGCTGGCCTTGCTCGTAGATTCGGTGCCATTTTGTCAAAAGCAGCCAAAAACAGTTGCTATTTCAGTTCCTGTAAGAACCAACCTCTCAAAATGCTCTCAGCCGACACACTAATCGTAACTGACCGTTGTAAAATTACAGAATCCGACCAAAACGTGTAAAATCGATCAAAACAAGCAGAAAGGTCACTCGCTGGTCGATGAACCTTGCCATTGAGACGTAGAAAGCAAAAAAGGTAACATTTACACCCAACACACGCTTTAAAATCACTCGGAGAGGCCTTTTCAAACGACACGCTGCTTTTCCGGTAGTTTGCAAATTGACCTTCAAAATGGTCGCATGTTTGTGATTAATTTTCCGTATTTTTTATTTCTCCTGGATTTTCTGTTTGCTCGCATTATTAGATGCCGCACGTAACCACTAGAAGTCAACAATGCGAATCCTCGTCGTGTAATATCGAGAAAAAGAACAACTCGTGGTAATGTCGTTCTCCGTGTTTGGTCTTGGAAAGTTTCTCAAGAAGCTTGCTTCGTGTTTCAGGTCTTCCGAAATTTATAGATTTATGGTTCGCAATGCAACTCCGAATCGAAGTGAAGCGGCCGCTTGTGAGAAAAGCAGAAGTTCAGTTGATCAGGTGAGGCGAAGTTGGTTTAGCTTGAACCAAAAGTGGGGGGAATTGAAGAAAAATTCCAGATTTATCTTTAAAATTTTAATTTAATTTAATTTAATTTTTAGAATAAAAATTAAAATTTCGGCAGTGGCCACATTTGCTGTGATTGGTTGAGATCTATTGATGTCGTACATTTTCTCAAAACCATGTTTACAAAGTTTTATCATCTTTTTTTCTTGAAGGGGGGGGGGGGCTATGCCCCCCTTGACCCCTCCCAAACCTAACCTTAGCAACCAACAATACGTTCCTCATGAACATAGCCACTTTACAAAAGGTAGCAATCTGGTTATTTTTCTTCCTTTTGCATTTTCAGTTAGTGGCATGCATCATATTGGTAGATGAAATATGCAAGATTTTCGTTTTCATGAAGAAAACGTTTGTTTTTGCGGAACATTTTTAACGTGACTCGATTGCCAGTTTCCTTTTAAAATCGATGACTTGTTTTTACCTCATTTCCTGCCTTTAAAAGGAAGAAAATGAAAGATTCGTCTTTCCTTTCACAAATTGAACGCACCTAAAGCTTGTTCTTGAGCCTATTTGTTGTGTAGTTATTGGGTCTCGTACTCGGTCTTGCAAGTAAAGATGATTTTAATTTCCATTATTTCAATCAGCTACATTAGAGTTAGAGCGTCAATTGTGCAAACGTCAGTCATACGAACAGCGAAGTTTGGTTTTTTTTTATCAATTTTTTAGTCGATTTTTTAGTTTACACAATATACATATAAATCAGGACAAATTGGTTTTATGAACACTCGTGTCTCTGATTAGTTCGGATAATTGATGCTCTACTGTATGAATGGCACAATAAGCTTAAAAATTATTTTAAAAAAATTTATAAAATTTTGAAAAGCCGTGTGTGACCTATGAGGGCCATCCTACTTTTCTCAAAATCTTAAAACGACCACTTAGTGCAGGAGGGCCGTTAGCCTCATATTGACATATCCCAAGTAACACAATGAACGATTTAACATCGCCTCTAGATAGATGCAATGTTTAATAACGTATCTACATAGATGCGATGTTAAATCGATCATCCGTGCTACTGGGGATTATATATTTTGTTACTGTATTCAAATTAAATTTTGAAACTGTAATTTTAAAGGTCAAGTGCACTGAGTGGGATTTTTACATTTTTTGAAAGCTCGTAATAAAAAACCAATAATCATCGAGAAAAAAATTAAATTGTTGTAGTAATTATTTTATACGAAGTGGCTACGTTCATGTCCGACGTGAACGTATTATTTTCGTGATGCACTGTGATTGGTTGAGAGATGCATTGAAATACATTGATGAAAATTCTCATTTCGTCGACTTTGCTAAAAACGGATAAGGTTAGGTCTGGGGGGGTCATGGGGGGTCAAGAGAAAAGAGATGCTAAAACCTCGAGATCATCGAATTTAAGAAAACTTACGTCAAGGAAACGAATTGACATCAATGGGTCTCAGCCAATCACAGCGAGTCATGAAAATAATACGTTCACGTCGGACATGAACGTAGCCACTTCGTATTTTATAATCAAAAGCAATGCATGATGGTCGCAGACTTCTTGCTCTGCGTCAAATCAGACAGTCATGCACATGTGCAGACTGATTGTCTATTCAAAATTCGAATCGCAATTTTTTTAAATTTTTCGTGATAGTTCAAAAATGGTTTTTTTATGTGACAATTACCATGTTTACATGTACTCACTTCCCGTATCGCCCCGTTTAAACGCCCGGGTTCAATAAAGCGCCGGCCTTGTTTTACCGCCGGGCAGTCATTGGCGGTTCACTGAATTAGCGCCGGCCCCGAAGAAGCGCCGGGTCCCCAAAAATCACCGATTTTTTGTAAGAAATCAGTGATTTTTGCCGAAAAATCGCCATTTTTTGTGAAAAATCGGCGCCGGGTTCAAATTAGCGCCGGGGAAGCGGCTGGAAAAAAGAAATTTAACGCCCGGGCGTTTAAACGGGGCGGTACGGTATCTAGATAGGTGAAAATGCGAAATTTACTTTTCTGGAAAACAAAGAATCAGCGTTGTTGTGACATCAGCTTTTCTAGATAAGTAATGAGTGGGTGTTTACATTGCAAATGGCAATGCGCATAACACCCAAAATCTATCTCAAACAAGTGGATTTTAGTTTTCCAGATAAGATTGACTTTTCTGGAAAACTGATTTGTTTACATGATCAGTTTTCCAGAAAAGTAAATTTTGCATTTTTACTTATCTAGATAAGTGAGTACATATAAACATGGAAAGAGAACAGCAACTAGGATGAAGTCATTTTTTAAAGGATTTCCAATCAATTTTGTCATTTGAGAACAATGGATTAATTGAGGTCAGACACCTTGGATCCACCCAGATCTAAGAACTGGATCCAGGTCAAATGAATTTTAGAACTGACGAGTCATACTCCCATCAATCGCGCAACAATTTAATTTTTATTATTGATTTTTTATTATGGGCTTTCAGACAAAGTAAAAATCCCACTCGTACACTTGACCTTTAAATTAAACATTTCATTTAACTAGGAATCACCATTGAGCCCATTCCACGTAGACATGTGCACGATGCAGCAGATATTGTTTACAAATTCGAATCCACTCAAAGTAGTGGAAGTACAGTGAGAAGGATCATGTGATCAGTTATTTGTAGTTTTTTCTCATTGAAGTTATGTCATTTCTTGCTTTGAAAAGCAGCATTCCGTATTAGTATTAGCCTGCTTTGGAGGGCATGTCCTAAAATGGTGAATTCGACCAGAGTGCCGGATAATTGTGCCAGAATTTTCTGGCAGTGCAGCAGGATTCGATTTTTATTGATCCAGCCAATCAGATCCCCAGAACTGGTCAAACTCGCATTTTAGTCCCGGCCCCCCAAAACCGGGTAATATGGAACAATTATTCATTTAAAATCACGAATTATTAATTTGTATTTATAAAGTTATAAATGTATTTCTAAATAATTTATTGTATATTATTATTGATTCAGAAAACATTTTTTGCCCGCCTTGGCCTCACGGTGAGCCAACCGGACGAAAACACGCCCTTGCTGACCGAAACGAGCCTAACTCGATCTCCGATTCGATCTCAAATCTGCAGGGGAATGTCGCAAATCACGATGCGCAATTTAGCCGATGTGGATTTTAGCTCCAGACTGGGCCAGCTACTTATGCACCAACTTAACGCCAGCACTACACTGAACAACAACGCGGCTGTGATGGCTGAAATGAAGCAAGAGCGCTACTTCGATGGGATCGACAACAACGGGAGAATGCCTCAGTTGAGGACACGTGCACAGATAGAATATCCCATCACATATACGGTTGATAAACGATCTAAAAAGTGCAATAACCACACGTATTGTTTTAATAGCAAGCAGAGGAAGGAGAGGGTCAAGACGATTGCTTCGGGTAATATGAATTGTGCACAATTCCTGTCCACAAGTTGCATTTTCACAAACATTGCACTTTTATGTCTAAAAATTGCATTTTTTTTGTCTAAGAATTGCAATTATATCTAAAAATTAGTACATCAGTCTAAAAATGCATTTTTTTTACTAAAAAAAAAAACAATTTGTCTAAAAAATGCATTTTTAAAGGCTTTTATTTAACTTGACATGAATGTTTGTTGGTTTGTGTGTTGGTTTCAACTTCCGGTGTTGCTAGCGCCACCTGTATGCCACTAAAACTATACGCAGTGGCTACGTTCACGTCCGACGTGAATGTATTATTTTCAAGGCGCGCTGTGATTGGTTGAGAATTGCATTGACGAAAAACCCAGTTCTGTCAAATTTGCTAAATACAGATACATCGATTTGAGAAAACTTACGCTGTCGGTTTGATAGCTCTCAGCCAATCACAGTGCGCCTTGAAAATAATACATTCACGTTGGACGTGAACTAGGCATGAGAACGGGACCAATTTTCTGGTCTCGTCCCGAGTCCCGGTCTCGACCCGTCCCGAATCCCGGAAATTTCAATTTTTCGGGTCCCGAACCGTCCCGAATCCCGAAAATTTCAAATATTTTGGTCCCAACCAGTCCCGAATCCCGTCAAATGTCCCTAAATTTTTATGTTTTTTTTATGTTTTTTTATGTTTTTTTTTTATGAATTTTTATGTTTTTTAAGTTTCTTTATGTTTATTTTTATTTTTATGAAAGTCCGCCAGTCCCGATCCGTCCCATGTCCTGAATTTTCTGGTCCCGTCCCGTCCCGAATCCCGTACGGGACCGGGACTATCCTGGTCCCGTTCTCATGCCTAACGTGAACGTAGCCACTGTGAAAACTATAATGGATGCCAAATCTCCGACCTGACTCTAATGCTGCTTTTTTCGATGTTAAAAAGGTTCTGATAAATTCTGAAACCAGTCTCAGTTTATAGATTGTTTAATGGCCTTCAAAGCTGTAAATTTTGTTTTTTTAAATTGTTTTATTTACTAGATTTCTTTTCAACTGAGGAATTGTGATTGTGGCTCCCTTATTTGAACACAATATATCAGGGGTTCCCAAACTTTTTAGCATCGCGCCCCACTTTTTAAGCAAGGCGATCTTCTGCGCCCCACTTCATCTACCAGTGCATTAAATTTTTAAAAAATATACTACTAAAAAGAAAAAAAGAAATTTTTATATAATTTTGCATAAAACTTTATATAATTTTTTATATAATTTTATATAATTTTGCTTAAAAATTTACAAAAATTTGCAAATTAAGCTTGTTTTATTTAGGCATGTATGATGGGTGCGCCCCACCAGTGAGGCGCGCCTCACCGTTTGGGAAACCCTGCAATATATCATTTACTCCCATTTTGGGAGGTGAATGCTTTGCCTGAAAGTATTTATCACTTGAAAGTCTGATCCCTCAATCTAATGTTTGTAAAACGGTTGTAAAAACCAAAATTGGCATACACCATTTCAAAAACAACCCAGTGTTGTTTTTGTTTTTGCAGTTTTTGATAATGGGTTTTGGCTGCTTTTGTTGCCCATTTGGTTTATAGAAACAGCAAAAACTGTTGAAGCAGATAATTTGAATGCAACTATTGAACTGGGTATTTAGGGTGCATGTATGATGACCGTGCACAGTTTTTACATGGATTGGTGTACACATGTAGTGCTAAATTATTATTCTTAGAAATTACTTTATAGGGAAATCATGTTATACTCAAAACCACCACAATGTTGTCCTAACTCCTATTGGTTGAGCCATCTCACTGGTGAAGTGGCACAAAAAAGCAGCCCAGAGCACAGTCCCCAGTTAGGCGTAAATCGGCTTGGCCAATAGGAGTTAGGACAATGTTGTGGTGGTTTGAGTATAGGAACGAATCTTTTTCCGACCTGTTTGTATTAGTCAGGTTTGGCCTGTAATAGAATTTTTTTTAAAGTTGGAAATTACGGGTTATTTCTCAGATGATCAGTTCTTGAATGGGTCGTTTCTTCGAAAAAATCTTGTCTGAGAAACCACCTGTTCAAGAAGTGGTGTTGAAGAAATGACCATGAAGAAGAAGTGAACCTAAAACAGATATCTGCAGCAAATAATGAAGAACTGACATCTATGCATTTACATTGGTTCAAAAAAACTGGAATACTTGTATTATCACCTGTTGATGTGTGGTGTTAAATCTAGTGGCAAAACATGAAATTACTCACAATTTAAATTGCCAGCATAGACTGAGGGTTCAGTTTTTTTTAACAAGACTGTACATTAGGTAGGAATACTTTCGACCTAGATTATTTTCAACTTGAGAAATGGCCTTTCTTTCGATCAGGATTTCAGATTCAATCTTACCAGATATTTTTGAGTCGAATTATTTTTTACTGATAATATTTTCATCTATACTCTGTTCCGATAAAACGTTGTCCTAATTCAAGCTGTATCACTGGTGTAGTGGCAGAAAAAAGTAGTCCATAACACGAGAATTGTTAACTAACTAGGCAAAACAACCAATAAAAAACTAAACCTTTGTTTACCTGCCAAAAGATACCAACAAACTAGGCTAACATTGTTTGATTGATTAAAAGGGAAAAAAAGCTTATTTTAGCAAATGAAATAAATATTTTATTACCAAATAAATCCAATAAATAAAATCCATCATTCTAATCACTTTTTACACTGACGTTCATTGAAAATGGAACAGAACTACTTTTCCGCGTAGTAGAGCAGAGTCCACAGTTAGGCGTAATCCGGCTCAACCAATTGAAAAATAGGACAACGTTGTATCGGAACAGAGTATAGGATTATTTTTTACTGATAATATTTTCAACCAGGATTCCTTTTGACCAAGTTGAAAATGAGCCTGTTGTCCGCAAAACCGAATTAAACACAAACTCATCTATTGGTCAAGTTTTCCAATCCATTAATGACAGTCTTTTAATTTACGCAGTGGCTACGTTCATGTCAGACGTGAACGTGTTGTTTTCATGATGTGCTGTGACTGGTTGAGATCAATTGATGTTGTTCGTTTCCTCGACATAAGTTTTCTCACATTCGATGTTATCGAGGTTTTAGCTTTTTTTTTCTTTCTCTTCCCCCCCCAGACTTAACAGTATCCATTTTTAGCAAAGTAGACTGAACTGAGTATTTTCATCAATGTAGTTCAATGCATCTCTCAACCGATCACAGCGCGTCGGACGTGAACGTAGCAACTTTGTTTAATTTAACAAACACAGCTTTTTATGCACAAAATAGAATATCGTAATTTTCGATCCAGGGTCATTTTGACTAGGTCGAAAGGAATTCTGGTGCAAAGATTCTTGGTCGAAAATAATCATGGTAGAAAGGAATCCATGTTGAGAGGATTCCTGGTCGAAAAAATTACTATACTCTGGCAGAGTATAGGATTGCACTATTTCCTACCCAGCTTGATTACTCCTAACTGTGGGCTGTGTACTTTCACCAGGAAAAGTAGTCTTGTTCCATTTTTAATTTGTATGATTATTTTATTGTTTGAAATGATGTAAGTTTATTATTTTTTTTATGGTAAATGTTTATTCAATTCAAAAAATAATGTTTTATGCTGTCAAAGTACATGTTTGTTCGGTTGGTTCAGCTTATTGGTTGCTTTGTCAGGAAAGCAAGCAATTTTTGAATTTTTTTTATTGGTTGTTTTGCCTGGAAAGTATTCAAAATGTCAGCCAGTGTTTTGATCTATTTTTTGGTATCACTACACTAGTGAAATGGCTGGACCAATGAAAAATTAGCGCACTCTTATACTCTGCCAGAGTATAGTCTTAAATCATCCGGTCGAAAATACTCTTGGTAGAAAGGATTCCCGTAGTACATTTACATTAAACATTATAATTAAAATTAATATTTAAAAAATTTTATTGTTTTAAAATATTATTTTTAATTTAATAAATGTACTACTTTACAAAAATGATGTCAATTTTGTGTCTTTTCGGCCATTACACGACAACCACAAGGCAAAATTGCTACAGATCATGTCCACGTGTGTGAACATGCCTAAATGGAACTGGCAGCCAAAAAAGAGCATAAACTAACACGTTTGAAATGTTTTTTAGGTCTGAACAAATCATCTCGAATGCTTAAACGGCTTTGCAAACCATGCCGAGTGATATTGCAACGGGTTAAAGTGGATTTGAAACAAACAACTCAGAATCCTCTGTCCAAACTAGCAAACTCCCAAACAGTGAACAACTCAAAGTGTAAAGAACAACCAAAACCCTCCAAACAATTAATCTACAACTCAATGTGTAAACAACTTCCACATCAACAACCAATGAAACAATTGGACATTACGCAAATGTTTAAGAAACAAAAGAATGCTGCTTCCTCGGCTTCTCTCGGCAAGGAGATCATCATCGACGGCAATGTCGTCATCGACTTGTGCAGCGACGACGAAGGCGAAGACGTGATCGTCAAACCGAAAAGTCTCGCTTCCTCATCTAATTCTGTGAATGGAATTGAGGTCGTCAACAACAACGACAATGTAAATAGTTCTTCCGAAATAGTGAAACTGCTCGACTGTAAAGTGGCACTCAGGGACGTTTTTGACAGCATAGTTAAGGCACCAGACGGACAAATGTACATTTGTAATACTCAGACTGAGTTGAATGCCACGAGGAAGATGAAATGCAGCCCGGACAATATTAATTTGCTGGACAATGTCGGAGAGAGATCATGCGGTTTAGATGTTGATGCCGATAGTCACAAATCCCGAGGGGAGTCGTGTAACGACGAAAACCATCGGCTTGGTCGGCGAAATGCTTCTACAGCTTTCCCTAAAGTAATTTTTCTTTCGTCTTCCTTGTTTTCAAGTATTTTGTTGCTGTTTGGGTTTAAATATCGTATTACCCCGCTTATTGCCACATGCCGTTGGTCATGGGTTTATGACTGTTTTCAAATGGAGCCAAAAAGGTCTACACAGGCATGCCAGTATAGAGCGAAACATGCCGGTATAAGTGAAAAATCTGTTTTTTTATAGAAATTTAGACCATTTCCTACATTTTGGACATCTAAATATGTGTTTTAAACATGATTTAGGCTCAAAATTAAAAAATAAATTGTATCCACTTACATCGGCATGCCGTTAAAAACGGGGTTTATCGGCATGCCGGTAATACTCGCACTATACCGACATGTGGCAATAAGCGGGGTAATACGGTATTACTAATCAAAAAACAGGTTTTCTAAAATTAAACACGGTACGAATAAGCGCTGGGGGTGAAAAATATGAACCGATCTTTAAACAAAAATTGATAATCTTTTATAAAGAAATCAGTGATTTGAAATATGATTAATAATGTTAACAAAATATAGCAGATTATTTTTTTTAAAACAACAGAAAACCCTGCATGTGCTCAAATATGGGTTGGGGTCGAAAAATAAATTAATGTCCAGGTGTTTATTTAAAACATTACAGTATACAGCAATCTGTGGCTTACAGGTGAGCTTACAGGTGAGCTTACAGGTGAGCTTACGTCAAATGTGAGTTTTTACAGGTGCATTTGACCTGTAAGCTGGCAAATATATCCCATATACAGTAAGTCCTCTACATACTTTCAACAACACATTTGTAAGTTGAATTGTTTAAAAGTCCAGCAAAGGTGTACAAGGTCAAAAAATTGTTAATCCTAATTAAATAAAAAAAATTAATCTTATTTTTTAAAATTAGAAATGAATAAATTACAGTAGAGTGTCGATTATCCAAACGAGTTAATGCACATGGATGTTCATAAATCCGATTTGTTGCATAATTGGTCCTTTAGGTTTTATACACGTATATGAAAACAAAAATCGATCAAAGTGTCTTTAAAAGATTGCTTGCTGCAGTTCGGTTAATCAGTCGTTAGTAATCGACGCTCTGCAAGTGAGAAGCATAAGTTTAGAAACTTGGCAGAATTAAACAATTTGAGTTTAGTGTAGACTTTGACCGGTATCGGCTATCGGCCGATATTTCGGTATTCACCAATATCGGATCTGATATTTTTTGGCGTGGCCGATATCGATATTGCCACGTTTCTAAAGCGTATCGTTTTAGACTAAAACGATACGTTTTAGAAACGCTTTTGAAGCAGGAAAAAATTATATACTGCTTCAAAAACGTTTCTTAAACATAAAATAAATTAATAAACGCAATTTTAATTTTATTTTTTTTATTTTGGGGGTTGGGGGGGTCGGACATTTTAATTTTAATATCGGCGCAGGTATCGGTATTGGCCGATATTCGGTTGCCGATTATCGGTATCGGCGATACTGCAAAATATCGATATCGGTCAAAGTCTAGTTTAGTTCACAGCAGCCCGAAATCGAGTCGGGAAAATTAATAACTGCCCCGGCGTTTATTCGAGGCAATATGGTTAGCTTATAACATTTTATGAATGTGGCATAGAGCTTTCCGAAAATCTAAATGGTTTCAAAAAAATCAAAATAAATATAAATATGTTGAATTGTATTCACCTCCTGGTGAAGCAGAAGTCTAGAAACTCGTTCCATTGTTGCGTAAGTTTAGAAACTTCAGTGAATTGTCATGAAAACTCATTTGTATAATTTTACAAAAGCTAGAAAACAATTGTTTTGATGTAGCTAACATTTCTGAAGTGCTAATGGACAGGACACCAGCGTTGAGTATGGATGAAAAGCAATTTGCCATGATTGTGTGTGCAAAGGAGAAAACATTAGCTGAAATTGCTGACCACTTTCAAGTGCCTAAATCATGCGTGTGTAAATGTTTGAATCAAATTCAAGATGATGGTGGACAGATAAAACCAGTAAAAAATGACCTGGAAGGCCCCAATGCACAACTCGTGAAAATCGAATCCTGAGAAAAGTTGTCAAAACAACCGAAATCAACTGCCAATGAATTGCATCAGAAATTGAACACTAAAGTCAATATTGATGTATTCAAAGACACGGTGATACGGTGCCTTTGGGGACCAAGGAGCTCTAGTTGGAGAAAAAAAGGACAAGATTACCCTAAATGTCTGCACACCATTGTTTAAGCATCCATTTGGAGTAATGGTCTGGGGTTGCATGGCAATAAATGCATTAAAATACCAGCAAATACAAGAAGGTGGTTTACTACCATCAATGAAAAAGCTAAGAGTACGTCTTAAATTGATCTTTCAGCAAGATGGGGCTTCCTGCCATACTGTCAAAACTATAACAAAATGGTTTGAACAAACAAGAATAAATGTTTTATCATGGCCAGGTAATTCCCCAGATCTAAATCCTATTGAGAATGTATTGAATGAAATGAAAGTGTTTGCAAGCTCAAAAACCAGCAAATAAGATGGCTAAAAGCTGCAATCACTGAAATCTGGAAATCGGTTACAACTGATGAATGTGTCAAGCTTTCATCATCAATGTCTAAGCAACTTGTTGTGAAAGGGTATAAATTAAAAAGAAAACTCACTATATTTCCTTGGTTTACCACTAAAAAAAAACTAAATCTAACACTGACTGACTTTTCCACTAACGTTAATTTTTTGTCCCACTAATTTTAGCCAACCAAAAAATACTGAATTTTCCACTCCTGACTTTTCCACTAAAAATAATTTATTACATCCACTTTTTCCACTATTATAAAATGAAGGCCTTTTTGGCTTTCAATGGTTGACCTTGCTTACGTTTCTCACCCAAAGGCACGTTCTTGGCCTCACCTACAACACTTAGGTACTGCTCGATACTAGCAATACCCACGATGTGTTTGCATATGTATTGTTTGAAAAAAAATCGGACAAGAACAAGTTCCCTCATCCCACTTCTGATTGCAAAATCGAACTTACCAGAATCTTTTCTTCGTTTTAATGTACGTACAGTGTTGGGCGCGATACACCTAACGTGTACCGCGGTACAAGCACCCGGTATTTGCTGCTTCCGCAAAAGGTACAACATGGAAAACGGGAGAAAACCCGTGAATATCGTGTTTTCTCGCGTTTTCCCGAGTACCGCGAGAGTACCTCAAATTCACGGTACCGGTACTCCTTCGCGCCAAAAGTACCGCGGTACAAATATGCGGTACATGCTGCTTTTTTAAAAAGTACCGCAGTACAGGCCTTATGTACCGTGCCCAACACTGTGTACGTATCAAAACGCCTCCAATTCTGGGTTTCCATCTGGTGCAAATACTGGTCTATGTCATTAGCCTTCGATGTCGGTTGCCCTTTTGGGACAATGAAGTATGACTTCAATTCACCTGTTTCATGGGAGATTATTTCCGGTTTCGAACGTTTCCAATTGTATGCTTTGGTCATAAGACTCAGATAAATTGTTGGTTTAATAACAAATAGTTTTGCATTTACAATGTATCGGTAGTCTATTTCGAAATGTACCATGTGTCTTTCTGACTTTGTTTATAGATTCCAGGTTGTTATTGGTGCATGCAGCTCCAACACAACGGCCAACAAAACGCTCGAGGTTCTCGGCTTAGAAATAATCCAAAAAAGTTTCCACATTGTCAACTACAGCCCACTTACGGAGAAATAACCTTTTTCCAACGTTGAACTCTTCATCTGAGCATGCGAGTTGTTGAGACAAAATGTCGGCAGGAATTTTAGACTTAATTGTTTTGTCTTGAATCAAAGACAATTTTTTATCTATGTTGCGTTATGACGTGCGCCCAACAATAGATTCTTTTAACATTCGCTCCAAAAACGTGCAGACATGCATTAGTAATCGATTCTGTGCAATCCGCAATCAATGCCTTTGGTGTATACTCGCCATCATGGCCCAAAGCACCCAGTAGAAACTCAAAGCAGCAAAACTACTAAAATAGTAATACCGTACTGCCTCGATTTAGCGCCGGGACGTTTATTAATTTTTCCAAGCCGACCCCCTCCCGGGCGGGTCGGCTTTCGGCGGCATTTAGTGCACTACACGCCGCCTAGCCCCCGGCGTTTATTCTAGGCCAGGCGTTAAATCGAGGCAGTACGGTAGAAGTGGTAATATCAGTTTTTTTTTTCTAATTTAATTTTAGTGGAAAATTTAGTTTTTTTTTGGTTCGCTAAAATTAGTGGGACAAAAAAAGAAAGTTACGTGAAAAGTCAGTAAGTGGGAAATTTAGTTTTTTTAAAGTGGAAATCCAAGGAAATTTAGTGGGCCAATAAATGGGGCCCGTTGCGGAAAAACGACAAAAGAATATCCCACAAGATATTGAGCGAGTACTCTACTAATTTGAAATATTTATAGCTTAATCACTGAAGTTTCTAAACTTATGCAACAAATGGAGCGTGTTTCCAGACTTCTGCTTGGGGTAACCTACCAACAGCTAAATTGATTAACCGCAAAATTGCGTCATTCTCGAATTGAATATGCATGTATTGAAGGATAGCAAAATGAAAATTAGGTGGTTGAATAAACGCGAAACGGACGTGACGTTAAAGTTTATGTAACGTTAAATGGATGTGGCTTTAAACGTGAATGAACGCGAAATGGACGGAGGATTGAATTGAAAAATGAATAATTGGAGTTTTTAAGGTGTGGGATCGATTTTAAAGTGCATTTGGGTCGTCTTTTCATATAAAATGGTGGATGCAAAGCTGCAATCTTTGGGTGCAAAACTGCGACGTTCCGGGGGAAGTGGTTCAAAAGCATTGCGGACCCGTGGGGACGCATGGAAAGGGTTAAGACGACCCAGCCCATCGTTCAATTTGAGTCATTCATTTTGGAGGACGGAGGCAAAGCACATGTCAAAATCGCACATTTATGTGCAAAAAGGATTGAAAAGGTGGGGAGTTATAACTGTTTATGTTGTTGGCCACCTGGGGACGATTTATTGCATGCAAATGTTTGGCTGAGGGTGCTCCCTAGGTGCCGTAAATCAGCAATAAGTCACGGCTGTCCTTGATAAGTTTTTGACGCGCGCGCCCAGGTGATCAGACCAAGTGGGATGATGACGTCATTTTTTTCTCTTCTGTTTTCGTGTTGTCATGTCGCGGGCGCCCTCTCGAAAATTGTCTAAACGCGTTAAATACCACGATCCTTCTGCTTCACCAGGGGATGAATACAATTCAACATGTTTATATTATTTATTTTGATTTTTTGAAAACATTTAGATTTTTAGAAAGCTCTATGCCACATTAATAAAATGTTATAAGCTTAATATCATTTGGTTGATTGTTTTCTCATAATCACAAACTAACTAAACTCAAATTGTTTAATTCAGCCAAGTTTCCACTTGTACTCTACATATTACATACAACATTTAATCTTACTTTGAAAAGTACAACTGTTGGCATAAAGTGCTAGACATGTGAACTAACTTATGTGCTGCTGCAAAATTTGATGATTGTATTTCTGAAAGTTCGTAAATCGAATGTTCTTATATAGGGGACTCACTGCACAGTGGTGGTTGTAACCTATTTAAATTGACATTCAAATACCGAAAAAAAATTTATTTTAAGACGCCCCCCCCCCCCCCTACTATTTTAGACAAATTAATACAGTGTTCAAAATTTTGCCACAGTTACAGGCATTTTATTTTATTTCTGTGTTCTTCTGGAAAATCATGCGTGTGTCGCAGCGGCAAAATCAATTTTTTTTTGTAATTTTTGGGAAGAAAAAGAAATTTGCTCACAATTTCACAGCTTGCAGAATAATAGTTTAGGCAACTGATCATTTATCTGGTGCATATGCCATAATTATGCCATAATTATGCCGTAATAATGTCAGACAGGAACGTAGCCGTTGCCTTTTTTAAAAGTATGATGTGTACCTAACCCCTGAGTTCACAACACAGTAGCTGCATTCAAAAATTAAAATAACAATTTTAGTTTAAGCGTATTTTAAGTTTTAACATGGGTTTAAACAGGAAATGATGTCATTTTTGGTTTAAAATTGAATGCAGCTACCGGTAGTGTATCTTGAAGCAGTTTCTAGTAGAACGACAAATGTTGGATAGAATTCATAATTAATTTTCATGAATAGTTGCTCCTTCACACTGTACCTACAGTAAAGAATAAAAAGTAGAAATTTACATGTGAATTAATACATTTTTTCTGTTTGTTTTAGCCGAAATTAACAACACCTGTAAAACTAGCGAAACAATCTTCCAAGAAAAATTATACTCGTTGCAAAAAATTGACAACCACTTCGTTTGTCGTTCAATTTAAGTGCCACATGTGTAATTACATCGGTTACATAGGACACGCATTGCTCAAGGAGAAAATTGACAAACACGTGTCATTTTATCACGGTGGCTACCAGAACATCATCATGGTCCGTAGAATTTCGCAAAACACAGGACACATAATAATCGAACTGAAATCAGAATTCGACGCCGCCAATCGACTACACGACGCTTCCTCATAACACTTAACTTGATATTATTTATTTGGATATTATCAATGGACATGGCTGGTTCGGTCGTTGACGACACCGATATTTTTATCAATTTTATAAAATAGTACAATTTCCATTGATTTGTGTTGGATGGGATTTATAATCATCGGCCAAAGTGAGAGTTTAATTTTTGATACAGTGAGGTTAGGAAATAAAATTTTATTATTATTATTATTATTATTTAATTTGTACATAATTTGCACCGAGGACAATTTTATAGGAAATGTGTAGAAATGTAGTGATAGAATCGTTAAGTCTGGTGGGTAAATTATTTTTGATTGCATGTTTTTTGATAGTTACCAATACTTAATTTAATTGATCCATTTCTTGTGTTTGTTTGTCCTTCTTTAAATCAAATTCAACATTAAAAATTGAATTTTTTGTATTATATGAAATGACGCCAATAACAAGTAGTTTTGGTCCTGGATTTTTTTCTTTTTAGCCACAGACTTGTACTTTATTCGTGTATTAAATTTGGTCAATTAGACTAAAAATGTCTTTACTGTTAATCTTGTAAATTTGTCTTCCTAAACGTTAAACATTTAGGTAATTGTGCGAAATTCCATAATAATGTGAAGCACAATTAACCGTTAAAAGCCAATTTGTTTTCATTTCCAAGTAATTTTTATTCTCGACCTAGTTTGGTTAATAATTTGATACTCTGTGCCCGCTCACACACGCCTGATATTTATTTCTAAATTGATGTCATCTCAGAGTATTATTACGGAATTTCGCAATTTTATTCATTTTACTTTTTTTTCCTTCTGTTTAGATTTTTAAAAAAAATTGCCTTAATTAGTTTACTTCCATATCCAAAAAGACCGTTAACAAATTCCTAGGGATAGTCAGGGATAATCACTTTGCATTTGCTTTCATTCTCGTTTATTTTGATTTTTATTTATTTCAGATTTTCTAAAAATCTCATTTTATTAATATTTTCGTGGCAGTAAAATGGAAAACAAATACAAAGTAGTTTCCCACTATCCCTGATTGTTGGTTTAGCAATTATTGTGCTTACTGTATGTGACTATTTAGTATTTTAAGACTATCTGAAGCATGGACAAATTGAATTGAATGTGCCTTGAATTTACTGGAATGATGTAAATTTTGCTTTCTTTCAGGTGAATTTTGTATTCATTGTACGAATAAAGAAATAAGTGATTACAAAATATATTTCAAGCTAATTGTAATATATAATTACCGGTGTAGTATAACTGTGTAATTTTAATTACGGTATTTTTGTTTTGTGTGTTTGTATTACGGCTACTGTACATTGCTGCAAAGCGACTAGCGAAATTTAATTTTTGCGTCAAGTGTCTGTTCACTCAAGTGTGAACACACTGGCGATGCAAGAACAGCTGCGCATTGTTCTATTCAAGACGGGCGGATCTAAAAAATGGATTTGTACCCCTTTCGCCGAAATTCGTTTTTTATTTTCGGCGAAATGGGAATTTCCGTTTTGCCGAAAATGAAAAGGGAGTAATCGATCGATTATCAAATTTTTCGTTTTTTCGTTTTTTTCGTTTCTGTTTAAGTGTTCTGTTTAAGTGCTAAAAATAAATGCCATATTTAAGCAATGTTTATACATTTTTAACTAACTGCGCGGTGAAGTTACAGAAGTTTATGCTATTAATGAAGTCAGAAATTTGAAAAAAGTCGTAACCGCCACATTTTGCCACATTTTTGAAATCAATTTTCACACATTTTTAACCAATTTTCACCAGTTGTCACCAATTTTTCGTTGTGAAATTTAATAATTACTTTTGTATCTTTTTGCCACAATTAAATCACTTTTGACACTCTTTAAACCGGTGAAAATTAATTAAAAATGTGTGCTTTTAAAATGTGTGAAAATTGATTTTAAATTGATTTTTAAACAAATGTGACTTTTATTTATTTATTTATTTATTTGTTTGTTTATTTATTTATTTGTTTATTTATTTATTTATTTATTTATTTATTTATACAAAAAAAACAACAGAAATTTTTATAATCGATCGATTACTCCCTTTTTCTTTTTCGGCGAAACGGGAATTCCTATATCGCCGAAAATGGAAAACGAAATTCGGCGAAACGGGATTCGGCGAAAGGGGTACTCACGGTCTGGATTCAGTGTCATTCTGTACATGGACACTAAAAACAGCAAAAACGTAAAGTTTGAGGTGCGCTTCACTGCAAAGCTTGTTTAAAACTATTGCTGCAGTTGTTGTTTAATAAAACTGAATAAATGTTTGTGATTAAAAATGTACGAATTGAAGTGTGTTTGCAGTGAATCACTTTGTAATTGTAAATTCGCACCTGTCATTAGCTGTTTCTGAGCTCGCACTTGCTTGACCTTGATACAACCTTCGTAGGGTCATGTGACACACATGACTGGTTGACTGGGTGGACAATTTGAGCTTGAGATTTGAGGGGGATTTGTAGGCGTACAAGAGTATAAATTGGTTTAAATTGATGTGTTTAATGAAAGAAATAATTGCAGGAACTCTGGTTTGATGTTTCGCCAAAGGGTTGCATGTGGAGGTCACATGGCCACCCACAGATTGAATGGGCCACACAAGCAGTAAGAACCCTGGAGGGGAAGAATAGCGCATGCGCACACGCACTTTTGAACCACAGAAGCAGTTTTCGACCAAAGTTGAGTGGTTGAGTCAACGATTCGAAGGAATGCACTTGGATACTTTGCATTTTATTAGTCTGTTTGCATCAGGTAAATATTAACTCATCGATATTACTATAGGGGGAGAATGTATTGATTTGAAGGAAGCTCAAAAATGGACGTTTTGTTTACTAAAATTTCAGTTTGGCTACGATGGGGGTTGACAATGAGGTCGTTTTAGTGTGACAAACTGGAAAAAGTGAAAAATAACTAAAAGAGGAGTGAAATTATATCCCAAAATTGGGATTTTATTTATTTTTTCTGTTAAAATCATCGATTATTCGGATAAATTCAATTTCTTTAATTGAAATTTGAAGTTTATTAAGAGTACGGTGAAATGTGGTCGGGCAGGCCGCACAAACCGCATCTTGCGCGGCCGATGGAAATAGGTTTTTCCGTGCAATCGCAAACTTCGAATTTTCAAAGAAAAGAAGATTTTTTTTGTAGGGAAATATTAATTTTTGTTGTGAATTTAAATTGATTGGCTGTTTGTTTTAGTGTTTTTTGGATTATTGAAAAGTGACATCGTCGATATCGATCTGAAAAGAGGTGTCGTTCGCGGGTACAACCCGTTCGTCTCATTCGTATCATCACCGGTGAGGGGACGGGGCGACCAATGTTCTCGACAAGCGGTGATTCGACTGGATCTGTCGGGAAATTTTAAAATTGCCATCATCTCCCTCGATTATGACGAGCGGCCTCGCCAGTGGACGCTGGACATCGCGGAGTCGAACTCGGCCGACGGACACGGCGGAAATGTGGAACACCCGGCGTCGGAGTTCAGCGTGCACAACCGGCAAGTTCGTCTCTACAGCAACGGCCGACCGGGCTACCGTAGCGCCACTATCGATGGCGGCTATCTGCTCAAAGTCGTCGATGGAGTGGTCAAACAGGTATTTGTTTGGAGTGGGTGGATTGTGGAATTGAGGAATTGAATTTTTTTTTGTTTTGTAATTTCAGGGATCGAGGTTGAGTATTGAGATAAGTCCGGGAAAAGTGTCGTGGCAAGTCGGTGGGAGACGGGAGGACGTGGAGTCGTCGTTTGTTTTTCAAACGTCGTTTGTGTTTGCCGCTTTTAACCGAGTCGTGGGCGGATCGTGGAGGAATGGGACTGGCATTTGTCGGGCCACGGTCAATCTTCGACGCACTCCTCCCGGTAAGTCATTCATTTTCATTTCTATTTTCGTTTCGTTTTATTTTTATTAATTGTAAGTTTGGAAAGAAAATTTGGTTGGGAAAAGGGAGGTTTAAATGGAAAATAAATTAGAATTTAGAATGGCAGTTTTGATGGAAATCAATAAAAGTCAAATTTTAAGCAAAGTTTTAGCTGAAAAATTCAATTTTAATAAAGATTAAATTGAAAATCAAAATATATTTGAGATAATTAAGCCGGAAAATGAAATTTTAGGAAAAAATATGCGAGAAAAATTAAATTTGAATACAAGTTATGCCAGTAAAGTAAAAATGTAAGAAAATTAAAGCCGTAAAAGTAAAATTTTGGGGGCTATTAAGTTGAAAAATCAAACTTTTTATGATAATTAATTAAGTTGTAGAAATCAAATTCTGAGGAATATCCACCAAAAATCCAACTTGAGCAAAACAAAATCAAAAGCAAGAAAGACATGTTGCTAAAGAATTAAATGACAATTGAAATATTTAATGTTTGCATTCATCTTGAGTTGGTTGTAATGCTACATAACGTATTTAATTAATTAAATTGTCATTTAATTATTTAATTGTGGACGTTTTAAAGTTGCTCAAAGGAAATGTCAATATTTGACGTAACAGTCTTTGTTTTTGTGTCTCAGCTTTGGTTTGCAAGTTAAGTTTATTATTTTGACCTTGGAATAAGAAAATATGCAGAAACAAGTTTGTGTCTCATGTGGTGTTTGATTTGAAACTGTTTAAATTTGTATAATGAGGAGAAGGGATGAGTTGAGTTGCCCTTGACCACGACAGGTGAGGCTGGCTGATGGCTATCTGGGTCCCTCCTTCCTTCCTTCCTTCCTGCCTTCCTTCTTTGCTTCTCCTCTTGTGCCCATGCGCAGGTAGATAATGGCGCGTTTGGGGTTTGCTCTCCTCCTTTTGCTGTTTCTTGTGGTCTGCCTAACAGAGCACAAGAAAAAGCACTCGAGAAGAATAGGTGAGCACGTGTTTGCAAATTGAGCATTATTCGACTGACAGTTACTATTGTTGATTACAGATGAGTGTCTGCTGGGTACCCATCAGTGTGATGTGCATGCCACTTGCAAGAACACCAGGCGTGCTTACAGGTGCCGCTGTAAACCTGGTTACCAAGGGGATGGCAAAAAGTGTCAAGGTAAATTAATACTCGTAATAAAAATGCCTACATCGTACTCGTATCACATTTCACTAATCACATTTCACATTCTTTTCAAATTTCAAATCATTTTTGCTGTACAAGTACGAGTAATGCACATTTTTCAATCAAGTCACTTTTCTTTTTATAAATATCGACTTTAATTGATTCATAAGTGCAAAAGTGCTGTTTCCAAGTGAACAAATGCACTTAAAAGTGAAATGTTCATTTTAGTGAAGAAATGAATTTTTTTTATGCGAAAAATGTAGACATAAAATTTTTTGGCGCTCATCCAAGCCACTTGGCTCTTCCATAAAGCCGTCTGACCGGCGCGCGTCAAAATTCTATTCAAAATGTGTATTCAAAATTGTTTGATACAGAGATAATTGAATAACTACGCTCAGAAATTCTGTAAGTGTGGCGATTCATATGACTTTCGTGCATTCGGTCTGACTTGTGACTGGAAATAAATCATGTGAATGCCAGGGGCCTGGGTTGCCCGGGTTTCTCGGGCTTCTCGGGGCCCCATTTCAGTTGATCAATGCCAAAAGCCCAAAAGTAATATTCGTATTGTAATGAAAAATGAAATAAAAATTAGCTGAATTTTGGCCTAACCATGGTGCACCACTGACAAGTGAATCTGAATTGATCTTATTTTATTGAGCTTATTGTATTATTTCAGACAGAAATGAATGCTCGGTGCGTAACGGAGGATGTGTGCATAAATGTCACAACAATCCCGGCAATTTCACATGTTCGTGCCACGACGGATTCCAATTGGATCGAGATGGACGCAATTGCATCGGTGAATTGAGATATTACAATTTCTAAGCGTTTAATTAATTGCAATGCTATTGTCTAATGCAGATATTGACGAATGCTCGAAAAGAAAAGGAGGTTGTGTGCACCAGTGCCTTAACACGCTAGGAAGCTACGAATGTCGCTGTAACGACGGCTTTTCATTGGCTGCTGACGGTCACAGTTGTAACAGTAGGTTTAATTGATTCAATTTCAGCTCGATATTTGTTGATGATAACGTGGTGAAATGCAGCAAAGCAAAGTAAATGCTCTTAAAGGAGTATGATTTCCTTGATTTGCAGTGGGTTCGTGGTGTAAAGAACAAGGCTGCGACCACAGCTGCGAAGTGACTCGTTCGTCGTTCATATGCACGTGCAGGCCGGGATTCATGTTAGCACCGGACGGCAGAAATTGTATTCAGAGTTGCTCGCACGGCAACGGGGGTTGCCAACACAGATGCACTCACACCTCGGACGGACCCATTTGTACATGTCACTACAAATACATTCTGGGGTTAGATAAGAAGTCTTGTTCACGTAAATCTATTATACGAATACCATTGGTTCGCAAATGAATAGTGAGAGTGGTAAACTTATACTACAGCATCTTGTGCTATCAACAATGGAGGCTGCGACCGCAAATGTTCAACAACTCCACAAGGAATGGTCAAATGCAATTGCCCCAATGGATTCTTGCTGCACAAAGATGGGAGAAGTTGTCTAGGTAAATCAATAGCAAACAAAAAACGATGGCAATTGGCAATCATATTATTTATTCACTTTAGATATTGATGAATGCGCGATCAAAAATGGAGGATGCAGTCACACATGTTTGAATAGTCATGGAAGCTTTGAATGCATTTGCCTCGAAGGATATAAACTTTTGCCGAATGAGAAAACTTGCTCCGGTTTGTATTTACTATTTAGTATTTACTATTTACCAATACAGTCGTTGTAACGAATCGTTATATCAAATTTTGTCAACAAACCAACCAAGCCATTTTTAAGTACAAAAAATTCATTCGTTATATTGTGTTTGAGTATAACTGGTCAACTTCCCGGCTTAGCTTTTGTTACTACTGACTTGTGAATGAAATGTTTCAATTGCAGAATTTGATGAATGCTCCATCAGTGGCACTTGCGATCATACGTGCGTTAATACTCCTGGAAGTTATGAATGTGTCTGCAATTCGGGCTACGAGCTTTATGGGCAGACACACTGTGGTGGTAAGTTCAATTGATTTATATTTATATTTATATTAAATTTAAATTAATTAATATTTCTCAATTTAGATAAAAATGAATGTGCCCAGAATAATGGCGGCTGTCACCATATTTGTATCAATTCAGAAGGGTCATTCAAATGTGCATGTCGGCAGGGATATTTTCTACATCCCAATAAGAAAGATTGCATAGGTATGTGATCTTTATTCTTTAATAATTAAATAAATCACATTGTATGTTTGTTTAAGAAATGGACACGTGTAAAGACGATGAAGCTGCTAATCAAATCCAAGTCCAGTGTCGTAGAAATAAAATGCACGAGACGTGCAGTTTGGTTTGTGCGTCTGGGCTTCATTTCAGTGGAAATAGAAACGAAAGCTATCGATTTGAATGTGGCTCTCGTAGCACAAATGTGTGCATGGGAAACACCTGTTCACTGGATTATCCGCGGCGGATAAAATTTACAATTATATCCAACGGTTGTCATTTGTTGCAACGCTCCACCGGTAAAAATCAATCCTCAAGTTGAACATTTCCATTTGAAAATGGCTATTACTGTTTTTTTTTGTTTAGGGCACACGGCGTCCAGGTGCATTTCTGTTGGTATTATCAGCTATGTAAAAATGTTTTGCGAGCCACGGTGGAAGCCTCGTTGGTCCCGCGAAACAACGGAAGATCAAACATCAATAATACATGTGGAGATAGATGTTCACTTGGGTGAAAAGTTTAAAACAAGTATGTTGAAACAAACTACAATACAAGAAAAAGTGTGTGTTTGCTCCGACTAAACAAGATAAACAAACCTTTGTCAGGTGTGAGGTGTGAGGTGCGAGGTGACTGCACGAGAAGCAGTTGTGTCATTGGCATTGTGAACGGAGCAAGCAAGCACACTTAAATTTGAAATAATTGAAATAACTGACTTTAATACACCATAGGTGCCTGCAATAATTTATGCCGTGAAAAGTATACGAGGCAATTTAGGTATGTTATGGCATTCATTCAGAGGCAATTCCAGGAAGAATTATTCTACGTTACGAGTCCTCGAGAAAAGGAATTTCTGTTGATGACGAGCAAATCTAATGATACAGTATGTCCTGATGGACAGATATATTTGCATGGAAAATGCGGTAGGTAATTTTTTTCTCTATCTGGAAACTAATAGAAAGGGCGAGTAATTGAGCGTGGCAAAATCTGACGCAACAAGTGTAAGTTAAATTAAGGTGAAAATCAGGTTTGTGGTTGCGTTCTTCTCAGAATCGTGCCTTGAATCGTGTAACTTGACAATGTATACATGCTGTATACATAAGCTTATATTGTATATTATTATTCAACAAGTTGGTGCGCTAATTGCAGTCAACAGTCACCTACCTCTGATTTTGTTGCGCTGAATAGTGAATACACTTTCCCAATGGAAATTTCATAAAACTGTAGCTTTGAATGAATTAATTATTTATTAATTATATTATATTAATTAAAATTGTTTTGGCAGTGTTTTGTTCTGCAGGAAATTTTTTTGATTTGGATAAAAACCAGTGCAGTCAGTGCCCATCAGGTACTTATCAAGATTCATCAAATCAATTTGGATGTCACGTCTGTCCCCAAGAAAACATGTACGCATCCCCTGGATCGAGCAGTTTGTCAACATGTGGAAGTAAAGTTTATTAATGATTTTAATGCTCAGTTTGAAATTAATTGAGATACGGTAAATATTTTGTTGAAATTTAAGGTGAGTGCCTGCCTGGGTATTACTCAGCTGATGGTTTCCAGCCGTGCACACTTTGCCCACTTGGCAAATATCAGCCACAAACGGGTCGAATGTTTTGTCATGTGTGTGGAATGGGAATTAATTCACTCTCAATGGGATCTACGTCGTTCCATCAGTGCCAAGTGCCAGGTACTGTAAATCAGGGCTTCTTATACTCTGGATATATAACTCAATGTACTTCTGCCATTTTGCACTAACCCAGGGCCAGGGTTGCATAAACATTTCTTGAGTGAAAATTTGTTTTAGTAGCCCTGCTTTGTAAATAAGTACAGTAGATTATACAGTCGATTATCGGAACGTCGGTCATACGGTCATAGCGGTTTTTCGATTTTTAATCATTTTTTCATTAATTATTAATTTTTAATTTTTATGTACTGTACATAGACCTAATGTCCGATTATGCGAACAAACCGGTTTTATCTACTGTACTCTAATCCAAAGAAATGCATAGTGTACTCTGTATGGAAATGGACCCACATACTGTAATTAAGGAGTTGGTTAAAATTTGTTTGTTTATTTGAAACAGAATTCTGTACTTTGGGTTCATTTTATAATACCAGCATTGCTCAGTGCCAGCCATGCCCAAAAGGATTCTACCAGCCAAATAAAGGACAAGACTTTTGTTTCGCTTGTCCAGGAGAAACGGCAACAGATTATGAAGGAAGTATTGACTTAACTCAATGTAAAAGTATGTATTCATTTAATTTTAATAGGTTTTAATAGTTTTTAACAAGTTAGTGAAATGAATAGGTCGACAATGTGGTGGCTCAATTGGAAAACTGTTGGGAATTTTTGAATCGCCAAACTACCCTGGAAATTATCCCAACAACATACAGTGTACTTGGACCATACGAGCGCAGAAGGGACGACGCATTTTAGTTGTCGTGCCACAGTTGTTTCTGGCCGACGACCAGTGCGGTGATTCTTTGGTTATGAGAAAATCTAGTAAGTGCCTCATGTTTACGCACAGGTTAAGTGGGCCATAAGTCACGAATCGGGTATGTCCGAAGTTTTAATACTTCGAAATTTTTTTTTCTTGTTGACGAGCATGTCGAGAACGATTCTTTCTCCGAGCGAATCAATCAGACGTTTGATTGCTGATCCTCGGCTTAGTTAGTAAAATTTCACAATTTGCTGTTCGTTCGTCGATTTTTCCAGAAATAATCTCCTAAGTAAAATAAAAGAAAAATAAAAACAAGTTACCGGTATTAAAACTTGAGACCCTTTTGTGAGTTTTGACCCAACCTGTACAAATAATGCCATTTCTTAACTATTATTTGACTATTAGAATCACCATATTCAATAACCACTTACGATACTTGTAAGACCCAGCAAAGGCCTATTGCATTTACGGCCCGTTCACGCAAATTGTGGATTCATTTTAAGTCGGACGGAAAGAACAACGACCAAGGGTTTCGTATACCGTACGCATTGTTCAATGGTTAGTATGGGAATTTTCTACTTTCTTGGATTGTGATTGTGATCCAAACTTTTTCTTAATAGAGGAATACCAACCATTGATAGAAAGCATAGTGCGTGACAGCCAGTTGTACGCCATGATAAATCATCAGGAGATTCTTAAGGTTTGACTTACTATTTATTTCCGCAATTAAAAGCCACGCCTCTTATTTCATAATCAATAATCAAACGTAGAACGAATGCAATTCACGCAATTCACGCAAAAATTGTTAAATTTATTGAATAACAGCCTGGAATTGTAGTCGTCTCTTCTCTGCGGCTCTTAGTCAAGGGTGACTCTTAATTGCGGAAAGACTAGAAGTGAAGAAAGTGAAAACTGATTCGCTTTGAAATGCATAGGATCGGAAATTACTTACAGCATTGATGGATGTGATAGCTCATCCTATCAATTACTACAAATACGCAAACATATCTTGGGCGTGGTTTCCGGATTCTTTCGTTCGTTTTATTATGAGCAAAGTTAAAGTATTTTTTTCGTGACAATTTGATTGTAACACAAGCTGTGATTATCTATTTTTAATTGTTTTGTTAAAGAAAAATGAAATTTATAATAAAATAAATAAATAAATAAATAAATAACTGGACATTTGTGAAGAATTACAGTAAAGCCATGGCAAAGTGGCAAGCGCTTTCGAAACTCCATCAAATATTCTCCATCGCTTGTGCCTTCTGTATCGAAGATGTGATATCCCACCAAGTTAGACTGCTTCTCGCAAGACTTCACTTCGCCGTACCCATTTGGGGGGGGGGGGCCTCATTTGGATCGACAAGCTGATGAACGAGAAGCCAGTAGGAAAAGACAAAATTTCACCCGCTTGGCTTCTTTATTTGCTGCAGTAATGTCAGTGGAGTTGAATACATTTGGTTCATGTTAACGGATCAAGAAAGGAACGAACATTTTTGAACCTAATGACACAGCGACCCGAAAATGCATCTTGGAAACGATGCAATCTCGTCGTAACTTGTTTATTTCTTTCGTGTTATTTAGAAAAGTGGAGTTTTTATTTGAGGATTGGGATTGAGGATTTGTTTACCAAGGTTACGCACTGTGTTCGTGCACGGTTAGATGCAAATTGTGAAAAATTGTGAAATGAAAAACCCACACGACGTCAAGTATCAGGCTTGTTTAGCTGATTTGTGGACGAATCCGTCGTCCGAGTTTGAAATCAATTTTATCAAGTCGGAAATCGGTCTTCTCGAGTGTACGAAGTTGTTGTACGAGGCGCGGGATTTGGACAGCAACAGCAATAGCATCGCTTTGTTGCTCAAAGAAAGACCAAAGTGCCGAAAACAAGACTTTTTTGCAACCAACAAGAGTAATATAGCCAAGTTTAAGAATAGGGAGTAATAAATATTAAACTTTGCAAAATAATAATGTGTAGCAGTAAAAATCAACATTTTATTATTTTTTAAATCTTAAGCTTATGATAGATAAAATTATAAAAGCAAATATCCAAGCCCACGTAACCGCAAAGCCTTTCCATACGGGCTCCCAAGTTATGTCTCTGCCGTGCAAAAAAATCCATCCCATTGCATTAATGGCCGTTGCCAGTGGCAAAAACTGACTAATAGATTGAACAATGTTTGGCATGCCCTGTATTGGCCAAATAAAACCTACAAGAAAAAAGATAATCATACTGCACGAAATCAAATAAGTTACTCCCTCTGTCCCAATCCAAAATTGAAATTACATTTCTATAACAAATATTTGATTATCTTATCATTTATTTTTAAGACATTTCAACTGAACATTTATCAAAATTAAGCGCTCAATAGATGGAATGTTAAAGTTAAATTAAGATGAAACATGTAAATCATAATTTGGGACAAGAACACAAGATAACTTAGTATAACTCACCACTAGTCATTAATACGGGGAAAACTGTGCCCACTGCCAGCATCATGGCTGATGCTTCATCATTGCAAACGGCAGAAACAAAAAAGCCTTAAAAGAAAGAAAGAAAGAAGTTCACTTTGATAGATTAATCACCATTATTATTTACCATATGTCATTCCACATAAGCCTTGGCAAAGAGCGAGTAGAATAATCCACACGAGACTTCCTCTGTTTTGAATGTCAAATCCTTCAGTTGTTAGCAGAAGAACTATGCCCACATGAATGACCATTACACCCAGTTGAGTGAGTATGTGTCCACACATGATCTCAAAAGAAGTGGCGCCTGTCAAATTAATCAGCTCAATGATTGAATAATGTGGTTAAACTTTGTTATTTACCAGATACATAACATCTGTCCAATAAACCTTCTCTCTTGTCCATTATAAATGACATGGCAGTCAGACTGACTGCCAAATAGAAGAGTACCATGACTAGCAGGCCAGGAGCCAAAAACTCCATGAATGTCGCTTTAACCGGTCCATAAATTGGTTCATCAAACTATTGAATAAAGGAAAATGAAAATATATAGTGCCACTTTTATTATGCACTTTTATTATTCTGCTATCAGTATCACCTCCACAGGAATGACAGGTAGTTGAAAGGTTCTGCCAATCTCATTCAAAGCATCTGCAGAAAAACTTTCAAAAGCAACAAAAAACGCTTTTTGCATGCTATAAGTTATCTGCTGGTCGGTATTGTCATGCCTTACATGGATGGTACCAGCTTTTAAAGTATCATTTGATATATCTCCATTAGAACTAAATCTAAACGGTATAAAAGGTATAAAAGGTATAAAAGGTATACCGGTAAATTGGTATTTGTAACATGACTAACAAACCTGTCAATGAGAGCAGAAGTAAAGTTGGGCCAGATATTTATAACTGCCCACGCTTTTCCATTCGTAACTAAATCTTCACCTTGTTTCATACTACTCACAGGGATCTGGTGAATTGTGTGGTTATTTATGTAGTGCAAATACCTAGAACCTAAGAAGTCATCTTGGTTGAAAACTGCAACATTTAAATCGTGAAGTTCAGAACCAACTGCCCAAAAGATGATCACTACTTGTACAATTGGAATCAGAAATTGGAAAATCATCAACCTGTCAATGAATAACAAGATTACAAATCAATAATTACTTGTAATTAATCAATAACCAAAAGTTACATATAATTCCTCCACATTTTTATTAAATTTTTAGTTGCTAATGCATGAATTCTTCTCAAACTTGGCAGTCTGAAGTTATCGGAGAATCGTTTCTCGCCGCCGCTGTTTTGGCACACACTCTGTGACACATGAGCACTTGCATGGTATGAATGGTGATTGTCATCATTAGGAGATGGCTGTTGGATTTTCTACATTGTCAATACGATTATTATTATAATTAAGACTAATTTCAATTTCTTACAATATTTGATTTTTCTTCGCATAACTTTAAAAACACTTCTTCTAAAGTTGATACACTGTAATGGTGAATGAGCAAATCAGGTTGTTCTTCAGCCAATAAATGACCATCCCTCATTAAAGCCACCTGAAATTATACACAATTTTGTTTACATTTATAAATGTCAACACAATCATAGAATAGGCTTACTTTATTTGCTAGCCTCGCTTCTTCAATATAATGGGTTGTAACTATGACAGTCACACCTTCATTGGTAGAGATTTTAATTAAATAATTCCAAATGCTTCAAAAACAAGAGAAAAATCCATTTTAATTGACACAGACAAAAAAGAAAAAGAAAAAGAAAAATTGTCAAAGTATTTCTTGTATTCGCATTGTCAAATATCAATGCTTCACAGTCAAGCCTTTTTCTTCTTTTACCTTTGCCTTAAAACTGGATCCACTCCTACAGTTGGTTCATCCAAAATGAGCAAAGGTGGTTGATGCAGTAAGGCAATGGCAAATGACACTCTTCTTTGTTCTCCTCCACTGGAATCCAAACAACAACAATAAAATTAATATTAATATCTATGACCTACATACCGGTAAGCTTACCTAAGATTTTTATTCAGTTTTTTCCCTCGGGGCAAATTGAGAAACTCCAGAAGAAAATCAGTTCGAGATTTAACATCTTTAGGCTTCATCAAATGTAATCGGCCAAAATAAGCCAACGATTCTCTGATAGTGAGCTCGGAATAAAGTGCAATCCCCTATATAAGTAAAATATTCATACATTATTTATTTATTTATTTAATTATTTTTATTTTTATTTATTTTTAAATTTCAATTACTTGTGGCATGTAGCCAACTCCTGAACCAGGAATTCCACTCTGAACTGAACCTGGCGTTGAATTAAACACCTTAACCGTCCCTTTGTCTGGTTTCAAACCATCAATGACACATTTCAAAAGTGTGGTTTTTCCACATCCGCTGGGCCCCAAAAGCCCAAAACTTAAGCAAAATTAAATTACATTAAATTTAAATACCGGAAATAATATAAATTATATTTTAAAAAAACTTACATGCTTCCTTTGACCACATTTAAACTCACTCCTTTGAGAACTTCAACTTTTGAACGGCCAATTCCATAACTGAAATGCACTTGTTGTAATGACACGGCACAATTTTCCTTAATGTAATTGTGTAAGTAGAAAGTGTCCATCTACTTAAAACATACGCTACATAACCATAAAAGTGTTAGTTATTTCTGTAAATCTTACTGTTGTTGCATCCAGATTGGCAGCGGATAATTGAATTTTCATTTCTTCCTTTCTTCCTTTCGTCCACTAAAACTGCATTGAGAAATGATACGAGAGCACAAGCTATCACAAACAAAATACCAGATTCAACCAGACCAATGACGTATCAAATAACAAACAACATTTTTTTTTATCCTTACATAATAATTGGCTTTAAGATGTCACCAAAACAAATAGCCGTCGGTCTTACGTGAGCGGATCAACTAGGTTAGCAGTAAAAGTAAAAAGTTGACACAGAAACTTGAGGAACTGCAGCAAGTTTGCAGAAACTGAAAGTGCAAGTGAAATAAAACAAACCATTGAAAAGGAAAATTACGGGTTAACGACTATTTTATATGACCGTACTTTCTATATCCACACTGTAAAAAATTTGTGACAAATTACAAGAAATCTGTAAAATTATATAGAATATGGAAAATTACAAAAACACCTGTAAATTTACAAAAATACCTGTATATTCACAACAACAAAAAATTAAATTTGTCGCAAATTTATATAAATAACATTTTGTGTAAATTTACTGAAAAAACAACTGAATGAAATTAAAGTTGCCATAAATTTACAATACAAAGATGTCAGTAAATTTAGGAAATGATTTGTAAGAGTGCAAACAAACATAAATAAAACCGAATGATCAACTTTTCTTTATTTTAAAATTTAAACTGTAATACAAGAATAGATGCAGTAATAAAAAAGCAAGTCCAACCAAAAGTGACAAGATAGCCCGTGTACACAGGTGGCCATGTTAAGCCACGAGCTCGCGTCATGATCCACCTCACTGACTGCATGGCTAAAGTCTGTGGTAAGCACGTACTGAATCGTCGAAGTGCAGTTGGCATAGATTGAATGGGCCATATTGTACCTACAAAACAAGGCAAACAAATGAAAAACGAATACATTTTTAACTAGAAAACCATTTACCTTATTTATTTATTTATTTATATTTAACAAGAGTTACCATATTTTGCAAACCATAAAATGCACATTTTTACTTTGCCAAATGTATGATACGTGGCAAATCGGAAAATTCAGATTTCCATGAAAATAAATCGGAGATTTATGAAAATAATAATTAAAAATAAAATTTAAGATTTTTTTTGTAATAATAACATTTAATATTTTTTTCTACAAAATGGACTCATAAATTTGGGGTGCGTCTTATGGTTGATGTGTCTTATCGTCCAAGAAATTCAATACTTACCGCTCAGAAGTAAAAATGGATAAAATGAGCCTATAGCCAACATCATGGCGGATGCCTCTTCGTTACATATAGTTGATATGAGGAAACCTTCACACAACAAAATCATCAAATAATAAGTTATATAAGTTGGAATTTTGTAATTTTGTAATCTTACCATATGTCATTCCACACATCCCTTGCATCAAACAAAGTGAAACTGTGAGTAATAAACTTCATTTATTAGTAACGCCAAGCCAAACCCTTCAATGACAAGAAGAAGAATAATGATAACTTGAAGTACCATCACACCACACTGACGTGAGTGATGCTTATGTCCACACATTATTTCAAATGAAGTGACCCCTATTCATGCAACGAAAAAATACTTATATAATAATCAACCCTAACAAAAATTCAATTTTCTTAAGCTCCTACCTGACACAAAACACCTGTCGAGTAAACCTTCCTTTTTGTCAACGACGAAAGCAAGCGAGGTCAAACCAAGTGCCAAGAAAAAGACCAGGCTAAGAATCAAGCCACACGCCAAATAATCCAGGAACGGAGAATCCATCGTCCCATAAACGGGATTGCCGTACTGTTAACAAAAATAAACAATGCAATACATCATTTCTTCTTCAATTACCACATGTGTACATACATGTAAAGGCACCAGCGAGACTGGCTTTTTGCCCATTTTTTTTTGCAATGTGAATGACAAATTTTGAAAAGCATTGTGTAAAGTCTTTTTTATAAACTCCGACATCGATTTATCACTATAGTCGAACCTTACATGCAAACTGCCTTCTTGGATTGTGGACTCTGATAAATTTGTTGGACAACCCAACCTAGAAACATTTTCTTTTGCCTTACACGCCATTTTATAACCAAGTCTGGCCGCATATTTACAAACTGCAGGATGGCAAATTAAGTTCCCTGCCCAGATTGCACTCACCTCACTTCATTTCATCTTAACTGGATCATACAAAGCAAAACAAATCAAACTAATACATTCCTGGCCAGCACAGGGATTTCTGAAGCGCCTCCCAGTTTGCAAATGTGAAGTCTGGTCCTAAGATACCTCCAAGTACAAACCTTTCAATCAAAGCACCAGTGAAATTGGGCCCAATACTAATTAAGGCCCAAGCATCACCATTTAAAACCATTTCTTCTGCTTCGTTAGCATCTGTTAATGCAATCTAAATAAACAAATAGTAATTGTATACAAATGCCCATGACGGACGGATTACCCAAGGAATAAACCGAACCAAGTCTCATGATGAACGTAAATTTTGACCAGAAACTTACCTGAGAAATCCCTTTTTTATCAATCATATCCAGATATCTGACACCAAGTATCATATCCTCATTTAAAACAGCCACGTCTACGAGACGAGGATTTCCTCCAATCGCGGAACAGAAAATGGTAACCTGAATTGCTGGACTTAAGAACTGAAACAACGGCTCACCTTCGGCTAAAATTTTTCCTCTTCTCATCAAACCTATCTGCAATTAATAAAAAAAATAGGATAGCATCAGATTAGACACAACTACATGTACCGTAATTCATTACATAATTGGCTTGTCTCGCTTCTTCTATGTAATGAGTCGTGATAATTACTGTCACGCTTCCAGTGAGGCAAATTTCGAGCAAGTATTCCCAAATGCTTCAATCAAGAAAATTAGATATTACCAATATGTTACTATCATTCTTCAGCAACCTCTTCAACAGACCTCAATCTTAAGACGGGATCAACTCCTACAGTCGGTTCGTCCAAAATTAGTAAAGGAGGTTCGTGAAGCAACGCGACGGCAAACGATACTCTTCGTTGTTGACCACCACTTGAGTAAACCATAAAACTTATCAACAATTTTTCAATTTCTCATCATTATCACCCAGCACACTAATCAACCTCAAGTTTTTGACAAGTTTCCGCTCGCGTGGCAAGTTAAGAAAACCAAGGAGAAAATCTGTCCGTGATTTTACCTTGCTGCGTTTCATAAAATGCACGCGGCCGAAAAACAACAACGTTTCTTTGATGGTAAGTTCTCGGTACAGAGCGATTTCCTAAGAATAGTAAGTGCTATGAAGAAACAACAACTACTTGTAGAAACTACAAGTATGTTTATATTGGTTTTAGCCTTTATTATATTGTTGTTTAGGGCTAAGTTCCCACAAGTTTTTGTCAAGAGACCACGTGGGCAGCAAGATCTGTCCACTGTAGTGCCACTGCAAACGTTCACGTTGCTGTTATGAAGAACTGGTCACTTAATGTCCCGTTCAAGGACCCTGAGTCGCATTGGTCAACTGACCAATTTTGGTACTGGCAGTGCCACCCAATGGTCACAAAGTGGAGGCTAAGAATATAGTATTCACCAAAGGCCTTTCGATCTAGCTACGTAGTTATATACATGTACCTGTGGCATGTAACCAACTCCGGATCCCGGCACACCGCTTTTCTTCGATCCCGGTAAACTACCGAATAATTTGACCACGCCGCTAGCAGGATTCAATGTGCCTGCAACACATTTCAGTAAAGTCGTCTTTCCACATCCACTCGGTCCAAGTAGTCCATAACTTTAATTGACAAGAAACAAACCATAAACTTACTTTTAAATAACTTATAAAAAAGTGAAGTTAAAAGTTACATTGTGCCTGCAGGAACATTTAAAGCAATTCCTTGTAACACTGGAAATTTCCATCTGGAAAATCCATAGTTGTAATACAAGTCCGCAATTTCAACAGCAACTTTAGGCGGATCTGATGTTGACGATGACGCCATGTGAGAATTCAACGTGAGCGCGATACGTTTATCGCCCATGACGTTAGAAAACTAGAATTTTACAAACAAATGTTGCAAATTTCATTTTCTTTTTTTGTGTATAAGCTTAGGGTGTTTTGAGGTTTGCAAGGTTTGCAGCTCCAATCTCGCAGCAAGTCTCGTGGAATTTGGCTGCAAATTGAAGAAATCTACTCATAAAAAGCATTTGGTTTTTGCCATCAAAAAATATTCTTTGCATCAGTAACATCCAGTGTTAGTAGAATAAATAACTATTGTTGTTATGTAACCATAAAAAGATTGAAAAATACAATAAAACTGTTGATTAAATTATCACCTGCAAACATGTGAAGATACAAGTTTTTCATTGATCAATACCGGTATTTGAAATCAAATAAGAGATGGATGCTTTTCCCCCAACGGTTTAAACCACAGCTTCTCTAGCAGACTGCCATCATGCCACGACATAAAATCAGCAATGTGGCGCTGTAACTATAGCGACAATAAGTTGAAGCACACAGTACGTGACGACGGAAGACGCACAGCAACTCAATCTCATTATTATAAAAATTCTAAGATTAAAAATTGGACCATACCATAGGTTTTGTATATATCTTTTTTAATTGAAAATTCATAATGAATCAAAAAGTACAGTTGTTTTTGTGTTACGAAACTGTCTGAATTGGGAGTCGCTCACAAGTCAGGGGTGCCCGGTGGGCCCGTACAGACCAAATGCATGAGTAGTATACAAGATAGTGAGGGCGAGGGGTAAAAAGGAAATACCGTAGGCAGAAATAGAAAAAGACGGAGAAAGGAAAGGAAGGAAAGGAAAGGAAAGGAATTAGAGTTGTTGTTGTTGTTATTGTTATGTTAATCAAATAGGAGGAAGAGGAGGATTTGTCACCCTTGAAATCGTCACCTTATCTATCACATTTCGTTGGATATTATCTCATTATTCTCATGCCAAATGAAAATGAAGAAGCAAAAATCAGCAAAAATCAGCAAAAACCACCACCCACTTGTTTAGAGAAAATGTCTCTCGTTTTGAATTCTTCGCATTACATTCGTTGGAGATAGAAGGAACTACAAAGATATGTCGGTTCGAAAAAGAAATATGAGCATTTTGCATTTGTAAACTAACATGACCATCTACTTGTATTCACTATTCAGTATCTTATCTTCCTTCCAAGTGTGAGAGTGTGAGACTGACTATCGGTATCGGCGCATTTTTCTCATTTTTATTCCCTTTCTTTCTTTCCCCCGCCTGCAACTCCAATAATCAATCGTTTAATTGGTTAATTGGTTAATCAACATTACTCTATACAATATCACACGCAACTTAAAGCTCTGCCCTCAGTGAAAATTAATTTTATTCCAAAATAATACTTAATTAATTAATTCATTAATTAATGATTAAAAAAGTGGATAATAATAAACATGCACTAGTGGAAAGAAGGACGTGGAAATAAAAGAAAGAAAAAAAGAAAGAACCGTACTGTACGTAATAGCAAACAGCACATTTTCAAAGGGCCTTTTGAGCTTAGTATTAAATCACAGCGGGTCGATTTGTTTCGGCGTTTGATAAGCGTCCTATGGTATTTTTTCTATTTTTCTTCCGTTCAATCTGTCCGTTCAATTTGAGTCTCATCATCCCTTTCATTTTATATAATTTTGTAAAGAAGCAACAACCAACTAGTAGAGTTAGAGAAGCACCAGAAATGTTAACAATAATTTGTGTACATAGCAGCCTTGGGAGTCGTAACCAAAAGTTACTCAAGTCCCAAAAAATTAACATTTTTAGTTTTTTTCTTTGTTTTTACACTTTCGATTATACAATTTACTTTAATGTGTGTGTGTTGTGTTTTTTTTCTTCTTTTTCTTCTTTTTCTTTTCTTTCTTATTAAACGGGTTCTAATCTAATAAATCTTCGGCAACGAGTCGTTTCTCTTTATATTATCATGATAACAAGAATCCCGATACAATGTAAGTAGCCTGACAGAGCACGGGGGCCACCTCCGAGGCCCTGAATCTTTCACAAGGCACAGCGAACCCGCTTCCGGCCGAGCGGGGGTGGACCGAGACGACGACGACGACGACCGACGGCGGCGATGACCGATGACCGACGAGCGACGACCGACGGCGACGGCGACGGCGACGGCGACGGCGACGACTCCTTGAGATCCCGAATGAGCTGCATGGATTAAAAAGTCGTCGATCGAGTGGATTATCTGATGAAACGAACGGCCACTCGGGATCGGGAGCAATTCTGAAATTGTTTCTTCATTTCACGACGAAAGAAATAACAATAGATAACAAATAATAGTTGTTAAATAACAAATAATAGTATAATAATAATAATAATAATAGTAATAATAATAATAATAATAATAATAATAATAATAATAATAATAATAATAAAGAAGTAAAGAAGAGAACGAAAAGAGTTGTGTGTCGAAAGGGCGAGGTTAATACTGATAAGAACGACAAAGTCTGCAGGGAACAGCCACCGTGGGGGAAAGGAAGTCCAATTGGCCACCCACACGCGCCTTGGTCGGGCCATACCCACGCGTTGTCAGAGGCACACGAAGAGGAATCAATCAATCAATCGATAATCGAAATTTGTCACGTGTGGTCGCACGCATTCCAAGAGTTTTATCCGAAGCTATCCAACGACAGCATGGAGCCACGTCTAGAGCCCGTGCCGGGCAGGGTGACCAACGACGACGTTCCAAACAGCTTGTACCATCCGATCACTATGTTGGACAAGTCCAGGTCGTCCAGCAGGATCTGCGCCACACCCATAAACACTTTGCGCCCTTCTATTCGTCCGTAGTCTCCCCACACTGTCACCTGAATAGAAGAATAATAATAATGTGAGAACACAATCAAATCCAATCCTTCCTTCCTTCTACGCTAGAATGTCTAATCTCAATCAACCTGCAACACGCAGCCCTGGTACACCCGATGAAATAACAGTTGTTGTTGGTAAAGGGGATCGAGAGTTCGGCGCGCTGTGCTCGTTTTGGCTTTGGCCACGCACCTCTTGCCGTCCACCAAATACACTTTGACGTATGGAGCTACGTATGGAGCAAAATTTAAAATTTAAAATTTAAATTCAAATTAAATACAGTATACAATATATTGTTTCAATTAACGTTTCTAGTGTACCAATCATGAAATATAGAATTAATTTTAATTTGTATACAATTTTACAAATATTGCATCATACCTGGAAGCACTTTTGCACCAACTTTGGCTTGTAGACCACGTGCCCGGATGACTTCGACTTCAAGGTTTCCCTTTCGGTCGTGAAGGCTCAATTGGACGTCGCCCACACTGGCAGACGCAAGCACTTGACGACCGACCAATTGTCCAGGACCCAGACCTTCGACGAAATCAGCGAAATGGCCCTCGGACGACAGCCGTAGCGACGGGAGCCAACTAAGGAGAACAAGCAAAGCACAATCAACACAAATGAGGAAAGAGTCCGAATACAGATAGAGTAAAATGCCATCCAAGCAACCATGCGAGAAAATCAAATCAAATCAAATCAAATCAAATCAAATCAAATCAAATGGGCTACTGGACTTGTGACGAGCTGCGTTTTCGAAAAAACGCAGCTCGATCGAAATAGAAAGATGCAAAGTGTTCAAGTGTGTTAAATGGGGTCATGCTGTGCTACTTACGACGAGCTCCCACTGCTAATACTGTTCATACTGCCGTCCATGGACTCTTTGCTGGCCTGTTTGACCACTGTGTGGTGGGGAGCGGGATTAACTTCCTGACTACGCTGAATACCACTAGTGGCACTAGTACTACGCTTCCTACCACCCATTTCTGCAATACAGCAAAGTAAGAAGCAAAACTGATTACAAAACGAAATAAAGAAAAGAAAAGAAAAGCGAATAAAGAATAAAGAATAAATGGAATGATGGGCTCCAAAGCGGCATTTTCTGCTTGGATGGCTCTTATAGCACGTGCTGTCCGTCATTCAACCTCCTACGACCTGCTACTGACCCTTCGCTTCCCTGACTGCCCTCGCCATCCGACGAGTGACCGCTCGTTTGATGCACCAGGTGCGAGGGCGCCACCTCTTCGCTGCGCTGCACGCTACATTTCGACGACGTCTCTTTCCGCCGGAAACCCAACCGATGTCGCAACCCTTAACAAACGGTTTGTCAAACATTTTTCAACGACTCATCCTGCCAGAGTGCTCCACGCCTGATCACTGAAAGAAATGGAAATTATTGGATTGCTTCAATCAACCTACCAGTGGCACTCAGTTGCGACGTGCTGTTGCTCTTGCGCGAGAGACCCGCAAGGTTGGGCAGTTTCGCAGTGATCGATCTGCGTCTCTGCTTGTCTAGGACTGAGCCCACTGTTGTGTCGGAAAGGCTGCCGTCGCTGGGTTTGTTTTCCTGCACCGCTCGCGACCCCGATGACGATGGTGACGATTCGCGAGTTTTGGACGTGCTGGCCGGACCAAACGTCTGCATCCGATTCGTAAATTCCCTACAACACATTCAATCATTTAATTTTTAAAAATCAATTTTTGAAAATTGCCTATCACTTGTAAGTGCTTCGCATGCCGTGTGGCCGTTCAGACTGCGTAGACAAGGCACTGATGCTCTCGAGGTCGCTGTCACCGACGTCGTGCGCTACTTTCTTGTCGGGGCTCATCATATGGCTATGACTGGGTCGCCGCCGCAAGGAGTACCTTTCCGTGACCCTCGAAGACACCTCGCTGTCTGAATACATGCCTGCAGTGAAAAGTGAAAAGTGAAAACGACAAGATGACAACAACCTGCAACAACAGCCTTGGAGCTAGCTGCCCTAAAACCTAAAACTAAAATTTGTCAATTTTATAACATTTCAATTTGTCAATTTGTCAATTTGTCAATTTGTCAATTTATCAATTTAGGGCATGCCCTCCAAGGCCCAACGGAGGAATTTATTGAATTATTCAGTTAACCGTGGTCATATCGAATGGCACTGCTTCCGCTGTACGCTTTGTGTATTTGACTCTTGAGAAAGCGAGTCCGGCTTTCTAGATCCTGAGGAAGCGTGTCCCGACCACCGAAGCTTCGATAGAAGGCGGCCGGAAGGCGCGGCAGTTGACGCCTACTGAGCGAAGGGGTGGATGCGGGTGTCGCACTCACAGAACGTGCTGAAGGACGAGCACCCGTCAGCGTATGAGACATCATAGATATCCTGAAACAAGTTCAAATCAAATACATCAAATATATCAAATACAAGAATTCAAAATTCAAAATTCGCAATTCGCACCTGCCATCGGGTGGAGAAAGAGATCTCGACGAATCCACGAGCTGTCGAGGGGACTTTGATCGCGTCCTCGAATTGTGTCCCACTGACGACATCGTGGATGACGTAGGATTCATCCTGAAGCGTCCTAACGAGTTCTTATCAGGTACTGTCAGTGATTCTCTCCGCCGGTGCTGATAATACTCTTCGCGAGAGAAAACTGAAACGTAGATTGCGAAAACTAGAAACTGCATTTATATTGCTGTCTAGGCTAGGCCAGGGCCAGGGGTATGTTCCCACAAGCGTTTCCCAATCCAAGAGCAAGACCAAGACCAAGACCAACCGCTAATGCGCAGCAAGATCAGGTTGTTCACGTTGATTTTCTTCACATGACCGTTACGGTCAGATAACCACAAACCTTCTCGTGCAGTCCTTTCGTCCGTCTCGGACAAATCGCTGTCGCTCAAGCGCGACACGGAATTGGACATCGACATTTGTTCCGCGTTGAGAAACGTGGTGCGCGGAGCTGCCTTCTGTGAAAAAAGAAGCGCAAAGAAAGTACTTGTAGAGGCAATTTGATTCTTGTTTACTCACAAGGGGAAGTCCTTGGTCGTGCGGCTGAAGAAAATACCATTCCGGCTCGTCGTCCATGGGAGAAGTGGCCAAGTCGACCGAAACCTAAAATGTTTTAGAATGTATTACTCATAGAATAATTAGTTTGAATTTGAATTGAATTAGTTACTTCTCCGAGGAAGTCGTTGGATCCGTAGCGATCGTAGTTCCAGACCGTGATCTCCAACCTACGGTTCTTCAATTCAGACCTTTGAAGTGGCGCGTACATGAAGGTTTGGTTCCACCGCGGTTCGTTGGTGTTGGCCAGCGTTTTCGTGCGACGTTTACTCTTCTCGCTGCGACCAATGCGACCAATGCCATCATTCGTTACGACTCGCCACAAGTCCCTTAGTCGTTTTTAAGGCAGCGGACACTCACTCACCTTCGGTCGGGCAAAAGAAACATTTTCACGTAGGGGTTCCTGGCTTGATGCGTCGGCCTGGGCGGAAGTTCTGCGGCGCACACCACCGTCACGATCAGCGTGGACACCTGCGAGTCGAACCACAGCTTCACTTGTATCCTTCCGCCTATCTGCGACGACGACGACGAGGAACTCATCGCGGGACGACTTTTGTCCGGCGAGTCGGGCGACGTGATCGTGACGCTGGGACGACGACTCGAGTCGTAGCTGCCACTCCGTCCCGACGCCAGAGTTCCTAATTAATGTTAATGTTAATGTTAAAGTATTGTAATATTGTATTTATTATTAATTTATTACCTCTCGATCCTTGCGATGGCGCGTGAGACTCGTGCGGAACGTCCCTCTCTCCTCTGTTAACATCCCTACATGTCATTGGCATTTCATTATAAATCAACCAATTAATTATCTGTCTAACGATCAAGGTCGGCTCACGGGCTCCTCGGTGTTTACCTAATCGACCTGAGTACCATGAGTTCCACTTGCGGCTCCTGCTTCGACTCGGCGATGATGTCGGCCACCTGCTCCGCCGATTTGTGGCGCAACGAGCGCCCGTTCCACTCTACAATCTCGTCGCCCGAACGCAAATGCCCGACAGTGTCGGCAATGCTACCTTTTTTTACTTTATCGATAAGGGCACCCACCTCTCCGCGGGCCCCTATCGCTTGTCCACCTACCACCTTGAGACCCAAGATAGAGGCACTCGACGAACTGCCCGAGTTCTCCTTCACCGTCTTCTTGAGTATCATGTGACCTCGTAGCTGCGTCCCATCGGCCAACGGCTGCCACGAAACAGGATGCTGCAATGAATGCAATGAAGCATCAATCAATTAATCTACTCAATCAAAAGTCAGGACACGAAAAACACAGAACAGAACAGAACAGAACAGAACAGAACAGAACAGAACAGAACAGAACAGAACAGAACAGGACAAACAGAAGCGAAGCAGGGTGCAGTGACGTCTGACGTCCACTCGGCCAGCTCTTTATTTGACTCATGCATTTTTCTCATGCACCGTGGAATGGACGTCATGTCTCGAAAAGTCGGCTTAGTCGGGGAACTAGAAATGGATGTGGAGACTGGAGATATATAGAGAGAGAGAGAGAGAAATAAAAAAAGAAAACGCGAGGTGGGTCCGAGTGGAGCAGAAACCAGCACACCTGCCTTGATGACTAATCGCGTAATCGCAATCGGTATTGGATTATGGATTGGGTACCTTGGAGTTTCCTTGCTTATTGTTCTCTTCACTCAGAGTGGCGCTCGAGCTCGTATCGAAACCCGAGTCTTTATTCTGCGATTCCTGCGACCACTGTCGCTCCCCGTCCGCGTGGAAACGAACCATTTTGCGAGTCGACGCCCCGTCAGCGTCCTTATAATGCCGTTCGGGGTTATGCTCGTTCAGGTAGGGGCAGTTTTCTAGTTCCCCTAAAAGGACAACGAGCAAACAAATCGGGAAGTCAAAGAAATAAACAAATATACACTCATGCAGTAATTCAATTGATTTTGCAATTTGAACGAAGCCTCTTTTTGTCTTTCTTTCTTTCTTTCTTTCTTTGCCTGTGGAAAGAAAACAAATAAGCAAAACACGAGTGAGAAAAAAGAGAGATAGAGAGATAGAGCAACGAGCACGGGGGTCATGCACGAGCATATGAGAAAAATCTTGGTTGGTTGCTTAGTTAGCTTAGTTAGTGTGCTCACCGCCAGGAATTTTTTGATCTTGGCATCTAAAATCTCTTCCTTTTTAAGGTTTTCTCCAAGTAGTTCCAACTCGCCTGAAAAATAAACAACAACAACGTGTCCTCTTGAGTCACCAACAGGTGTGGTCAACTGAAAACCAAACAACAGTACGCAAAACACTTGGAAATAAAATATTTGTCAAACAATTGGCATGAGATAAATTGGTCCTCATAATCTACTACCTAATTAATTAGTATCTAACTAATCTGCTCTTTTGAGCCTATTGAGTATTAAGTCGATGGCTGCGTCATTTTCCATCTTATTTATTTGTCCTCAGTGAATAAATCCAGAATATATGCGGAAGGAAGAAGACATTACGAATACGTTGGAATGGAATGGAATGGAATGGAATGGAATGGAATGGAATGGAATGGAATGGAATGGAATGGAATGGAATGGAATGGAATGGAATGGAATGGAATGGAGGTGCAAATCGAGGTGACGTGAGATGAGATGAGAGAAAAATTGGAAATTTGAATTGACAATTGTATTGTGCGATTGTGTCTTTGTTTCATTACCTTTCTCGCTGACGCTCTCACTTTCAATTTCGTGCTCGTCGCAGCTCGTGCACTCGGGCGTCGACCGGATCTCGTCGTCCGAACTACTTAAAGAACGCTGGCGTAACTTTTTGCCGCGTTGTTTGTGTTTGTGCGGTTTAGGAGGCGGAGGACGCACGCACTCCGACTGGTCTGAGCTGAGCGAATCGTTTCGCAGCACCTGGGCGGCGTCCACGCGCCGACCGCGCCCGGCCGACACCGACGTGGACGCGGACGCCGGGTCCAGGTGAGTTTTGGCAACGTCCGACGAATCGTGCGTCGCATCCAGAGTTCGCAAAGGTCGCGTCCGCTCGGGCGAACACGCGTGGCCTCGTCCGCCCGGCTCGTCGACGAACGAACGCCGTCGACCACCGTCCTTGTTGTTATTCCTTTTCGCCTCGATCGAACACTGGCGCCGCACTGCCTCCCGCGTCGACTGCGACTGCGACTGCGAATGCGACTGCGAATGCGAATGCGAATGCGAATGCGAATGCGAATGCGAATGAGGCGTCGACGGCGCAAAGTTCTCCTTCTCCAGCCGCAGTTTCTTCTCGGCCGTCGGAGTCGTCTCCGACATGAGCCCGAGCCCCACCACGCCTTCGACCGGCAAAAGTCCCAGGTCGAGCGCCATCTTGTTGATGAGCGGCTGCCCCGCCATGCCCCCGTGCATCCACTGACCCGTTTTGATTAGAAGTTCTTGTTTCTTCCTGCATAAGATGCACACCCAAATCACCTACACAATTACAAAAAAAGTACAAAATTACGAAATTATAATTATAAATTAAACATTTCATATTCATAGATTACCTTGTTTGATCGTAATGTCACTTTGCCACCGCATCTCGCGCAGCAGCGCACCTGGCAGTAATTGCACAGGTGTCCGATCCCATCCGCGAATTTCGTTTTCATACAGATTTCGCACGTTGCGTCCAGCTCGGTTCCCACCTTCTTCTGCTCTTCGTTACGCATTTTGATCGATTCCTCCAGCACTTTGACCTCGTCTTGTTTCTTCCTACATTAGAAAGAAATATAACAAATACAAATATAAATAAATCACATTATATTATATTATTATTATCTCAATTCTTCCATATCTCTCTCTCTCTCTCTTCAAGTCGCTATGACAACGAGAAAATCGCGAGTCGAATGAATGACGTCAATAGCAACGTTGGTCAATGAGCGATCGATGCGTTTCGCCTTCCCCGCCAACACTTACCATTCCCTTCCCTACCCCCAAATTAAGCCAAACACCAAAATAGCGAATCAAAACAAATTAATTGATAAAAATCAACCAATAATTAGCGAAACAAAACAAAACGAAAAATAAAAAAAGAAGCAGCAAAACGAGCAAAACGAAACGAGCAAAACGAAAAGAAAAGAGAAGAAAGGGAAAATGGCAGCATACGGAAACGCAGTTGGGCGAGAAATTGCGCGTGAAGCCGAAGAGAGAGAATCAGGAAAAGAAGGAAGGACGGAAGGAAAGGCGAAAAACGGCATAATGTTGCACTCGCAAGATGGCGTCGGAGTATTCATAGGTGCTCGTCCTTACCTGAGTATCTCCTTCTCCTTGTCGTCTTCCTCTCGCTGCCGCGCCATCACCGACTCGATGATCCTGCGCTCTTCCTCCGTCAAGTGATTGAGATCGGGCAGCGGACACGGATCCACGAGCGGCCCCCCGCCCAGCGCCATCGCCTTCGTCTTCGCCTCCGACATGATGGCCTCTCCGCAGGAGGTGGGGGGAGTCAACGTCGTCGTGCGAGGGCGCACACGCCGCGGCGGCTGCTGCTCCGCGTGGCGGCGGCGGCGGTGGCGTTGGCGTTGGCCTTGGCGGCGGTGCTCACGACGCTGCGGCCGGCCGAGTGCGAGTGCGAGTGCGGGTACGAGTGCGCCAGCGTTGCTAGGCCGCGCCAGCTCCAGCTGCAGCTCGGCCAGGCCATCGTGGGCCACGGGGCCGGTGCCGGTGCCGCCAAATGAGAGGACAAACTGGCTCGCGTCTCGAGCACGCTCACAATTCACCCACAATCCATTAATTATGAATGCGTTGCTTAAAATTTAATAGGATGCGTTAAATCTCTACCAATCGAGTCGGCGCTGCGGTGCGCGTCATCGCGCGTCATCGCCCATCGTCGCTCATCGATCGCCGGCGCTCGTGAATCGGTGAATGGACGGATGAATGAATTTTTCCTACGACTCCTTTCCTGCGATCGACCGCCCGAAAGGCGACTCGCCCGCCCAGGCTGATGCGCAGCGGGCAAGCCGATGCGCTCTCAAACTCTCGGTGTGATGATGCCCAAATTATTCTATCCGATTTCGATTCCGATTCGCGTGGGTTTGATGCGTTGCGATGCGATACGATGCGCGGCGATGTTTGTGATGTTTGTGATGTGGCATCAGGAAATGCGTTTCCGTTCGCACGGGCGCAATGACGTCGCGCGCGTCATCGCATTGTGGCGATTGTAGCGATAAATGACGAGGGAGGATTTGCAACTTATTGTTTTGACAATTGGTAATAAGAACAACGGTAATGTCAATATTTATTTTGCGGGGAATTGTGGTTTGCTTTTTGATATTGGGGCGCCAGCTGTCGCTACGATTAGCAATTTGCTTTCGAAAACGTAAATAAATGGCTTTTTAAGATTACATGCTGAATTTTAAATCTCTCCTTCTTCATAATAAATGATCAAACAATCGATGTACACAGTTTTGCGTGTTATTAACCAATTTTTTCTTGATACAATCCTTAAAGAAAAATGTTACAAAATGTTGTTTTTCTTTCGACAAATACATTTTTTTGGAGAAAAAAATAGAACATTACAAGGTAGATTCATTCACATGGATGTAATTATAATCAAGCAAATGTATTCTCAGCAATGCCAAAGTGAAGCAGTAGAAAATGGCCCATCCAACGAAAAGCGACATGACGTAAATCACATCTTTAAACTCGCAAATCAAATGATTCTTCATAGTGCCAAGATGCGCAAACTCTTCTTAATTTGTCTTCAACGATTTCTCAATAATTTGCAGCTACAGAAACAAACCAGTCCCGAGAAAATATACAGCGAAAAGTATGACTTCCGGGACTTCGATTTCGTGCATTTATGTATACGTATATACTCTGAATTTTGGTTGTCAAATGCTCTTCTATTTACTCATTTTTTTATTTTCTGCTTTTCTAAACGCAAAAAAGAAACTCAATTCAATTCATATCCATTTGTAAAATTACCGACACTCACATTCGACATTTCATCTTGGCAGTATTATTACCGGTCTCGAACTCGACCGATCGAGACCGATCCAGACCGATTTTATTTGAAAATTATGATTGTTTAGCTCCGTAGTTGGCATTGCAACAAAAATGAGTAATAATGAGTTAATCCAATGAGAACAATTCAACATTCAATAGGCCCAGTTGTTGAACTTGAATAAAACTATAATTATTGTGTATTGATGTATTTGGGCCCCCAAATATCAAACTCCAAAATGCAAACACAAGTTGAGTGGATATTTGGGCCCCTACAACGCCCTGAAATTCCACCAGTCTAGACTTTACTGACCTTTTCAAGAGTTTGGCGTCTGAAAGTAAGGAAATGTTTATTAGTCTTTAGTTTTAATGTTTTAATACTTGTCAAACCCTTCAACAATATCATTATGAAATTCAATAAATACAATCTAAAAATAACATCTTTTAAAACAATAGATAATAAAGAACAGGTTGGATTTGGATTGACTCTGGTAAATTGGCTTTGGTTGAGTTGAGTTGAATTGAATTGAATTGAATTGATTGGCATTTTGTTGTCTCGTCACTCGAGTTTCAGACCATGGGCACAAAACATTTCTGGCGCCTCGTCTTCAGCCTCCTTTTGACGATGACCAGGAAATAACCGGACATGAGAATGAGCCCCGAACAAACGTAAAAAGTGAGACACAAACTCATGTCGAGCGTGCTGAAGCTCCACGTGTTGGAGCGCTCGTTGACCCGCACGGCGACCGGTTCGTCCACCAACTTCAAGTCCAACAGCCGCAATGCCCGATGCAACGCGATCGGCGCTGGCGAAACTCCGCTCGCGTTCACGTCCGAATACCAGGCGATGAGAAAGTGTAAAACTTCGCTGCGGTTCCACTCTCCGGAAGACAGTCGGCAGGCGGCGCACAGCCGGGGCGGCGGGAACTGGAGTTTGGGATGCTGCGGGTCCTGCGTCGCGTCGTCCTCGAGTCTTTGGTTGACGGCGTTGTGGGCGACCCACAGCCAGAGAACCGTGTCGTGCGCTTGGGTGATGTCCGTTTTGAGTGTGGCCGACAGCGATTGGAAGTGCTTGGAACACTCGGAGCACGAGAAGAAATATTTGATGTAGTCTGCGATGACATCGGGCACGTAAGCGGGATCGAAATCGCCATCTAACATACAACAAACAATGTGCATAAAATGGCTATAAAATGGCTATAAAATGGGATAACTACAGAAATTAAAAATGCTCTTTCTAGGCTTGAGAATGCAATTACTGGACTCACAAATGCACAATTTAGATTCATTAATGGCACAACTTTAGATAAATCCACTTTTTAGGGAGAGAAATGCATTTATTAGGATTAAAAATGTACTTTTTAGACTAAACATTGGGAATTGGGACAATTTTTAGAAAAAGCCTTTTCTTAGGCTCATAAAATATAAATCTACTTTACATTTAAATTTAAAGGCCACAAGAATGAACCATTTAATAAAAACTCTTTAGAAAGAAAAATGCATTTTTCAGATGCAAAACTAGATGTTTAAAGTGAGCATCACTTTTGAATTTTTTACACAATTAACTCGCACTTAGCACTTACAAAGATCACGCGACTTATAAGCGGCCACGGTCAGAGTGTGAAACAGAAGCCACAATGAGCACGGATAACCTCGAAGACCTTGCCGGCTTCCTCTACACGTAACCCACTCTCGAGCGTGCGGCAAATAAGTATCGCTAGATTGAGATTGATTGGAAAATTGCTCGAATTTATCGTGCGTAAACCGATCCAATCCGTCCATCCAAAGATTCAGTTTCATCAGGTAATTTGTAATAGGAAGACGACCAGGAAAATACTATTGAAAAAAAAATAATAATTTAGAGTGAATCAATTTTAATGAAAAACAAAAAAGAAAAAAATAATTTATTTCCATCCGTAACTCACTTGCGCCAAAACGTGCACAAATTTCTTTAATACCCGCAAGCGAGTGCCGTTAATCGCGCTGTGCCGAGCGAGTTCGTTGAACAACGTGTAACTGATGGCGTGTTCGAGATCAATCATAAAAACTTGGTCTGGAGCGACACTTGTGTTTACATCAGTCGCTGTCAGTCCCGCACTTCCTACTGTCGTTTCAGCAACGACAGGATTGAGATGAAGCGCGTCCTTGATGGCTTTCACGACCTCCGACCGATTAAGTGGCGGAAAACTGAAAGAAAAAATAGGCAATCATTATTAATTCAGACACAAAAAAGGCTGAAAAAGTCATAATTTTCAATTTCCTAACGATTTTCTGTGAGTTTTCGCTTAAAAATTCGAACAATTCCATTTTTGGATGAATCATGCAATTTTCTACGAGTCTTCTATTGTTTTTAGGCTTAAAAAAGTCAGAAAATTCAATTTCTTTCAGTCAACTTACTCGAAAACTTGTTTCAGCGTCAAATCCCCCGTAAACAAACCGACGGATGGCACTTGAGTCAAACTTAAAGCTGATTTTATCTTGTTGTTCTCCGAGATCCGAACCACTTTTATCGTGTCCGAGTAATCATTCAAATCCAGGAAAATCTAAAACAGAAATTCAAGGTTTTCTTTCTATTTTTCTTTCTATTCATTTTTCTATTCACTTCTTTTCCTAAATACGAAGCTTCGCTCTCGACGACCACGACAACGTCGCTGATCGACACCGGAATGAAATCCTGCAGCTCCATCACACTGGAAACCCTGAAATACAAAATTAAAATTAATTTAAGATTAAAATTTCGACCCCAAAAATATTTCTTTACTTTGTCAAACTAAAATCCGGCCACGAAATTTCACCTAAAAAATCCACCACCGACTCACGCAAATCTTCAACCTCCGAATTATCAAAATACGTTTTCTGTTTACCAAAATCATTCTGCCTAGTAAATGGCTTGAAAAACTATTTAAACAATAAATAAATAAATATACAAATTAACTCTTCATATAAATGACACATCCGTTAATCAAATCAACAAAATCTAATCAATTCTACCGGAAAGCTTCAAATTGCGTTGATTTATTTTTCAGACCTGGCATCTATTTGAACCCGGGCAGTTATTCGGGCCACCCTATCAGAACCTGGCGCCAATTTGAAGCTTTACGGTATGTAATTCTAACTATAACGGAGCGTCGATTATCCGAACGACAGGTTAACCGAAACACAGTGATCGACATTTTATCGACATTTTGATAGATTTTTGTCGATTTTGATCGATTTTCTATATTTGGTATAAAGCTAACAAATCTGTTTTATGAACAGTTCGGATAATCGACAGAAAATGACCCAAATAAGTCGATCAGGGGCGGATCCAGGGGTACTATTGAAAAATTTTTATTTTCAATTTTAATTTTTAATTTTTAGATTCAAAAATTGAAATGTAAAAAATTGTATGTTTTCTGTCTCCGCCCCCGACCGACATCAATTGTATTTTAATAATCGTATGTACGCGTATTGAAGGGAAAGACTGGATGTCATATTCCCTGCATAACTGCACGTTAATTTCCTCGACGCAATCGATGACCCCGACAGAAATCACATTTTTCCAACCTGGAAAATAAAATAAAAAATTTTAAAAAATAAAAATAAAAATAAAAATTCTTTTTATTGATTACTTTTGATATCGTGGGCGAATTTCTTCCACGTTGGGGCGAATTTTCTGCAATGGCCACACCATGTGTTGTAGAATTCAATTACCCAGGCGTTGGTTTTGTTGTTTATCGTTGATTTGAAGTTGGTTGAGTTGAGGAGGGCGACGGAGTCCGCGGTGTCGTAGAGGCCGCCCGAGATGATCGGGATTGAGATCAGCAATGAGACGATTGGGAAGTATTTGAAAACACGTGTCATTTCTTCCTTCTGCTTGGATTGTGTCGTGTGTGATTAACAACAGACACCTTTCGCCTTGTCTTCATTCGTGCTGCTTATTACTGACGTAGATGATTGTTGAAGGGGAAATCTAAAAGGCGGAATTGGAGGGTGCTTCCTCTAATTGGTTGCCTCGTCAGGCGAGGGAACCAATGATGGGAATCCTGAGTTGGCAGTGATTTGAGATTTACAAATCCGTGAGCAACAAGTTGGATTTGGAGCAAAATCTAACAACTTTTATAAAAGTTTTATAAAGATTTTCTAAGACATTAAAATCTTACAAAATCTTACAAAATCTTTAAAAATCTTATAAAATCTTACGAATCTATAAAATCTTGTCACGGGTATGTTCTTTTACTTTTTAAATTTTGTACTATTTCCTTCATTCTTCTCTTGTTTTTAATTTATGCGCGCGACTCTATTCGCGATTCATTTACTTTCACCTTAAATTCTTCCTTCGATCGATTGACCCAAGTGATCGGCTGATCGAAGAGTATTTATTCGATAACAATCGATTGGAGCAGCACTTTGCGACTAAGCTATTTGCAACCGGACTCTGGCCGCGGTCTCCATTATCTCTAACCGCGCTCGCAACTTTCCATCTTTTTATTCTTCCAGTGACCCCCAACGCCCCTTGTGTTTGAGAATCATCTGGAGTTATTTATTTATTTATTTATTTAATTTGAAACTGATCGGTAAACAGGAATCGATACGAATTGATTTTCTGCACATGGAGCTCGAATTCCCTATAAAGACCGACACCCAAGTTGAAGGTCATCTTCAAAAGGAAATTCCGCGAACCTGCGCATGGATTGTCAAACCCGAGGATTGTAACAGTCTTGAGAATCTTATGAAACTTATGAAATCTTAAAAATCTTATAAAATCTTAAAAATCTTATGAAATCTTAAAAATCTTATGAAATCTTATGAAATCTTAAAAATCTTATGAAATCTTAAAAATCTTATGAAATCTTAAAAATCTTATGAAATCTTAAAATCTTATGAAATCTTATGAAATCTTAAAAATCTTATGAAATCTTAAAAATCTTATGAAATCTTAAAATCCGAAGAAATCTTAAAAATCCTAGAATATCATAAAAATCTTAAAAATCCTAGAATATCATAAAAATCTTAACAATCCTAGAATATCATAAAAATCTTATACAGTAAAATCTATGAAATCCTATAAAACTATAAAATTCTATAAAATCGTATAAAACTATAAAATTTTATAAAATCCTAAATGCAATAAAATGTTTAAAATTCTGTAAAATCTAGTGAAAAATCTTTCATCTATTCTACAGAATTCATACCAAATCTTCATAAGTCTATCCTAAATCTCTTGCACAGCCAAATCAAAATAGTCCGTTCTTATTTATTGCCAATAAATTTGCCTAACGAGTCACAATATTACAATATCATGTCAGCTTAAATTGTCCAACACAATCCTTAGCAAAGTGAGCTAGGTGTCCTCCTTGTTACCAGTTACAGTTAGGCAGTCAAATGTCCCATTGTGCAAATTTGCTTAATTTTTAATTTTCCAACAGACTAATTAGGCATTTGCACATAAATAAATAAATAAATTGGTTCTAAACTGATTTGAGTTGATTTTAACTTTTTTCACTTCGCAAATGTTTTTATTCGGTACAAATTTGTTGTAGTAATTACCAACTAAATATGAGATTAAATAGCTCGGGCACACCCTAGCCCTAGCTCCCCTAATGCTGGCAAGAGATGCTCGTTCGCTTTGGGTCGATAATCCGGAGAGCGGAGAAGGTGATGTGAGTGAAGTAAACGCTGAATCTCAATGAGGAAGCTGTTTCACCCACTTGCAAGACTTAATGGTGCAAGGAGATGGGGAAAATATAAATAAATAAATAAATAAATAGATAAATACAAGTACACCGCATTTTCAAAAACCTCCATTTTATTTCTGCACGTGAAATGAAGAAGAAAATAAACACGTTCTTTCAAACACTTCTGCTTCAATAACATTCTTGTCGATTCATTTCTATTAAGTCGTTGTGATTGGATTGGATGGACTGCCCGCGCTAGCCCAGGGGAGGGATCTGTATGGAGCCGGTGTTGCCCAACTCCCATAAATAAGAAATGAGCCAGACACCATGTTTGATATTTGCGGCAAACCCAATTCAAGTGCCAGTCTCCTCTCCTCTCCTCTCCTCTCCTCTCCGCATAATCACTTATTTGCATCCCATGCGTCCACTCAACAAGCAAAACAGGCGAAACTGGCTCCCGTACTGGCGAAAATGCTACCACAAGCAAATCATTTTTTCCCATTTTATTTTATTTCATTTCAATTTGGTCCATCTGTACGAAAGGTGGCCATACTGTATGCGGTGTTTGCGGGTTTACACTGTACTGTGTCGCTAAATTGACAGCATCGACTTTCTGGATTAGTCCAATGGTGCAACGATCCGCGGTGATGTGAGGGAGGCATCAGTGCCACCGGCATATCACTTTGCATTCAAATCACCGTCTGCCTTAATTTTTGGCCGGAAATCAACTTTCTCAACCGGAATGCAGATTACGGGCGATTTTATGAGAAAAGGCAACAGAAATTGACACTTGAAACTGAAAAAATATAACTCAACCCTTTGAAGACGAGTGAATTACAGAAAAGAAAAATGTGTCTCCTAATTAAACAAGTACCGGTAATCCTTTCTTTCCTCATCCCCCAGTCCTTTTCATTCACATTTTTTAATACTTTTGCTTCTCAATAAAAAAAAATATCGGAAGTGTCTATTGACAGGGGAAAATGAGCGGGTAAAAAGTCTCCTCCTCTGCTTTTCTGCTTAAAAGCCAGCTTTGTTTTCACTTTTATTTCTAGAGGCCTGTCCGAAATTTTTACTTATTATAATTTTGTGTTATTAATTATGAAAGTAGTCGTAAATTTCATTGCACCATGAATGCCTCCAATCCAAACCCCTGCTGACACAAAATGCTGGGTCTGCCTCTGCCACTGGTTCACAGTTCTAAATACGTGCAACCACGCATAAGGTTGTAGACCCTAAAAGGTTCGTAGGCCCTCGGCAGTGTACCTACTCAGATTAATGGCTACAGCGGCCCTACCCAGACACAAAGGGTCTATTACCGGTAGGTTAGGCTATTTTCCCCATTGCCAAAAATATTTTTTTCTCATTCTTTTCACGCCACTAATAAAATACTCCGGAGTTGCAACCACGTCTAGTGGAAATGACATGCGCGCAATCAACATCCTAATTTTGCCTTCCACAAATTACAACACCAGAATAGGTGTTCACAGGTGCCTAATTGGTTGTCTTTCAGCTTTTATTATGCTATCCCGTAAACGTCACCTTACCGGTACTGTGATTATCACATTTGGTTATCCAATCAATCAGAGTTCACCACTGTTAAGATTCCAGGGATGCTATTAAACTGTGAAACACAACTGATTGCAGTTCACCAAAAATGGACGATTGCCCGCACGAATACTGCGAATACTGTTTCTCGATCTCGGAGATCATGGCTCCCCTGTCTGCACTGTTGTCACATAATCTGTCTTTAGGCTGTGCCAGCAACGGCGTCGTTGTCGTTTCGAATCTCGACTGCACTTGTTCCGTCGTTGCAGACTGTACATCTTCGCTCGTCGTTTCGAACCTCGACTGTTTGCTCTTTGTCGCATTGTCTTCTTCGCACGGAACGTCGAGTGAGCGCTTGCTCGCAGATTTGCGGGGTCCGGGAGTGGAAGGGCGATTTGCATCGTTCAAAACATTCACTCCCAAACAAGATCTGCACATCAAATTGAGTTTTTTCTCACTTTTCGACCGGTATCTTGCTGAATGATCCGTCACTTTAGCTTCGTCAAAGCGCGAGCTGCGGTTCAGTTTCTCCTCACGCAACTCTCGGTGCAGTCGCCGCACCGTGTTATTTATGAGCACGGAGCGCCGAAGGAACACTTCGGGATCATCGACTTGTCGTAGTTTAGCGATGGATAATTTTAAGATGCGTTTTCGTTCTTCTTTGTAGTAGAACTTGGTGTTAAATAACAACGACAGTTTTTTAGCTGGTTGGTGGAAAAAGAGATCACAGATGTCGCCCGTTTCTGTCATTTCTTCAACCGGTTCTGCTTTTCTCTTGTTGAATTTAACTGGCCATTCGTCACTATACATTTCTGAAAAAAATCAATTTAAATTAAAAACAAACTTGATACAGTAAAAATTATGCTAGAAATTTATACCAGCATTTGTCTTGTCATCCTGCACTGAATTCACTGATAAATTAATCTCTGAATCATGACCAGGAACACTCCAGTCACCTGCTGTTTGTTCGCTGCCTACCCCAGGAGGCATTGTATAAGTGTCGCTGCTGTTGTTCAAAGGAACCATCATTGTACACTCACAAATTCATTGAAGCTAAATATTTTTCTGAAAAAAAAAACAAAAATGATAAAATTTAAAATAAAAAATAAAATAAAAAAATATTTTTTTTTTGCACTGGAAATAATGATGACCTCAGATGTTCTCATTTTCAAAGTTCACTAATGCAATGAACATGGCATTATGATAATGTAAAAAAGATTATTTTTGTTTACATTAGCATTGTAAATATAAAGCATCTTCTTCACCTGCACACACTCTACTTGTATCTCCACTCTGTATTGCACCTGTTTATCCACGTCCAGCTGCAAATGTGATTAACACACAAACCGAATTTCTTTCCCCAAGAAAATATTCGCAAAACAAAAAAGAAAATAAAATAAAATGTGGCAGAAATGCACGCAGACAAGTCAGAAAAATTCGCCATAAAAGGAGGAGTTGACTCAGACCCAATTTGCTAAACAGAAGGTGGGGGTAAAAGAAAGAGAGGGGGAAAATGCGTCCATTCCCCCTCTTCTGTCAATCTGTCTTTCTTCTGCCCACCTTCCACACTACAAATGCTGCGCTCGAATATTGATTTTAAAGGGTTCAAGCCCATAATTATCCTTAATCTCTCATTGCACTCAATGACATCATAGAAAAACAAAACAAAAAAAAATAATCACATTGCCCAATTTCTTCATTAAAACTGCCAACAACACACACTAAATGTCGTAGGTAGATGCCCCCTACAGCTGCTCTTCACATTACATTATGTATCCAATAATTGTATCACACAAATTGATGGAATTTCAGCCGACCTTGAAAATATCTAGTTAAAAGGGTGTGTGCTGCAGTGAAGACAACACAATGAGTGTGAGTGTTTGTGGCGCCCACTGCATTTCCTGTCCACTCCAACCAAACAGATGTGCATTTATGCTTTTTGGGCCCTCACTTTATTATTATCATTATGATTATTATGATTATTAGGATTATTATTACCGCGATATAACGAATTTTTTGTTATAACGAATTCTAAAAAATGGCTTGGTCGGTTCGTTGCCCATAAGAAGAAACGAAACTCAAGTCTATTGTTATTACAAACGCAATAAAGTAAAAGTACAAAACTTAATTGCTCCGAAATAGAAAATGCAAAGAAAAAGACGCAAAACAAATTTAAAAATCAACATAATTGTTTTTTAAGTTGGCAAAGCAGAAGGGTCAGGAACTCGGGATGCCTTGTTTGCACCTCCCATTATGTGTTTTCCCCGTGTATTGCAGTGGGTTCAACCAAGGCGAGCCAGGAACCACCCTGGAAATGGCGTTCTGCCAATCCTCTTTCCCAAACTCTATCATTAGATGCAGTGCTCATGTCCCACAACCGGTGCAATATATGACCTTGTTTGGAAAAACCTCCACAACTTTAATCCCAAAAAACTTTCATCAAAAGTCAAAACAAAAAAAAACAAAAAAACAAAAAATGTAAATAAATTTACAATGACCACCTGAAATGTGATCCAGCTTAGGTCAACGCCCTTGCACCACCAGCATCAGCCTAAATATGCAGCGAGTCGGCAACGAGGGCAACAATTTACACATTTCCTCGTGAAAAAGCGCAAAAAAAGCAGCAAATGCTCACAAACCCCATTGAAAATCAATGCCCAAACAGCCCGTAACGGTCAAACGAGCACTCTACACAGCCAAAGCAAGCAAACTCCCAATACATGTATTTGTTTCGCTACTCGGCTATTGTTCCACTTACCTATCCGCTTGTGGTGCCAGCCAAGTCGAGTGAATATTCGTGCGAAACTTGTCAATTGCTTTAAGGCAGCTAATGCAACACGGGAATCCCATAAGCTGCACCTCCCCGCTTACACATAGGAACGATCCAAAAGTCACTCCAATGCTTTTATCAAACTCACCAAGTCAGCTTGTTTTACAAGTCTTTCAACACTATCCACTCTATTGATTTTTTTTACTATCTTTCCTTAAAGTTCAGAGAAAATCAAAGAAAGATGAAAATAATTTTGTCCGGACCCACAGACACTCAGACAGCATAAAGGGAGTGAGTGGGGTGGGGAGGGGAGGGGAGGGGAGGGGAAGGAATTCACTTCTTTTATGCGCGCGGGGTCAGGTCGCGACTCGCCGCTCATTTATTCATCAAAGTTTGGATTTAATCGAGCCGACTGCGAATTAATCACTTACCGGTGTCGGTGGCGTTTGTTCGGCGTTGTTTCGGTGGAAATCCATTGGCGAGTGCACTGCCATGGGGCCGTGAGTGGAGTCGGTTGCTGCGCGTGCTGCTGCCATGGCAATGGAGTGGCGAGTGAGACAGACAGAGGAGGTGAAACGTTACTTCCGCGTGGATGCAACCAGATTGACGCATGCGCACTTTTATCGATACAAAACGATCGGCTTTCAAGCTGAAAATGTGGCGGTGAAGTAACTCGAGTTTAATTTGCATTTAGTGCGGCTTTCCGGGCGCCAATTTCACCTTGACGCTTCTGTTTTCGGGGTTTCGTCCGAGGTAAACAAAGAGGAGGAAAATGTGCAACACGGTCATCCAAGACCACGGGACCACGGCCTGGGGGAAACGAGGACAAGGCCAATGCAGCACTGTCAAAACTCAGTCCACACCCATGGTGTGTTTGTTTGCATGCTCAGGAATAGGATGGTCAGAAAAACTATCAACAAATGATTGATTTTGATTGGCAATCATTTTTTCGCTTTTTCATTCTTTTCATTTTATTTTATTTTTTTTTGTTTTATTATTTTTATTTTTTTAAATAAAAGAGGTTACTGGTGGTTGAGGTCAGTACACAGGACTTTGTTCCAACAAATACAGGAAAATCCGGTCCTGGGTTGAAGGAAAAAAAAGGTTTTCATAAACTCCCTTTTTCCCATCAATGTAAGACATTTTTTCAATGTTAATTCAAAGCAAACTGCTTGCGCTTTATCTCCATTTCCTTACCCGCGATGCGTCGACAATGGGGGCAATAAAACAAAAGGGCTGCAAGAGGTTGATTGCGCCCCTATTTTAGGGATAGGGACCGAGAGTTGAAAAATGCAACAAGAGGAGGACACAGCCTTTTATAAACCCGTCACATTTGGCCTGCTTGCAATTGTTAGAGGGGTTACGACGAGGTTTAGGGGCCCCGGCCTCTAATCTAACCTTGTGTTGACTGTTGCTTGTGTCAGTGAAGGTGAATTTCAGCAATTTTCGGGTTATTTAAACCACATTAATATTATTTGGTCAACGATTCATGTTTTTAAGATTCACTTTTCAACTCAAATGTACCAAAAAATTGATTTTTGTGCCTAAAAATTGAACTTTAGACAAAAGAAATCGCTTTTTTGCTCCCAAAATGAATGAATATTGAGATATTTGCATCTAAAAAGTTGCTTCTGAAACCGGTTCCATACCCAGATTTTGCACCTAAAACAGATAATAGGTTGGGCTCCCCAGAGAAACAAACCTAAACCGCAGTGGTAATAAAAAGCAACCACTCGCCTCGCCTCGCCTCGCCTCGCGTCGCCGCCTCGCCTCTTTCATTTGAAATGAAATATCTGTTTCTACATGATAAACAGGGCGGATCGTGAAGACTCAAAAATCGTCAAAAACTCACTGACCCAATTGCGCAAAACAAGAAAAGTGATTGCACCTTGACCACGCATGCGCGCACTTTCACTCGATGAATGGCAATTGACAAGGCCAACCAAAAAATATAAAAAAAAAAAGTAAAAAAATGCACTTCCCCTTTTCGAAAACTTGAGGTGTGGAGTCACGAATTCCACCTGGATTGCCGGTTTTCTTCTAACGCGTCCATCCAGACAACCAAACACGCTCATATCACCTGCCTCTCTCTCTCTCTCTCCCCCCCTGCCCCTCACGGTCATCCTTCACTCACTCGGTGCCCTCTCTCTCGCTCTCTCTGCCGACTTGGCGGCTCCCGTCGCTCCATCTCTCTCTCTCTCTCTCTCACTGGCGCGTGCGAGGCCAAGAATTTAATTCTTTTTTTTTGTCTTTCTTTTCCCCCCCAATCTCCACCTGCTTCAAGGCCAAGACCCAAGACGCGTTCGTTTATCAGTTTGCAGAAGTCGCATAGTTTTCCGGCAGGTGATGAGAAAACACCTGTTATCGTATCGAATCGATCATCCAAAAAAAAAATTAATTTTGCAATTTTTATTTTTTTTTCTAATTTTCAATTTTCATCAATAATTTTCATGAGTGTTGTATCGAAAAAAAATTGAGTTTTTGTGCTTTTTGTTGGTTTTGTTTCGTGTGGAATGAATATTGGAAGTTGGTGGAGGGTAAACGGGGAGTAGAGTGGGAGATATTTTCTTAGTTTGGAGTTTGAAGGAAGAAAATTGGTGGGTTGGGAGCAGGGTGGGTCCCCGGAGCGCCATCTAGAAGAGGAATTGTTAGTTGGAGAACGGATGGAGAAAGGATATAGACTAAATTTGCATCGCGTTGGTTGCAACGTTCTTTTACATATTCCAGTCATTTCGACTGGAGAAAATAAGTTAATGTTTGAGTGAAATCATAGAGTTGGACATGAAATGGAAAGAATGAGATAGATTGAAGGTGCTCGTATTGGTGAAAGCTGAAAAGAAAGAAAGAGCACACCTGTGCCGGGGAAAGATAGGTTGGTTAGGGCCATTACGGGAATGGGATGCAGCTTTCATCTCATTCATCTGATTCTCATGTTTTATTTCATTCACCGTTAACAAAAATAATAAATTACCGGTACACATTCTGTATACATCTATTAACTATTATACATCCAATAAATACTTTATACATCTAATAAATTCATAGTAAATCCAATAAATGTATTGCAAATCCAATAAATCCATTTTAAATCCATTGCAAATCCAATGAATTCAATAAATTCACTGTAGGCTTCAACTTCCCAGTAATCCCTCTCTTTCTAAACCAATAAATCCAAATAAATCTATACAAATTCAAGAAATCCAGACAAATCCACACAAATCTACAAAAATCCACACAAATCTACAAAAATCCACACAAATCTACAAAAATCCACACAAATCTACAAAAATCCACACAAATCTACAAAAATCCACACAAATCTACAAAAATCCACACAAATCTACAAAAATCCACACAAATCTACAAAAATCCACACAAATCTACAAAAATCCACACAAATCTACAAAAATCCACACAAATCTACAAAAATCCACACAAATCTACAAAAATCTACACAAATCCACACAAGTCCCTTGGTATTGAATTCTGTTTACGTGGGAAATGAAAAATAAGTGTAAAGTGTGGCGCCATCTATTACAAGTTCTGGTAGGTACTTAGTAAATAAAATCTGGAAAATTATTTTGTGTAACAACAAGATTTTTGAGAAACCGACATTTAATAATATAAAATTTCAAAAACTTATACGCAAACTTAAAATATCTAAAAACAACATTTTCGTACTTCGTAGCCACAAACTTCAAAACGGAAACGTATCTCCTTTCTTCAAAACCTCATCGCTTTAAAATTTTAACAAAAATCCAATTGAAATAAGAAAAACCCTAATACTTGATCAACCACAACTAAAAATTAACACATTATTTATAATAAATCCAAAAAAATCAGCTAAAATTAAACAAAAAACGAAATCTTCCGTCTTTCCAAACCCCTCGCCTTTTATCAACGCTCTTCCGGTCGCACCATCTTTTCCCGAACTCCTTAAATCGGCCGCCTTCGTGTTAGCAGTGTGACAATTTTCAGTTTCCTCGGGTAAGTTCCATTTAAAACCCTAAAAACCCTAAAAATCAAACCAATCCAACAAAAGTAACCATCAAACCCACCCCACCGACCATCATCCCGATCCTAAACATTTCAAATCGCTCAAAAACTCAATTCTCCACAATCCGACATGTGGCACGTTAGGCCTAACCGCACACATTTTGAACTTTTCCAGCAAAACTAACGCAGAATGACGAATACAAAAGGTTATCGTCGCGGTACTCGGTACATGTTCGCTCGCAAGTTCCGCAGACACGGAACCGAGCCTTTATCGACATTTCTGCGCGTTTACAAAGTCGGTGATGTCGTCGACATCCAAGTAAGTTGAAAAAATGGCCGAAATTTGAACCTTTTGCACAATTTTCTCACGTTTTATCATTTTTTTTGTAGGGTAACGGCGCTTTCCAAAAGGGAATGCCGCATAAAAGCTACCACGGGAAGACGGGACGCGTGTACAACGTGACCCCGCACGCAATTGGCGTGATAGTGAACAAGCGCGTCAAAGGACGAATTTTGGCGAAGCGCATCAACGTTCGCGTCGAACACGTGAATCACTCCAAGTGCAGACAGGATTTCCTCACCAGGATGAAGGAGAACGAGAGAATCAAGCGCGAATACAAGAAAACAAAGAAATATGTCGAGTGCAAACGTCAGGTAGAGGTTTTGGTCGCGTTTTAATTTGCTTTTTGACTCATTTTTTTGTTTAATTTATTTGTTTTTAGCCTGAGCAACCGCGGGAAGCGCATTTTGTGAGGACTAAAAACAACGAGCCGCAGTTGTTGGAGCCCATCCCGTACGAGTTTATGGCTTAAATATAAATAAAGAAAGAAAGAAAGTGGAATTTCATTGAAATTGTCTTTTATTTGACACCGAAATACATTTTTTCTTGCTTTTGTTGATTGCGGACGAGTTGGGTAAAATATTTTTATTTATTAATTGCTCCAAAAAGGACAGGTTTTGGTAAATATCAGCTATTGTAATCCTTAGCTTGGCCCTTACTCCTTAGTCCTTACTTGTTAGTGCAGCTCAAACCAAAACATGAGATTGCATCCACAGGGCTGCCAGTTTCCAGTAGAATGCTAATGTGCTTGCATTGTGCTCTTAGGATAAATTTTTTAATTATTAACATATTAGGCATTTTCATTTCTTTGTTCTCATTTCCTTGTTACTACGGGGTAGCAAATGATTTGAAAATGGATCAGGTCCAAGAGAGGAAGAATTTGCAAACAAATTCAAACTTTTGACTCGAAATTGCAGCAATTCATCCAAGTTTTGGTGCATTTCTCTATTGGCAAATTTCCTTTTCGTTCACCATTACCAAAATTTATTTTTTGTTTTATTTATGAAATAAATGCAAGAAATGCAGGGTGCAGTCGAAGCGCTGTAGTTGCTATGGGCTTCAACGATGACGGTAGGTCAAGTTTTATCAAATAGAATTTTATTTTATTTTACAAAAATATTTTCTTCCAGTTCGTTTTACACTTTTTGGACACGGATGTTATGAAATTAAAACTACAGTAGAACGTCGATCACGCCAACGACCGGTTCTCGAACAGTGCTTTTTTGATTTTTCAATCGATTTTTCAAGGTTTTAAATCGAATTTTTATTTTCATGTACAGTACAGTATGTACAGAGTGGGTCAAAAGTCACGAACCGGTCTGAAGTTTTATTTTGATTAATTTTTTTTTAATTTTTCTAAAATGAATTATTACTGATGCATTGGCGTGTCTAGCACTTTCGATGTTTAGCGTTGCCAACATGCTCGTCTTGAGCTATGTTTCCGACACTCGTTGTTATGGGTGCAGTAACATGTTTACCATATTTGATATTCAGCTTTGTATTTCCACTGCTATCATGCTCATGTTTGGTTTCATTTGTGACATTAGCGCTTTGGTCTGGTTTCCATTGTTTATAAAGTAATGTCTGTAAATATTCGAAGCATTCTTATAGTATACAACAGATTATGGATATACAGTCGAGCCTCGTTACAACGAATTGCAAGGAACCCGAGCAATCGGTTCATTGTACGAAAGTTCGTTGTATCAAAATCCACAGAAACAGAATGACAACTGAGATTCTTTCCCTGCAGTTCACCCACGTCTAATGCTGCTTAATGAGATCTCTCGGTAATCTTGGATTTATATACTACCTGGACAAGTATATGCTAATTCTCTACTGCGTCAACACCCAAATCCAAATACTACAGCAAATACTACTCGGTTGCGGGATGTGACCGGTCCGGTCGGCAGTGGAAAATCTAAAACCTGATCAGGCGCGAGACTCGAAAGCATGTCGGTGAGAAAGTTTGATTCCAGCGAATTAATCCAAGATAAAAAGTATCGTATACCTTGATCGTTATGTAACGAAAAGATTCCTAACATTAACGTTTCGTTTGACTAGTTTAAATCGGACAAGAACTCGCGTGTTACGATTACGAACAAAGTGAGCCGGAAAATCTAAAACCTGATCGCGGCATGTCAGTGAGAAACTTCGGCTCGGACGATTCTATCCGAGATAAAAAGTATCGTATACCTTAGTCGAAAAGATTCCAAACATTGAAGTTTCGTTTGACCAGTTTGGACCGGACAACAACAGTGTGTAACCTGTTACCGATTACGATCAACGACCACGAGTTAACGCGGTTAAAATGGCGGCGCGGTGTCATTATTATTATCCTGTCCAGTTTGATTTTGACTTGGCACAAGTGATGCTGACGCAATTTGCAGGCTTCACGTCGTGTATGTTGCACAACATGTAAGTACTCTTTGTTTTCGTACTGCTTTTTGAGTCGTTCAGAACAAACCCGTTCGTTACATCGCTATACATTTGTTGGTATAAAATTTTCATGATTTCTCCTCGTTCTTCCGGCTTCAATTTATCTTAGCCATCAAGTAGAAAAAGCGTTTTACTCTGTGGTTGTTAATAATTCGCACGATGTCGTGTGAGTCGCACCGATTTTCTGTTACTTCAATTGCAGCTTCGAGCTCTGTTGTCGTAGGTTTCGTAATTGGACAAAAAAACAAATTTGAATTTGATGTGCCCTATTTTTCACTGGTTGTCCAGTCGTGAGCGAATTTAATCGCTAATGTCGTTTTTCCGAAGCCCGGCTGACCTTCGATGAGGATTCAAGTGGCGGTTTGTTCTTCACCCAACTGAAAACTTATTGGATTTTGATTTGTTTCTTGGATTCATTTAGTTATAGTTGGATGAAATGTTCATCAATTGATAATTTTTTTCCTTCCTTCATCCAGGAAGCTTTTGGTAAAGTTAACTTGCCGTAAAATCTTTTCAGTTTTGTTTACAATGTTTTTCGCAGCAGGGTTTGATGTCATGTGTCAGTTTGTTTTTTGTGTGTGTGCGCTGCAAATAAATGCTATAAACAATATTTAAAGATGTCAAGTTTCTAAAAAGAGATTTTTTAATATGCAATAGGTGGTGGCGTATTTGTACCACGAGGAATTGTGCAGGTTTCAGCATGATGCAAAGTCACATTGTATTGCCATCAATACAATGTATGAGGTACCATGCATGTAAAGTAGCCTTAACTGTATTTGAACAGTTTGAACAGCGCATTGCAAATAAGCCATAATGTGTGATTTGCTGTGCTAATGCTAATGGAACTTTTTCCAATTTCATTTTAAATTGCGTGACTATTGGCTAACTACGGTAAACAGCTCTTCAAATTAAGGAATTATTGACTCACTAAAGCAAACAGCTCCTGCAAATATTTTGTAAATATTTCGGAAATGCAACAAAATTCTATCAATGAATTAAACTCGTAAATAAGTTGCAGTGTATTACCTATCCCCTGTTGGGTCACCAGAACAATTATTACTCTCTAACTCATGTGTAGTGCTGTATTAGCTATATTTGGTTAAGATTATTGATTATTTATAGAAATAAATAAAGGAGTAAATCACTGATCTCTTTACAAGAAATCACCAATTTTTGTTTAAAAATCGGTTTATTGCTTCAGTTTAGTCCAAAGTGAAAATGTTTGACCACAGCAGCAAATATGACTAATAAACCAAAACGTGTGTTTTGCTGTGCTACTGCTAATGCTAATACAACTTTTTACTTTTTCAATCTAAATTCAAATTACGTGAATATTGACTAACTTCGGTTCTCAGCACCTCCGAGTTCAAATTAGGGAATTATTGACTGCAAGTGCGCAATTTCTTTTAAATCAGATCTAATAAAGCACCATTTTACATGGTGTGTTTATATTTTTGGAGTATCTGATAATTTAAGATCTCACGAACCAATTGTACGGATGTACATCATTTTAGCGATTTCATTTTACCGATTTTAGCGAACATGTCATTTTAGCGACACAAAAACCTAGGTTTAATTCCTAAGAAGGGCTAACAACTTGATCCCCCGCGAACCTAACCTTACTGGTTTTTTGATGAAAACCACTTTTTTGAGCCGGATTGTCGCTAAAACCTAGGTTTTTGTGTTGCTAAAATGACATGTTCGCTAAAATGGGACTTTTTTTGTAAAAATCGCTAAAATGAGCGTCGCTAAAATGACTATAAATGACTGTACATACCGGTAATCGCATGTATTCTAATTTCTAATACTCCAACTACAAGTAATTTTCCCGTGTTAATCTTACACTTTCAATTTATTGACTTAAAATTGCAATAGTCACGTAATAAAATATCTCCATATTTGCCTCAATTATGCCTTACAATTAAACGGGCACTGTGGTGCAACAATCTAAGTTTTATCCAATACTTTAAACATAATAATTATTTGTAACACAACACACTTCTGCAAATGTGTATTTTATTTTTTCTATTTATTTGACGACACAGGAAGATGGAAATGACGAAATTTTATGGCAATTTAAAAAATGCACAATTCAGGTTGTCACCTTGAAATATTGTCACAGTAAAATATGATTTTATGTATATTCTAAACTGAATTATCCCGGATGGAATTGACTATTAATTACGCCTAATGAATGCACGTCCTGTTATGAAATTTCCTGAAATTAAAAAACGAAAATCAAATATAAACGGTTTGCATAGGTGAGAGAGATCCTAACACAGTCCACGATTTAAGAAAAAGTGAGTAAACCTAAACCAACGTTATTTCTATTTACATTACTTTTTATTTTTAATAACGTGAATTTATTTTCAGTGCAAATGCTGATTGCGTGTGTTTTGGCCGTGATTGTGGTGGCAGCAGACGCAGCTGCCGACAGCTTTAATATCAATAAGCTCAATGAAAGATTGACAAAAGATGTATTTGGAGTGGCGGAAAAGAAAAGCAAACGTGAAGCCATATTTCCACCTTACAGACCACCTTACATCAGACCACCCAATCCAAATCCAATTGGTAAATTCCATCAATCTTTTCAAATATACTTTTTATATTTAAATTGTAGTTTGACCGATACTCGGTATTGGGCTCGCTAACAAAATAAATAAAATTTTGCTATAGCTAAATTTGCAACACTATTTAGCAATCGCAAATTTTTGCACTCATTTTCTGTTTTCCTGTATTTTGCATATTCTTTCCTATTCTTTATATTGGTTCATTTGGGTTGTTGTTACTGCTGTGTTCAGTTCTTGCTTATATTATCTCTTTTCATATCTCATTTCTTGTTATATCCAACGTGTGCTGCTTGCTACGTAACGGTTCTCAAGTTAAACTTCTTTAGCCACGGAAGTGCTTCCGAACGAGATGTCACACGACATGTGTCACGAAAAGCACTGCCACCTATGGTTGAGTAAATATCACGTCATCACCATAGTTTGCAGTGTTTTTCGAGACAGATATCGTACCGTATGACATTTTGTTTGATGTCTCGTGTGACATCTCGTTCGGAATCACCACCGTAGCTAGTTTTGGGCCAAAAATTGGCTATTTTGTGTAAAAAAAAAGACTGTTTTGGGCCAAATTTTAGCTGTTCGGGCCAAATGTAGAATTTGAATTTTTTGTCGAAAAATTTAAATGTGTTGTCACCCCCTGTATCCGCCAGCTGTTCACGTGATTTAGTCGAAACGTAATCTGCTACGAAACTTATTAACATGTCAAGAAGTTTAACTTCTACCGTTCTCTTATTTCTTTTATTTTGGTAATTCTTATTGCTATTCTTAATCTTATTACAGATTACAACGCTACGAGTGTATATGATTCAAGAACAGAACGATGCTGTAAAGGAACTGTACATGAGGGGACACCGAGAGCGCCATTGGAATGTTGCGGAACAAATATCCGCGATAAATCCACTCAAATCTGCTGCGCAGGTGTCGTTCACGACTTAAAAGTAGGCGCCCTCTGCTGTGGAAACGAGACTTACGACACTAAAACTGAAATCTGCTGCGGCGATACAGTCGTCCACTTAAAGCAAGGCGAAAAAGCCGAAGATTCCGATTGTTGCGGAAACGAAGCTTACGACACCAAGACGCAGTTGTGTTGCTACGATTATGAAGAGGGCTACCAAGCCAAGCCAGTAACCAAACAATCCGAAAGCGACACTCAATGCTGCGGAACAAAGACGTACAATTCATTAAATAACATTTGCTGTTATGCGCTCGTTGATGGGAAAATCGATACCGTACTTGCACCCATAGAAGGTAACAAGACTTCGTGCTGCGGAACAAACGCGTACGATTACAACACTGAATTATGTTGTGACGGGCAAGCTATAGCTAAAACTTCCGAAACGAGTCAAGATCTGTGTTGTGGTAAACAACTGTACGATTACAATAAGCAAGTGTGTTGTTTCGGCAACAACAATACGCTTCATGAAAAAACCTCCGCGAACGCCTACTGTTGCGGGGACGCCGTGTACGATTTCGATAAACAGCTATGTTGTTACGCAGACGGCACGAATAAGGTTCTTGAAAAGTCTTCGCCAAACTCCCAATGTTGTGGGAATGGGGCGTACGATTACGAAAAACAATTATGTTGCAATGATAAGGTAGTTGACAATCCAGATATGAAATTGCAATGCTGCGGAGAAGAAACAATCAACGTCGACAAACAAGTATGTTGCTACGGGCCTAACGGAACTGTAGGTGTAACGAAAAGCGACAAAGGTGACACTCAATGTTGCGGATCAGAGACGTATAATTTCGAAACAGCCATATGTTGTTACAGCAACGACAAATATACAGTCGTTAAGAAATCGCACCCTCGAGACAACATGTGTTGTGGGGTCAACACGTACACATACGGCAAAGACATCTGCTGTACAGACGCGCCTACGATCTACTATGGATATCCGTACCAGCAAACTGGCTTTTACAACAAGCAATGCTGCGGAGATAAGTCGATTGACACAACAAAAGGTTATTGCTGCGGAACAAAAGAAATCGAGTACGCAGCAACAAATGCATTGTCCTGTTGTGGAACGGGTGTCAATGCAATAACCTACAATTCAGCCGAGCAAGTGTGCTGTTACGATTACTCCAAGCCTAATGTCAAGCCTACTACTGTTTCATTAAGTGAGGGCGATTTATGTTGCGGAAGTACGGCTTATAATTACTCGGCTAATGAGCAATGCTGCGGTGGGAAGTTGCTCAAGACGAATGGAATTTCGCAATCTTGCTGCGGAGATAGATTGTACGATTACCAAAAAGAGGTGTGCTGCGGTGAAAACGTTATTGAAAAGAAAGGCGACTATTCCCAATGCTGTTACAATTCTATTACTGATGAGGATCAAGATTGCCTGACAAGAATTTATCCCACTATTTTGCAACAAATTCTACAATGGGTGCAAACAATATATAGAGGTAGTCCTCATGGTTCCGTGGGACCAGAGATAATCGATAAAAAGAAGAAATAATTGAAATTTGCAATTAAAATTCATTTTGAAATGAAGTAATTCTTGAAAAATATCTTTTGTTTTGTTTATTTCTTTACAATCACGCCCCGCAATTCCCTTCAAAGAAACATACTTCTCTCGTAGACACTATTTAAAAGCTAGACGAAAAGTAGTTGGACGCTCACCTAGAGTGTCAGTTAATAGTAAAATTGGTGTCTGTTTTACTTAAATTAGTATAGAAAAAAATCTAAGGAATACATTAGAGGTTTAATTTTTTTAGTGAAAAAATCTAGGGAAAATAGTGTATCGAGAGTATGGGCTTAAAGATCCAATATGGATGTTGGGATCCAGTAATCCTTTAAAAAAACCAAATGAATAAACCTCACAGAAAAACCTCGCACACATCGATTAATATCAAACAGTTTATTCAGGGGTGAAAGTAGAAAAAATGTCTTGCCAGAATGTAAGTTCGTCATTGCGTCGTTATGAAAATCAACGGCGTTTTTGACGGTATGATGATATTACTGAAAAACCATTAAAACACCTCGCTATCAATAACTAATAATTTTCAAATAATGAGACTGTATCGTGCAGTGATGCATCTTTATTGTTTGTAAGCGTTACCACAGCGCCATTGCCTCGTAGTCTCCTCAATTATAAAACACAAATTTGTATTTGTTGGTCTGAAGCAGCAATTATTCTCCAACGCTTAGCCCAGATGATTTGAAATTTGGACAGCATATTGCTTATGGAATTATTAGGACAACGCAGCAATTTTCAGATCGCTAAGAATTCAGACTCAGTATTCAGTATTCAGATCGTCAGGTATTATAATTTGTGTTTCTTCTGACTCAGGTATTATGAATCAATTAAAAGCTGCAAATATGCAGATAACTTAGCAATAAAACAATTTATTTCAATTTTGTTTGCAGATATTTTCTCCCAGTACCTGGCTGAACATTATCGGTACAACTAAAATCTTTTTTTCATTTTGTTATTTTTTGTTACTTTATTTTGTAAATTAAATTTTGTGAATTTGATTTTGAGTTGGTGTCTCAGGTTTTTTGCTGTTGACTAGTAAAGTGTGCCGAATTTATTTATGCATGTCGAGGGTCTTCAAATGTAATAAACGCGAATAGTGTTTTCAACCAAATTGAGTACCCCCTTCCATCAAGTTATCCTACAGTTGTCAAATCTGTAGTAAACAGTTTGATAACTATAATAACTTCCTCAACATTACGAGATTTCCTTTTCCGCTTCTCTGCTTAGCCTAAAAAACCATTGAAACATCATTTCCAAATCAATAAATAATAATTTCCTTATATTCCCACTGCATGTGCAAAGATGCATCACTGCACACAATGATGCATCTTTATTGTTTGTAATCGTTACTTCAGCGCCATCTGCTTGTAGCCAGTACCATAACATTTTGTATAACATGTAAACTGTTGTCCACGCAGCATCTCAATCCATTTCTTGCCATCTGGCGTACATTCTGGTATCCATGAGAACACTGGTGACTAAATTAGTTCTTCATTGATAACTTCAGATTTGGCTCTAGTTTAGATATAATAAAGATCTGACATTTCCAAATATGACGATGTGTATAATCTAAACTGAATTATCCCGGATAAAGTTGAGTATTTAATTACCTCCAATGAACGCACGTCCTGTTACGAAATTTCCTGAAATTAAAAAAAAAAAAAAAAAAAAAAAAAAATGAAATATAAACGGTTTGCATACATCAGATTTTTACACATTTAACAAAAAGCGAGTAAATTAAAACCAACTCGCATTAGATTCCGTTTTTAATAATCTGAATGTCATTTTTAGTTCAAATGCTGATTGCATTTATTTTGGTCGCGGTTGCGACAGCAACAGATGCTGCCGACAGGTTCGATCTCGATGCCAACAAAATCAATGAAAGACTGAAACGAGATGTCCTAAGACTACCGGAAAAACAAGTGAAACGTACAATTATGTATCCGTATCTACCAAATCCTGCTCCAATTGGTAAGTTGCAACATTATTCTAAAATATATAATTTTAATGTTTAAATTGTGCTATTCTTATTCTTATTGCAGATTACAATGCTACGAGTGTGTATGATTCGAGGACACAACGATGCTGCAAAGGATCTGTATTTGATGGTGCACCAAAAGCTCCGCTGGAATGTTGCGGAGCGAATATCCGCGACAAATCCACTCAAATCTGCTGCGAAGGTGTCGTTCGCGACTTAAAAATAGGCTCCCTCTGCTGTGGAAACGAGACCTACGACACCAAAACTGAAATCTGCTGCGGCAATACGGTCGTCCACTTAGAGCAAGGACAAACTGCCGAACATTCCGATTGTTGCGGTAACGAAGCATACGACACCAAGACGCATCTCTGTTGCTACGATGATAAACTGAACTTACAATTTGTCCCAATAACCAAACAATCCGAAACTGACGACCAATGCTGCGGACTAGAGACGTACAATACTTTAAACGGCGTTTGCTGTAACGTGTACATTGATGGGAGAACCGATACTGCACTTTCACGCAAAGAAGGTAACAAGACCTCGTGTTGCGGTCTAAATTTGTATGACTACAACACTGAATTATGTTGCGACAAAAAAGTTGTAAGTAAAAGTTCGGAAACAAATCAAGATTTGTGTTGTGGTAAACAACTGTATGATTCCAATAAACAAATATGCTGTTACGGCACAAACGGCAGCACGACGCTTAATGACATCATTTCTGCCAACTCATACTGTTGTGAGGACAAGGTATACGATCTCGAGAAACAACAGTGTTGTTACAGAGACGGCGCGAGTAAGGTTTATGACAAACCCTCACCGACCTCTCTGTGTTGTGGCGATGGATTTTATGATCACCAAAAACAAATCTGTTGCAACAACAAGGTCTACGACAATCCAAATAATAATTTGGAATGCTGCGGAGGTGAACCAATAAGTTCCGCTCAACAATTTTGTTGCTACGTGAATAACACATTTGTCGGTGTACCAAAACGCGACCAAGACGACAATTTATGTTGCGGATCAGTCACCTACAATTACGATACAGCCTTATGCTGTAATAAGGACAACAACTCAACAGTCGTTAAGAAAACCCATCCTCGAGACAACATGTGTTGTGGGCTCAACACATACGTTTACGGCAATGACATCTGCTGTAAAGACGCGCCTACGGTACACTATGGATATCCGTACCAACAAGCTGGGTTTTATAATAGGCAATGCTGCGGAGACAGATCGATTGACACAACAAAAGGTTATTGCTGCGGAACAAAAGAAATCAAGTACGCAGCAACAAATGCATTGTCCTGTTGTGGATCGGGTGTAAATGCAATAACCTATAATTCAGCCGAGCAAGTGTGCTGTTATGATTATTCCAAGCCAAATGTCAAGCCTACTACTGTTTCATTAAGTGAGGGCAATTTATGTTGCGGAAGTACGGCTTATAATTACTCGGCTAATGAGCAATGCTGCGGAAATAAATTGTACGATTACCAAAAAGAGGTGTGCTGCGGTGACAACGTCTTGGAAAAGAAAGACGACTCTTCCCAATGCTGTTACAATTCGATAACTGATGAGAATCAAGATTGCCTGACAAGAATTTATCCCATTATTCTACATTGGTTGCAAGCATACAGAGGACAGGGTGGTGGTGGTGTTGTGGAACCGGTGGGAATCGATATAAAGAAATAATAATTCAAATTTGCGATTAAAATGAAGCAATTCTTGAAACATACTTTTTGTTCGCTTTGTTATTTCTTTCCATTCATGCCCTGTGATAAAATTACGCGTATATTTTACGTCGACGTGGACGAATCTTTTAGACTCGGTTGTTAAATCTGTAGTAAAAATGTACAGACGGGCAATGTAGTTACTACGCCGCAACGTAGAACTACATCTTGGCAGTAGTGGCATTAGGAGTTGTTGTTGTTGTCGTTTGTTGGTGTTTTTGCTACCTGTATTGGTTCGTGGCGAGAGAAGTAAGGAATATGTGTGTGCGCATTGGGTTATGTATTGTTTATTCTCGGGGTTGTTTGTTTCCCATCATAGCATTGTAAGGTTTGCTTGTGAGCTTGTCATTGGAAGAAGGTTTGCCAACAATTGGAGTTGGCACCAGTCGCTATTTATTCTTCGGACGTAGTTAGCTCTACGTGATTTCCCTTTGCGCTTCACTGCGTTGCTAGAAAAGAAAACATTGAAACGTCTCGATATCAATAAACAACCGTTTCCCAATATTGTGCCTGCATTGTGCAGTGATGCGTACGAGTGCGAATTGTTTGCAAGCATTACTGCAGCGACAATTTCTTGTAATCCCCACAACATTTGGTATAACGTATAAACTGTCGTCCATGCAGCTTCACAATTCATTTTTTGCCGTCCGCAAGAACTTTTCAAGGTTGTCACCTTGAAATATTGTCACTTTGAAATATTGTCACAGTCAAATACAATTTTATGTATATTGAATTATCCCGGATAGAGTGGAGTATTTAATGACAAATTAACGCACGTCCTGTTATGAAATTTCCTGAAATAAGAAAAAAAAGTCATATATAAACGGTATGTGTACATCAGATTGTAGCACATTTGAAAAAAAGTGAGTAAATTAAAACCAACAATCTCGCATTAGATTCCGTTATTAATAATCTGAAATTATTTTCAGTTCAAATGCTGATTGCATGTATCTTGGTCGCGGTTGCGATAGCAGCAGATGCTGCTCAACGGGTTGATGTCAACAAAATCAATGCAAGACCGCCAAGAGATATGCTAGGACTACCTAAAAAACAAGTCAAACGTGATCTTCTATATCCATATCTACCAAATCCTGCTCCAATTGGTAAGTTTCAACATTATTCTAAAATATAATTTCAATGTTTAAATTGGACTATTCTTAATCTTATTACAGATAACAATGCTACGAGTGTGTTTGATTCAAGGACGCAACGTTGCTGTAAAGGATCCGTACACGAGGTGTCATTAAAAGCTCCTCTGGAATGTTGCGGAACAAATATCCGCGACAAATCCACTCAAATCTGCTGCGACGGAGCCGTTCACGACCAACAAATAGGTTCCCTCTGCTGTGGAAATGAGACATACGACACCAAAACTGACCTCTGCTGTAACAATAAGGTGGTGCACTTAGCGCAAGGTGAAAGCGCAGAAGATTCCGTATGTTGCGGTAAAAGCGCGTACGACACTAAGACGCAGCTATGTTGCTACGATTACAAACCGGACTTACAATTTGTCCCAGTAACCAAACTATCCGAAACCGACAACATCTGCTGTGGCACAAAGACATACAATATGTCAGACAGCATTTGCTGCTATTTGTACACCAGTAAAGGTGCCGAAACTGCCGTTTTACCCAAAGTAGGCAACAAAAACTCGTGTTGCGGTCTACAATTAATCGACGAGAGCGCTCAATTTTGTTGCAATGGAGAAATTGTGGAGCGTACTCCAGGAATGAATGAAAACATGTGTTGCGGTAAACAACCGTATAATTACGGCAAACAAATATGTTGTAACGATAAACTTCTTGACAAAACTTCCGCAAGCTCTTACTGTTGCGGGAACGAGTTGTACGATTCCGCTAAACAAGTTTGTTGTTACTCAACAGTTGTTGTTGACAAACCTTCACGAACCTCTGTGTGTTGTGGCAATGGGGTGTATGACTACACCAAACAAATCTGTTGCAACAACAAGGCTTACGACAATCCAGATGGGAAAAACCGATGCTGCGGACAAGAAATAATAAACAGCGACAAGCAATTTTGTTGCATGGTGAATAACACAGTTGGAGGTGTAACCAAACTCGATCCAAATGACAATAATTGTTGCGGACCACTCACCTATAACACCCAAACAGCCCTATGTTGCAATAACGACAACACCATGACAATCGTTAAGAAAACAAACCCTCGAGACAACATGTGTTGTGGATTGAGGACGTACCAATACGGCAAAGACATCTGCTGCAAAGACGCGTCTACCATGTGGTATGGTTATGAAGATCCCTACCAATACCAACAATCTGGGTTTTATAACAGAAAATGCTGCGGAGATAAATCGATTAATACATCGACGAGTATTTGCTGCGGAACGCAAGAAATCAAGATCGGGGAGAAAAATGGACGAGCCTGTTGTGGATCGGGTGTAAATGCAAAACCATACATCCCCGGCAAAGAAGTGTGTTGCTTTGATTCCGCTAACCCAGACGTCAAGCCTGGTGTTGTTTCATCGAGTTTGGGTAATTCTTGTTGCGGCAATACAGCGTACAATTACACAACTAATACGCAGTGCTGTAAAGGCAAGTTGTACCAGACCGGTGGAGTTTTGCAACTCTGTTGCGGGGACAAACGGTACGATAACCAAAAAGAGGTGTGTTGCGGTGAAAACATTATTGAAAAGAAAGGCGACTATTCCCAATGCTGTTACAATTCTATTACCGATGAGGATCAGGATTGTCAGGCAAGAGTTTATAATACTGTTTGGCAACAAATTCTCCGACGGCTGCAAGAATATAGAAGGATAGGTGATGGTTTCGTGGGACCATAGTGGGGATTGTAGACAAAAAGAAAGAAAGAATAAAAATTCATTTTATAATGAAGCAATTCATGAAACATATTTTTTTGTTCGTTATTCCTTTCCAATCATGCACTGCTATTCACTGCAAAGAAACCTACCGGTACCGTACTTGTACTTCTCTTGTAGAAATGTATTTAAAAGTTATGGTATAATGTTGACAATTTTAACCGTGGTTAGGTATTATGGAAGATGATGCGATGAGAATTAATTTCAAAATTTCATTACTGAATACAAATCTTCTTCGGTTGCCATAATAGCCACTGGTCAATACTGACCTTTTGTCATCATGTACGACGCTGCCCCCGACAATAAATTCACTTATGTTAATTCAACTAACCACAATAGCTGCTTAGCATTTTCTCCGCACCAACAATCAACTTGACAAAACGTTGGAACATATCAGCACGCCATTGTTGCGAGCACGCGCAACATGGATTTTTGCTATCGCAATAGCGGATTTGCTTTGATTAATCATTAATTTAAGTTTGTGTTTAGTTAATAGTGCAGCTTAAGTTTTGGCTAAAGGTTAAATGAATTTTGTGTAGTTTGTGACGTGGGAGTGGTGAATTACCTGATTTAAGCTGTCTTTCTTAAGGTAATCTTGCATCTTTTCTTTGATTCTTTGGAGTTTTACTGCTTGGATTCGTCCAAAGAGTTGCTGTTGTTAGTTCCTAAGTTAGTTTATTTATTTGAAACACTTTGTCTTAATTTATTACGGTTTTGTGCCTTTTGTAATGATTTTATACTCGAAACTGTGTATTTTCTTGTATACGCTTTATCATTTTGTCACTAGAGGGACAATCCGCCTCTTGCGAGTGATTGTTGCCACTCGTTGCTAAGAGCCGCTGCTCTAATTGTTGTAGGTTGCGCAGCAACTACTCTGACTTGTTATATGTTTTTTCTAGTCCTAAGTAACGTTGATTTTCTCCTCTCTTATGTGTAATGTTTTGATAGATTTTAACTTTACAATAAATTCGTTTTTGTGTGCTAACTTGAGCACAATAGTATTGAATTGTCCCAACATGTTCACAGCTCACTTTACAGGTTTCACATCAAGGTTTTTTCCTGTAATGGACTTTCTTCTTTGGGATTCTTCACAAGTTCTGGTAAATAGGGTTATTTATTTTAACCATTTTCAAATGTCTTCTAGAGTGCAACACGGTCTTCAAGCACTGCTAGAAACAAAGTTGGTGCCGTTTTGCTTGACCAGGATGCTAGCCAAGTGTCGTCAGGTTGCCGTGAGTTCGAAAATGGGTGACATCGCCGCCATTTTCGGAAACAAGATCGGTAATTGCAGTGGAGGCTGCCAGCGCTTAGTGACGACAGACGCATCGTGTGAAGCCAGCGCATTCACAAGCGCAATGCGGGTGGCTGTCGGTCAAATCGAGAATTGCTGCTCGGGATGGCGAAATTCGTCTCAGATTCGCCCAGTACGAGTGCGTCGTATGGCGGAATGCAGCGACCACTTCGGGATCGTCGATGGAGAGAGTTTCGGCAAGATTTTCCAGGATTTCGTGTGCCCAGTTCGTTGGACAGTACGAGGCTGTGTCCACACAGACGTGCGCCGTCTCACAAGCGACGCGGTCAAGATTCCAGTCGAGTTGTTTCTTCAGCAGCAGAGCGAGTTCTCTCAGTTGTACCGGACAGTCACGCCAAAAGATTCGTGCCGTCAGCGCACACAGAATGGTCACCGAGTTTGGAAGAGTCACTCTTCAAGCGTCAGTCGGCCGCCAGTTATACACAACGCAATGTACTAGAGTCGGCAATGAAGATTTCGTTTTTTTGTCGATTATATTTTCTCGTTTTCATCAAATGTTAATTTTAAGGTTTTTGGGGGATATTCTGGTTGTTTTGGGAGTTTTGGGGCGTTAGTTCTGTTTCATGCTTCTGCATACGTCGTTGTGCAAGTGTAGCTAGTTTCCACGCCTATTTGCGCCTTGTTTGGAGTCCCCTTAAACTCTAAACTTCTGTTTTTGTCCTCCTCGAATGCGTTTTCTAGTATTAATGTCATGAGTTTCTTGTTAAAGATACTAAAGAGTAGCTTATATGAATTTATTGGCTTTTTTGTCGGAAATTAATTAGGGAGTTCCTGTCTTTAATTGTCTACAGTTAGACCTGCGGTTTTTTAAGTAGCTTGCACACGTTTTATTGAGAATTTTTGGCCCAATCCGTGCATACGGTAGTTAGTTGTATTTGAATTTTCTTTAATCCACTCCCTTTTAATTTGAAATCGCCAACTTATTATACAATAAGCTCTTTGGTCTTGAGTTCTTGTAATTTCCCAGGGTTTTTCCCTTGTTACGTGTAAACTCTTTGAGAGTTTTTTTAGGCTTAATGACAGGAGCGTCGTCACATTTGCAGATTTTTAGTGGTGTTGGCCAGTTAGTCGTCAGCTTGGGGTCGATTAACTCCCGCTTTTAGCTTTCTGCCCTACGCTAAAGTTAAATTACTAGCTATTGTGGGCCAACCAGTTCCCTCTTCTCGTCCTTCCCGCCTATCAGAGCGGCGGTCAGGGGGGTCCTTGAGTGATCTGGCTTCTTCTCGTCATGTGAGCCTGCTCTTGTGTTTGGAATGTGGACGACCTCTGGTCTTTACGTTTTGTGTCCAATGTTTTTCGTGTGCCGCACGAGTTTCCTCGTGAGCTCTGGTGTCGATCATCTCTCCGCTTCGGGAGAGGGCACACCCGTTTGGATTAGTTTCTTTGTTGCTCGAGTCTTGCTGAGCGAGCGCTGGCCCGCGAGGTCAGTCGGTTCTTATCTGTCAGTCAATTTCTGTTCGGTTAGATTGTTATACGACTTGTTTGCAAGTGGGTTTGGATTTAGATAGGCGTGTGACTTCTGTCGGTGCTGGAAGTTTAGAGCAGCCGATCCGCACCGCCCACTGGGCAAGTCCAGTTTCTGTTGTTGACTGCTGCACCCAGTGTCTACCGCTGGTGATGTACGTTCTGCATTTTCGCTTTCTCTTCGTGGAAACGTCCGTAGCGTTTCATGAGTCTTCATTAGTGATTAGTCTCGCCTTTTATCGTTTAAAAAAGGGAGTTTAGTTATTCTAGTTCTTTGGGGCAACCTTAGAATTTGGACATTTTAGCTTATTCGTTTAGGAAATAGCTTGCTTGCTATTTTTGGGTTGTGGCTAGCTAGCGTGGCGTTAGGGTATAGGTACTTGTTTTGGATGGTCGTTCTTGCTGTGCACAGCAAGGACTGCCATTCGATGTGTTTCAGAGGGCAGGTTTGCACTGCCATACTCTGTCAGATGTCGTGTCCGAGACATAGTCCCTGCGCCTTTTGGCGGCCCCTATTTCTACGTTTGCTTCCCGCGACTGAGTAGTTGTTGTTAGTCTTTCATTCCTAGCTCTGCAGTGAGGCAGACATGCACTAGGCAGGGAGCCCACTCTAGGATGGGTCGAAGGACGTGTGTGTGCGGCCTTCTTGGCGCCGGCACTCGGCAACACGTTTTAGTCATTGGACAACACGTGCTTTCAGTAGAGTGGCGATTTCCGGAAGTCGGCTTGCTGATCGACGATGTGGTCAATGGGTATGTGAGCGAGTCAATTGTCGACTTGCAGTTGCTTACCGGTTCCAGTAATGCGGTTGGCAACTGGCAAGTCCTTCTGCTCATGTCTATGTGTGACGCCCCTCGCAATCAGGGACGTCAAGCAACCCCCCCTCTTCTCTCGTTTCTCGGTTCAATCATATTGGTTCCGACTCGGGGTGGGCCAAGCGTTCATACAGTAGCCTCCTTATTGGAGCATGGGGTTTTAACTAGATCTAGTTTCTATTTCCCTCTCGGTTAAAGAAGTTTCAGTCTTCGTGGTAGTCTGCTCACAACAGGCTACACGGTGGCCCGAGTGCGGACGTGCAGTCCATCGGGTACCTCTTTGTTCAAGGCGCATTCGTAAAGCGCAGCTCGGTTGAAAGAAAGCCACCGGTTTTAATTTCTTTTCAACGACGTGATTAGTTTTCGTGAAGGAAGTGTAGCTTCGCTTCATTTGGTTGCAGTTGCACTGCTTCCAACGTTTTTCAGTATCATATGACACCTGTTGATCTTCAAAAAGAAGCAGGTCCCTTTCCTTTCTTTTCTCGTGGGGAGGAAATGGATTGATTATTTGGGTACGGACTTGTTCCCTCTTCGGAAAAAAAAGCAGAAGTTTAGTGTTTTGGAATTCTTGCTGGTTTTCACAGTTCCGGTTTGCTAGTTTCCTTTGTGAGGCCATACTTGGCCAATAGCTTTAGTGATAATATTGACGTTTTAGCCGGTATTTATTTGCACGGAACGTGCTCGTTCTGTTTAGATAATTGAACCGTTTTTCTCTTGTTAGTTAGATAAAGTTGTGGTTGATGGGTCAGCGTGCGCGTGTTTCCTTGTCGCTGTGGACAAGAGGTCGCAGATGGTTTACACAGTCACCTGACTAAGTCTTTCCTTTTTTCTTTATTCTCTGCTCTTAGCGGTTTCGTGGGTTCATGTCAAGTCAGGGTGCGGTCAACGCCTTTGCGTGGCAGTTGCTGCGAATGGTTCGCATTGCCTGAGCTTCATGCCTTCTCGTTCTCTTTTTCCTCTTTCTGGCGTGATCATGTTAGCTAGGTGGTCATGGCTTTGGGTAAGTTGTTAGTTGGTCACTCTTTGCAAAAGAGTGGTGCCTAGGTCTTGACGGCATTTTCTAGTTCTTCGTACGAATGCTGGGTGGTTGGTCAGACGATAGGTCTGGGTCAACGCATTCATTCCCTTATTTTAAATTTTTCTTGTTTTCTAGAAAAGGGTCGTCCTTAATAGTTTAATAAGTTTGAGTTCGCAGCTTGTGTTTGCAGGCGGACGGAGGTTTCCGTGGTACGTTGCCACTTGAGCGCTGGCTCGAGAACAACGAGGCGGTGAAGCCTGCCGTGTCTCAAGTTTGTTCCTTTTTGCGTTCCAAGTTTCTTCTAGTCTTCATGCATGTCTTGTTCCTTGCGAGACCATGCTCGTTCAAGAGCTTTTGTGACAGTTTTCCTTCCTCTTTGACGAGGATTCTCGTTTTCCTGTTTTTAGCTTTCATTAGTTTAAGCGTCTGTCTACGGGTTGACAGACTGAGCTTTCTGAGAAGCTCCCGCAATGTTCTCACGTTGTTCCGGTTAGAAAACCCGTTCAGTCGGATTTTCTAAAGGTATTTTGTGTGTGTGCCACGTGTCTATTGGCGACGTTGTAGCCCCTCGGTGTCTGGAGTAGGTCATCGTGGCACGGCCCTTCTCTTTCTTCTCTCGTGTTTTAAGTTTCTTTTAGTTTTTGTTGGTTGTTGATAGGAAGTGCGCCGCAACGCAACTTCTCTTTTCTTTCGTCTCTCCGGTGTTTTTGGGCCGCGATCCGACTTCGATGCCCTTGACCCTGGGACGCTCCTAGAGGTCTCGGATGTTTAGGTTACAGCTTTTTGCCTTCGTGTCTATGGTTTTGCCTTCGCGACTTTTACAAGGTCGAGCTTGGCTTCGATACTTTTTCTTCCCGTTCTCTTGGTTTTGATGGGGAATTCCTTCAACGGTTTTCTGCCTTGCCTTCCCTTCTTCTTTGGCCGGCAACGCTGTTGCGAGCACGCGCAACATGGATTTTTGCTATCGCAATAGCGGATTTGCTTTGATTAATCATTAATTTAAGTTTGTGTTTAGTTAATAGTGCAGCTTAAGTTTTGGCTAAAGGTTAAATGAATTTTGTGTAGTTTGTGACGTGGGAGTGGTGAATTACCTGATTTAAGCTGTCTTTCTTAAGGTAATCTTGCATCTTTTCTTTGATTCTTTGGAGTTTTACTGCTTGGATTCGTCCAAAGAGTTGCTGTTGTTAGTTCCTAAGTTAGTTTATTTATTTGAAACACTTTGTCTTAATTTATTACGGTTTTGTGCCTTTTGTAATGATTTTATACTCGAAACTGTGTATTTTCTTGTATACGCTTTATCATTTTGTCACTAGAGGGACAATCCGCCTCTTGCGAGTGATTGTTGCCACTCGTTGCTAAGAGCCGCTGCTCTAATTGTTGTAGGTTGCGCAGCAACTACTCTGACTTGTTATATGTTTTTTCTAGTCCTAAGTAACGTTGATTTTCTCCTCTCTTATGTGTAATGTTTTGATAGATTTTAACTTTACAATAAATTCGTTTTTGTGTGCTAACTTGAGCACAATAGTATTGAATTGTCCCAACATGTTCACAGCTCACTTTACAGGTTTCACATCAAGGTTTTTTCCTGTAATGGACTTTCTTCTTTGGGATTCTTCACAAGTTCTGGTAAATAGGGTTATTTATTTTAACCATTTTCAAATGTCTTCTAGAGTGCAACACAGTCTTCAAGCACTGCTAGAAACACCATTGACCGAAGCCAACAATCTGAGCAGATTCTTTAGGAACCCAAGCAAAGATTTTCCAAGTTGAATCGTCAATGAAATTTCAGTTTCATGATTCACCATTTTAATAACAACAATACTGTTCTTTTTCAATGTAAGGTTGCCAGGACTACTCCTGGCAACCAATAGAAAATAAATCTCAGTCAACTCCAAATTCTAAATGAAATGACAACTCCTCTTTCACTCCTCCATAAAACACTAATGACAAAGAAGTGCAGAATACAGTAATGTCTTCTCGATGGAGACATGAAAATTATGCTAGCGACCCTAAATTTGCATTTTCAAACCCTAAATTTGCATTTTCAAACCCTAAATTTGCATTTTCAAACCTTAAATTTGCATTTTCAAACCCTAAATTTGCATTTTCAAACCCTAAATTTGCATTTTAAAACCCTAAATTTGCATTTCAAAACCTTAAATTTGCATTTTCAAACCCTAAATTTGCATTTTCAAACCCTAAATTTGCATTTTTAAACCCTAAATTTGCATTTTCAAACACTGAATTTGCATTTTTCAACCAAAAAATCGCATTTTCAGTCAAAAACATGCCGCTCTGGGTGGCGCCCTCTGACAGTGGCACCCGTATGTTGTACACACTGTCCACTACCATTGCACACCTTCCAAGCGTAGGCGTACAACAAGTACGTATGCAGTGCAAAAACCCCCATTTGCAGACTGCGTAGCAACATTTCACAATCCATAATAGCAGCTTACTACCACACCAACAAATTGACCAAAACGATTAAAATGAACTTCTAAATTTAAACATAATAAATTATTTCCAACACAAAACATTTCCAAGTGTGCAATTTACTTTTCCCCGTTTATTTTACTACGGTACCAGGAAGATGGAATTGGAAATGACGAAATTGTAAGGCAATTTATAAAATTTTGATTGTTCCCGTAATCAGAGCTGTTTGATAATTAGTCCTATTGGCATTTTGTAAAAGTCGAAACCTTACTACGAACGTGTTTTTTTATATATTAATGACCCCAGTGGTCAATTTTGTCAATCTTAACAAAACTTGCTTACTAGTCACATTTCCCAATTTGTGATTGGTTGTCATGTTGAAATATTGTCACAGTGAAATACAATTTTCTGTTCATTCTGAACGGAATTATCCCGGATAAAGTCGAGTATTTAATTATACGATGAATGCACGTCCTGTTTTGAAATTTCCTGAAATTATCAAATAAATCATATATAAACGGATGGCATAGGTGAGATAGTACCACATTTCAGAAAAAGTGAGTAAACCAAAACCAACTCGCATTCTATTCCGTTTTTAATAATTTTAACTCTCTTTTCAGTGCGAATGCTAATTGCGTGTATTTTGGTCGTTGTTGCGGTGGCAGCAGATGCAGCTGCCGACAGGTTTGATGTCAGTCTCGGTAAGCTCAATGAAAGATTGAAGAGAGATGTTCTTGGACTGCCAGAAAAAAGGAGCAAGCGTCAAGTCGCATTTCCAATCATTCGTCCTCCTATCATTGGTCCACCCATCATCCGTCCACCGGTTCCAATTGGTAAGTCAAATTTATTCTCATTTATACTTTTTCTACCTTTTTTTCTCTCATTCATCCGTTTTTTTTTCTCCTATTCATCTACAACTAAACTTTTTCTCTCTTACTCCGTATTACTTTTCAGTTTTCACTTTCATTTGTTGCGGAGCAGTTCTATTCCTTTTCTCTCTTATTATCACACATTCCCCTCACATTCCTTGTCTCATTGTTCTCATTCCTATTCTCTTTCTTATTACAGATAACAATGCCTCACATGTATACGATCCAACGACAGAACGATGTTGTAAAGGAACTGTACATGAGGGGACACCGAGAGCTCCATTGGAATGTTGCGGAACAAATATCCGCGATAAATCCACTCAACTGTGCTGCGAAGGTGTCGTTCACGACTTAAAATTAGGCTCCCTCTGCTGCGGAAACGAGACCTACGACACCAAAACTGAAATCTGCTGCAACAATGTAGTCGTCCACTTAAAGCAAGGCGAAAAAGCCGAATATGCCGATTGTTGTGGTGACAACGCATACGACACCAAGACACAGTTGTGTTGCTACGATTATCAAGATAGCTACCAAGCTAAGCCAGTAAACAAACAATCCGAAGCCGACAATCAATGCTGTGGAACAAAGACGTACAATACTTTACATAGCACTTGCTGCTATTCCTATGACAATGGCACTTCGCAGCAAATTCTTTTACCCAGAGTCGGTAACAAGACCTCGTGTTGCGGTAAAAATTTGTATGACTACACTACTGAATTATGTTGCGACGGAGAAGTTCTAAAGAAAGAGACGAATGAACAGTCCTATTGTTGTGGTAAAAAACCGTACGATTACAATAAACAACTATGTTGTTACGCAGACAGCACCAGTACGATTCGTGACAAGCCTTCGCCAAACTCTGGCTGTTGCGGGGATGCGGTGTACGATTACCAAAAACAATTATGTTGCAATAATAAGGTACTTAACAACCCAGATAACAAGTTGCAATGCTGTGGAAATGGAACAATAAACACCGACAAACAAGTATGTTGCTACGGGACTAACGGAGCTGTAGCTGTAACGAAAAGCGACAAAGGTGACAATCAATGTTGCGGAATAGTCACCTATAATTACGAAAAAGCCATATGTTGTTATAACAACAACGAGCAAACAGTCGTTAAGAAATCGCACCCTGAAGACAACATGTGTTGTGGGCTCAAGACGTACACATACGGCAAAGACATCTGCTGTACAGACGCCACTACGGTATCGTATCCGTACCAACCACCTGGGTTTTATAACAGGCAATGCTGCGGACATAAATCGATTGACACAACAAAAGGTTATTGCTGCGGAACAAAAGAAATCAAGTACGCAGCAACAAATCCATTGTCCTGTTGTGGATCGGGTGAAAATGCAATAACCTTTAACTCAGCCAAGCAAGTGTGCTGTTACGATTACTCCAAGCCAGACGTCAAGCCTACTGTTGTGTCATCGAAGAAGGGTAACGCTTGTTGCGGCCGTACGGCGTATAATTACACGGACAATCTGCAGTGCTGCGGGGACAAGTTGTTCAAGACGAATGGAATTTCGGAATATTGCTGCGGAAATAAATTGTACGATTACCAAAAAGAAGTGTGCTGCGGTGACAACGTCTTGGAAAAGAAAGACGACTCTTCCCAATGCTGTTACAATTCCATTACTGATGAGGATCAAGATTGCCTGACAAGAGTTTATCCCATTATTATACAGTGGTTGCAAACATACTTAGGACAGGGTGGTGGTGGTGTTGTGCAACCGTTGCAAATCGAAGACAAAAGGAAGAAATAATTATGGAAATTTTGTAATTAAAATTCATTTTAAAATCAAGTAATTCTTGAAACATATCCGTACTTTCTGTTTGATTTCTTATTTTTTTTTAAATCCAATTGTCAGAAGGTTCACCATGACTTTTCTCTAAGGCAGGGTTTCCCAAACGGTGAGGCGCGCCTCACTGGTGGGGCGCGAGCTGATTATTGGTGGGGCGCACCCATCATACATGCCCAAATAAAACAAGCTTAATTTGCAAATTTTTTTAAATTTTTAAGCAAAATTATATAAAATTATATAAAAAATTATACAAAGTTTTATGCAAAATTATATAAAAATTTCTTTTTTTTTTTTTAGTAGTATATTTTTAAAAAATTTAATGCACTCGTAGATGAAGTGGGGCGCAGAAGATCGCCTTGCTTAAAAAGTGGGGCGCAATGCTAAAAAGTTTGGGAACCCCTGCTCTAAGGAATAAATCAAAATGGTAATTCTAAAGCAATTTTTTGACTCAATAATCAATTTTTTTAAAAGTTTGATTTTTGGATTGAAAAAAAAATTAATTTTTTGGAAAAAATATAAATTTTGCCTCTATTAGACCGCGAGTCTTTAACAGAGCGTTGCCGATACTGCGCGGGTGAACAATGAGATGAAATACCTATACAGAATATGTTAATACAAATTTCTTAGGTGTAAATAAATTTTACCGGTATTGGTGAAAAACTCATTCTCTTTCGTAAAAAAACAAATTTTCTCGGCTATAAAATTCCTCTCATAAAGCTCTAAAGCGTGATAAAAAGCTATGAAACCGCACATCGGATCAAACGGTTCAAAAATCGAGTTTGGTGGCATCTGTTGCCAAAGATGAATGGAGCGATATGATTGGCCAACTGTGAGAAGAGCTGTGGTTGGATGCTCCTGTCCTTTGTCTCATCTTGGTGCAGAACTACAGCCAAACACATGGCCACAGATTAGAAGAAGACACAGATGCGACAATCCTTTGTTATAATGCGTTACCGGCCGCCAAGCGGGCAAGTTTTTCCCTATCGATCCAAAATACAAATTCATTGTTGTCAGACCCCAAAATTTTTATTTTTTTTTATTTTTTTTACTTTTTTATTTTTTTTTATTTGTATTTTGAATCGATAGGGAAAAACTTTCCCGCTTGGCGGCCGGTAACGCATTATAACAAAGGATTGTCGCATCTGTGTCTTCTTCTAATCTGTGCACATGGCCTCAATGGATCAAACATGGCGATTAGGCGATTAGGCGATTAGGCGCCCCTGAAACGCGATTCGTAAAACATGGCCAGAAACCGGACAAGGAAGCTTTTGATTCTTAGAGCAACAATGATAAACGATCTCTTAGCACTGAGTTACTCGTGAAATAATGTAGGTTAAACATGGCTCAACACCGGATTGGATACAATATGAAGGCGACACAATGGTTTGATTCGCGTATCCGCTTTTCAGAGCATGTTAAAATGCTAAATGATGAGCAGATTGCATCAAATTAATTCTGAAATTAAATCTGAGATCTCTTCAGGTTTCGTCGATCAGCTGCAGCAAGGTAGGCGAAACGTTTTATTATTCTTTTGACACATTTTGCTGGACTCAAACTAGAAGCAAAACGACAAATTGGTTGATTTAATAATATTAGTTGATTTAATAATGCAAGTTTCACTGAATTTTTAAAATAATATGTTGCACAAGTTTGATATGTGCTTCATTGATTTTACAACGTGATCAAATAATTCTTAATTAACTATTATTAAGGAGAGTTAAAAATGCAATTCATTAACAGTCAATATTTTCTACAAGTTAGTTTGTATGAATGTTATAATTAAGCTTAGTAGCAGGATGTGGGTTTGAAAGATTGCATTTGTTTGCATTGATTCCGTTAGATTTTAATCAGATGAAAAATTGCACAAGAGAAAATATTGAAAGACCGGTGAGAATACCAATAATTGATCCAACATTACACAATAATTTTGTAACGGACATTGATCTCTCTTCTTCAATCACTTCTCGAATGTTATCGTCAATACTGTATTTAAGAGTCGTTGCTAGTTGCGCTACAACCTGTAATACAGAAGGATGGAAAGTGGTTTCTTTACAGCGTGCTGTGCACAAACACTCTTTCTGCACGTTTGTCTTCAATTGAGTTTCCAAGTAGATTTTGTTTGTACTTGCAGCCGCTTCTTGAGACTTGCAAAGCGTTAAGTTGTTTTTTTCCATGAATGGTAATCTAGTAATCGCACAAATAAATAAATAAATAAATAAATAAATAAACAAATAAATAAATAAATAAATAAATAAATTGTTGAGATCAATTGTTATGGTTAAGAAATGTGTAATTACTAGTTGCTAAGGTTTTACATTGTTACAGTTAAGTTACCATGACTACTCTGTATTTGCTTCGCGCACTTGTTCTGTATCTGTTAACGAGTAAAGTCGTGTTTTTGTTTCCTGTTCAAACTACTCTTTTATTTCGTGGAATGCTCCAGCATAACAGATTGGTTATGGGGCCAGGGCGTTAAACTGCGCGGGCGTGTTCTACGGGTACCGGAGAGGAAGCTGAACGTTTCGACTACACGACGAGGCGATACGAACGTCAGACGGACGTTTCGAACGAGCGGAATCGAACGTGTGGCAAGACGGGCCTAAAAACGAGCGAGGACGCGAACAAGACGAAATCGGGAACTGTGAGTTGTTTTTCGACTGAATATTAGTTTCATGAGCCCGAAAATAAGGGACGAAAGGCATTAGTTTTTGTTTTCAACGTGTGTGCGAAACGATTTGGAATCCAACGACGCCATTTTCGAACTGCACGTGCAAACGAGGAAAAACGACGCCATCTTAAAACAAGACGAACATTTGTGCAATTGTTATAAAAGTGTATTGTTGGAGCTACGCAACGAAGCCTTGTTGTAGTTTTAAGATACAATTAAGTTTGCCAATTGTTGTTGATATTGTTTTGGGGGAAAGTGATTGTCTAGAAAGTCAATTGTTTGTGCTGTTAGCTTTTGAGAGTTTTTCAAAACGAGATGACAGATACGACGTCATCATCAGGCATTACGTCCTACGGAATTGAAAAAATGGACGGATCTAACTATCTGTCATGGGCATTCAGTGTGAAATTGTTGCTTACTGAGAAGAAGCTTTGGGCTGTAGTTGATGGGACTGAAAAAGAAGCTGACGCGACAAAATTGTCAGAGTTGACCAATAAAGCTTTTTCAATAATCGGTCTGACTATTAAAACACAGCAGCAGTCTCATATACGAGGGTTGAAAAGTCCAAAAGAAGCTTGGGATCGACTGAAAGAAGTCTACGAACCGACGAACTCGTTACGCATCGTCCAACTCCGCCGAGAACTTTATTCAACAATGAAGCAGACCGGTGAAAATATGGACAAGTATCTCATGAGAGTGTCCGAATGCTCCGAGAGATTAACGAATGCGGGCCAAACGGTCGGGGACACAGATTTGGCTTGGGCCATGTTATGTGGTTTGACCAAAGAATACGAAGGACTGATCACGTCAGTACACACAATTGCGAAAGCGGATTTCACGTCGAACAAAATAAAAGACATGATATTGGCGGAGTCTTCAAGAAGAGAGACTTCAGACAATATCAAACGGGATTCGGCAGTGTTAATAGCGAACAAGGTTCCACTGCAACGTGATCTTAAAAAGATCAAATGTTACAATTGTAACAAATTCGGTCACTATGCGAGAGACTGTCATAAGCCCAGAAAAGAAAGAAGTAACGCATCAAAGGATTCCGGCGATCAAAAGAAGGTCAACGTCATGTCAGCGTTAGCGGCACGAGCGGACTCCAATGATGTTTGGGTGATCGATTCGGGAGCGAGTCATCACATGACAGCGCAGAAAAGCAAATTCGTGACGACCGAAGATCCCAAGGTGGCAGAAATTAACATCGCCAATGGGAAAAAGGTCAAGGTGGAAGCCCAAGGCGATGTCAACGTGAATTTTGTCTACCAGGGGCAAGCAGTACCGACGCTCCTGAAAGGGGTACTGCTTGTACCCGAAGTAACGATGAACTTGTTGTCCATCGCGCAACTTGAAGCAAAAGGCTACTGGTTGACGTTTAAAGACGGTTTTTGTCACGTTATGAATTCGAGAAACATTGAAGTTCTTCGTGCGAAGAAAGAAAACGGGATGTATTTGGTCAGCGAGTCCACTCAACACGGTTTGGCGGCAACGACGGAAGCGACCAAAAACGAGATTTGGCATCAACGTTTCATGCACGTGTCTCTGGACAGTCTGCATAAGATGTCTAAAAAGGACAAAGTCAGGGGTTTGGAGATCAATAAAAACGCTATCACCAAATGTGACAGTTGTCTCCAAGGCAAATCCAAGAGGCAGCCATTCAATAAAGAAGAACGGAAATTGGCACTCGGAATTTTGGATTTGGTCCACTCAGATATTGCTGGTCCGTTCCAGACAAGGAGCAAGGGCGGTCATCGTTGTTACGTTACTTTTGTTGACGATAAAACGAGAAAAATCGACGTTTATTTTCTAACACATAAATCCCAAGCGCTTGAAAAATTTCAAGATTACCTGACCAGAGTGGAAAGAAAGACGGGGAGGAAAATAAAAGCGTTGCGAACGGACAATGGGCTTGAGTACTGTAATGAAGAATTTGACAAGTTTTTAACGGAAAGAGGAATCACACACCAACGAACAGCGGTGTACACACCTGAGCAGAACGGAATTTCCGAAAGACTGAACAGAACTTTGTTAGATTTAGTGCGGTCGAGTTTGATCCACTCGCGTTTGAGCGCAGATTTTTGGGCTGAAGCGGTCAATACTGCGGTGTACGTGAGAAACCGAACAGTAACTCACATTACTGGCAAGACACCATATGAGGCATGGTATCAAAGGACGCCGTCTGTAAAACACCTAAGAGTGTTTGGCTGCAATGCAGTGATGCACGTTCCGGCGCCCAAAAGAAGAAAACTGGACGAACGCGGAGAAAAATGCATATTTCTTGGGTATTCAGCCGGGGAAAAGACATATCGACTCTGGAATACCAAGAAAAGAAAAGTGATGACTTCACGCGATGTCGTATTTAAGGAAACGATTTTGGTTTCAACGAAACCAACGAACAAGATGCGAAAGAAGTCATGACTCTTGTTTTTGGTGGTGATGAGGACGAACCAAAACAAGTTCCGCCAGTGCCCAAACCGAAACGTGGGCGACCGACAAAAGCCGATGCTGTTCCGAAACAATATGAGCCAACGCAAATGAAACTCCGAAGTCAGGTGCAACAGCAAGCGGAACTGGAAGTTGCAGAAACGGGAGAAGAAGAGGAAGAAGGTGAAGATGGAGAGAATCTCGAAGGGACAGCGATGTTTTGTCAATTTGGAGAACCGTCCACATACCAAGAGGCTTTGAACTCCACGGACGCAACAGAATGGAAAACCGCGATTGACGACGAGTTGAACAGTTTACACAAGAACAAAACTTGGGAGATTACGGATTTGCCGAAGGACAGTAAAGCTATTGGCTGCAAGTGGGTGTTTAGAATCAAACAAAACCCAGATGGTTCAGTGGAGCGGTACAAAGCGCGTCTGGTGGCGAAAGGATTTACGCAGCGTTACGGACACGATTATACAGAAACATATTCACCAGTGGCAGGAATTGCGACGATGCGACTCATAATTGCAATAGCGGTAGTTTTGGGTTGGGTGATGGAACAAATCGATGTGACGACTGCTTATCTCAACGGAGTCCTCGAAGAAGAAGTCTACATGGAAATTCCAGAAGGATTAGTGATGAAAAACTTGAAAAACCTGAAAAACAAAGTTTGTCGACTAATTAAGTCGTTATATGGATTAAAGCAATCAGGTCGCACATGAAACGACAAATTGGACGAGGAACTGGAGAAACTGGGTTTCAAACGTTGTCTATCGGATGCATGTGTCTATTGGATTCAAATAGGAAATGAACGTAGGATCATCGGGGTTTACGTCGATGACATGATCATAGCCGGACAATCGGAAAACATGTGCCGAGAGATTAAAAAGAAACTTCGCAAATGTTTTGACATCAAAGAACTTGGACGTTTGAAGTATATGTTGGGAATCGAATTCGGACAAGACAAAAGTGGAAATATGTTTTTAACGCAAGAAAAATATACTGAAAAGGTCTTGAAAAGATTCAACATGGCAGACTCCAAACCGATGGCAACACCGATGGTGACCTGTTCCGACAACGAAAAGACGGAACCGAAAGAATTTGAAGATTTAACGATCGAACCTTACAGAGAAGTGATCGGTTGTTTGTCTTATCTGGCCAACAGTACGAGACCAGATATCTCACATGCCGTGAACGTGTTGGCTCAATTCAACAGCAAGCCAAAGGCAAACCATTGGCAAATGGCCAAACAGATTTTGAGATATCTGGCAGGCACCAAAACTTTTGGACTGGTGTTCAGCAACAAGAAAGGATTGTTGACAGCATTTGCAGACGCGGACTGGGCGAACTGCAAAATAGATCGAAGATCTTACAGTGGAAATTCATTGAAACTGGCCGATAACTTAGTAATATGGCAAAGTCGAAAACAAAAAGTTGTGGCCACGAGCAGCATGGAGTCCGAGTATATCTCGATGTGTGATTGCTCCAAAGACATTATCTGGATGCGGCGCTTGATTGAAGAATTGGGTTTGCCAGCACTGATTGGAGGGCCAACTGTGTTGAAATGCGATAATCAGCCCGCGAAGGCATTCGCACAGAGCAATGTAGAGAACCGGCGATCAAAGCATATTGACGTCAGGTATCACTACATCAGAGAGCAAATTAAATCCAAACGAATTAAATTGGAATTTGTTCCAACTGAAAACAACGAGGCCGATGTGTTCACGAAACCTTTGGCTAAAGTGAAATTTGAAATGTTTAGAAACTCATTAGGAGTGAAACCAATTATACGATAAATAATAGGTTTCAGGGGAAGCATTGTTGAGATCAATTGTTATGGTTAAGAAATGTGTAATTACTAGTTGCTAAGGTTTTACATTGTTACAGTTAAGTTACCATGACTACTCTGTATTTGCTTCGCGCACTTGTTCTGTATCTGTTAACGAGTAAAGTCGTGTTTTTGTTTCCTGTTCAAACTACTCTTTTATTTCGTGGAATGCTCCAGCATAACATAAATAAATAAATAAATAATCATTAACTCATTAGCCTCATCGTTGTCATTTCATGTCTCAAATAATTTCTTTTAAATATTTTAATATTTATTTCACCTAAACTCACACAATTCAGTTTAACGCAAGTAAAATGCATTCTTCTTGACCAGAATTTAAATTTAACCCTGATTTTTGTTTCCCATTTACAACCATGGAAAGCATACTGTAATCTACTATCGACGTTATTTAACACTTTGTGGACTGGCACGTTTTAAGAACTACTTTCCGGAACCAGCAACTCGTCCTGACACCGCTTAGAATTTGATGTAAGCTCGTGGGTTTTGTTTTTAGCATCGACCTACCTGCATTGCAGTCTTTTCTTCAGTTTTTCTGCGTAACACGTTTGCTCACATTGTAAAACGTCAATGTCTTTTTTGCAGGGCCTTTTCGGTGTATTTATTCGAACAAGATGAAAAAGAAAAGTGCTTAAAGCATTGCATATGTTATAGTTGAGAAATTACCGTTTGGCGAGAAATATCAATCCATGTAAAATATCCAGTCCGTACGTAAAATATATGTTTAGCATGAAAAAATCGCTCTTTTGGTACAATGAAGTGCTAGAATAATATAGAGTAAGGTGTTGTACACAACTAAATCTTTGTTCGTACGCTCAAGTCATCTCACTGGCTGATATCTGTTGCACAAATCTTTAAAGTCTTCATAAGGAAACATGAAAAAGTTGGTTTTTGCTGCAAATGGTGCATCATCTGCAAATTAATTAATTAATTAATTAATTATCAGTAATATTCTAAAACATTCTAAAACCGGTCAAAAATAATCTTAACAATAATAAGGTCAAAGGACCGACAGCCTAAAATTGGCCTAACCTACTGAATACAATAAATGAACTAATTGTTGCAATTATGTCCAATTATGTTTCTCCTCAAGCCGCACCATTCACATGTGTCAAAGTCAGCAACTTTAAGATATTGTCTGGCTCGTTTTAATTTTTTTTAAAAATTGAGATACTTAGAAAGAGAAGAGAAATTGAATTATAAAAAAAAATTGTATTGTGTTATCACAGCGTTTCCTAGGAAAGCAGAGACAGTGCACATCAAGTTAAGAAAAAAAGAATCCCATAATAATAAATTACTTTAGGATTCTTTTCCTTTTAATAAATCACGAAAAGTTTATGAAAAATGTAGGTAATTTATAACAACTAAACTACAGTAATGTGCATTTGATATCTAATTCCGTCAAATGTTTGCTTGCCATACTTTTATTGAAAGCAGTGCAGGTTCCAAATTGTGTTTTCATCATTGATACATTAGCATGAAATAAATTAAAAATCCTTCTATCTGCCTGTAAAAAATAGTGGTTGGCATGTAATTAAATGTACTTAAATGTCATTACCGGTAAAAGTTCACATGTGCTTACATCTTTCTGGTGTTTCGCGTACTTGACGTGGTGTATGAAATTCGACGAGCTTCTCCATAATTTCACTGGTTTGTTTGCAAATTGAGATGTTAAGTGGAGTAAATCCGATAATTGATATCGATCACAATCTGCATTCAGACTTTGAGCTAATTTTTTCTTCGCTTTGATTATTTCATTTTGTTCTCCACATTCAACAATGAGTGGAAAATGAATGATTTTGTCCATTTCAAGCCTAACAGTTTTGTAGAGTCGGTATTCGAAATACTCCGCAATCAAATCGTAAATGTAATAGACTGAAAGAAAGAGCAGCAACAGCGATACCGTCAATTTCACTTTATTTTTTACTAAGCCTTTTTTGTTCATTTTTTGCACTGTTTCTAGTATCGTTTGAATTTTTTCAACCAACTTGGAATTTGCTTTTGTCGTAAATTTGTTGGATTGAAAAAAAGGCATTCTGCAGCAATGGACAAATATTTGAACGAGCGTTAAACAAGACATGCCGAAATAGAGGCCGATGTTTCCTCCAATGTCACACATCAAAAAGACGATGTCGTAAGAATAATGTTCTTGCAATGTTCGAACATAATTATTCACAACGTAAACTTGTAAGGTATCTTGCTTGTCTGGTATTGTGTCGTACGTTACGCTTTGTTGTGTCACATCACACAATCTGGTACAGTTGCATTTCTCAAGTACATTTGTGTGGAATAAAGCTGTTTGAATAATCTTCAACTGTTTTTTACTTGCAGTTTGATTGCATTTTGCAAAGTGTTTAGCGTTATAAAATGGGTATCTAAAACAAATACGATTAGAAGAAATTACCAACTTGATTTTCAAACTACAGCATTGTTTATCAGCACTACGTAAGTTTAGTTGACAGTACCTGCATGTCATATTTTTCAGAAAACAAGTGCGCAGGCAGTCGTGTAAATTATTGTCACATGGACTTCTTCTTGTGCTCATGAAGTGATACTAATACAATACGATGTAATTGTTGAATGTGTTTGAATATTTAATTTCCTCCCGTTGATCTATCTTTCTTTTCACTCACTTTTTGCATGTTAATTTTAGCTTGGTGCATTCGGTTGCCTAATAGTAGAAAGTCTGCGTATCCACGGTTTATATGAAACACCACTTTTGAGGGATTTATCATTACCTTTAAATTGAAACAACAAATAAGAAATAACAACAAATAAGAATGTACGGTAATTAGTTGTGATGTGTGTTGTTGAGTGTATTTTATTGGGGAATTTATCAATAGAAAATCAACTATCAACCGTGTGGGAGGGATTTAAAAATGGTGCAATGTGCAGATTGCTTACTAACTGTACTAAAACACTTACTAAAACACATTGGCATATTTTGGGTAATTTAAGTTTGATTACTATCTTGTAATTTTCATTTCCAAATGGAAAAGTAAATGCTAAATTAAAATAAACATGTAATAAATGAGGAATGACAATACATTCTGACTTACGAATAGAAACCTGTGCCGTTGGCCAAAGAGAATCGTAACTCTTAACTGTGAGGTTAAAACGTGAGTTTCTCTAAACAAATTATATGAAATTAAATTAAATTAAATTAAACACCGCTACCGGTATTTAATATTATTAATATTATTCAAATAGTTACCGCTGATAAGTAGGCATCAGTTATATAACTTATTATGCTCAAATATTTAGTTACGTCATCTAGGTCGTACACTGTATGGCGTGGGCTAATGGTCCGATCATCGCACTGCTCTTGATTGATGAAAGTATTGAACTCCTGCGTAGTTGTTGGATAAAAATAAACAAATGGGAAATAACCGTGTGTTGTTTCAATCATGTTTGCGTCAACTGCTGTTGGTTCGTCCATGTAATGCGATATTCGGTCTGCGGTTTGAAAAACACAAACTGCCACATTCAGTACGAGTAGTATGTAAAACAGAAAAGACAATTTTTTCTTCTTTTTTGAAATTTTTTTTAGCGACTCGATGAATGGTGCCGTATTCTTTTGCTCTGACAAAACGGTACCAACTAACTCGTGCAATTTTCTCTTTCTAAGTTGTTCAATCCGGTTGAATCCGAATGCTCGGCTCGATTGTGTTTCCATTATTTCTTTTTCAGAGAAATCTCTATTTTAAAAAATAAAAATGTGCAAAATGTGTGTACAATTAAAGTAATCAAGGAAAAATGGGATGAATTTGAGGCTTGAGGGCCCCCTAATGTGATGGGTTTACCTCGTGGTTGTGTGAGTAGAGATGACAAGCTTGCAACAGGTTCACCTCGTCAAGAAAACTGCAAATTCATCGATTTAGCTTTATTTGTATTGTAGTTAGAAATGACATGTTTGCTGAATTATTCATTTGACGGCTTCCATTAGTAAATTAAATGTTTTGCATTTAGATTGAATGAGTGCAAGATTATTTATTTATTTATTTATTTGTCAATTTCATGTTTGGTGAATTATTCATTGGCAGCTTCAGTCCATTAGTAATAAATAATAAATAAAATAAAATGTTTTGCACTTTTTAGATTGAAATTGTCAACTTCACGTCGGTGCTAGCTTTCAAAGTCGATTTTTATCAATGTTTTATGAACATTTGCAGTTTATTACAAACAATTTTCTATTTTGTTTTACATTTGCAGTTTATTACAAACAATTTTCTATTTTATTTTACATTTGCAGTTTATTACAAGCAATTTTCTATTTTATTTTACATTTGCAGTTTATTACAAACAATTTTCTATTTTATTTTACATTTGCAGTTTATTACAAACAATTTTCTATTTTATTTTACATCTACATCTACAGGGTGTTTCGTTTAAGATGCCTAGTCAATTTCCAGAATAAGTATATGCTTTTTTAAAAACCCAAGCAGACTAGCCTCAGCAAAGTAGGGATGACGAATCCAATGGTGTAATCAAATTTCATGCCAGACATGCAACAATGCACTTTTCATTTGCTAACTCGTTAGCTGGTCAAGATAGAGCAAAATTTCCAATTACAAAGTTGTAGAGCACAATCAAATTAGTACTATCCAACTTAACTTAGATACCTTAAGTTTACTGCTTTCTTAAAAAAAAATTAGCAAAATGAAACTTTTTATTCTTAGAAAATAAAATAATTTAGGCATTAAAAATATACAGTAGTTTTTCTTGTTTACTTGCATAATAATGCAAATTTGAATACATTTATTGAAGAAATGCAGTTCTTTTGCAGTAAAAATTTAAGTTTTACCACAATGGCTGGCTTTATTTCAGCTGATTTGTTTTGATTTTAAAATGAAGAATTTAACTTAAGGTGACTAAGATAAGTTGGATAGTACTAATTCCATGGTTTTCTACAAGTTTGTAATTGAAAATTTTGCTCTATCTCGACCAGCTAACGAGTTAGCGAATGAAAAGTGCATTGTTGCATGTCTGGCATGAAATTTGATTACACCATTGGATTCGTCATCCCTACTTTGCTGTAGGCTAGTCTGCTTGGTTTTTTAAAAAAGCATATACTTATTCTGAAAATTGACTGGGCATCTTAAACGAAACACCTTGTACTGTATATAAGCTCAATTTAAGATAGCACTGTCATCGCCATCGGTGGTAGCGGTATCGTTGGTTCAACTCTGGGCAGAATTGCTAATACAGCTCGAACCTTGCTATTGCGAACACCGTTATAACGAATTTTTGGATTTTGTTAAATTATTTCGTTGTAACAAAATTTCAATATAAAGAACCAGCTATGGTAGATTATACTGATGGTTTTTTTTTATGTATTTTCGAGAAAATTCATGAGAAAATGTGAAACGTATGATAAAATTTACGAAAATAATTTCAGAATTATGAGCAAATACACAAAATGTATGCGTATGACGTTTAGTGATTCTTATGTTTTTCTCAGACAAAAAGTAGATTGCTAGGACAACGAAAGCATTCTTCTGCAAATAAGTGCAACAGTGATCTGGGCACTGTGCTTGTATTTATCTTTTCAATTGTGCTTTTTAGACAAGTACAATCTTTTCTTTATCATCTAATCTCTCGTGTGTTTGCGCCCAGCGACTTGATTAATTGACTGTCTTACAAGAATCAAGTGACAGATAAAAAAAAAAAAACCTATTACAAAATACATTGCTGCACTGCAATGCACAGCGCGACTATGGTGGCTGCATAAACAGATTCTCACCAACTGAAATTGCGCACGTGCTAGTTTTACACCCATAGATCGGAATGCAGTCTTACAACACCAATTCATTCGTCAAAAAGCAACAATAACAAAAGAAGTAGTGTTGCTTCAATTTGTTTAGTTCTAGTATCGTCACTAGTTGGCGCCAGTTGTAGTATTTTGACATGGAGAGTTATTGTAATGGTGTCCAAGTGAATAAATCCAGGCAGTTAACGCGTATGAGCGTTTAATGCAGTCATCATTTGGCTAATATAACGAAAGACGCAGAAATCGAGGTCCCAATAACTTCATTGTTGCAGCTGAGAAAAGGATAAATAGCAAAACACGAGTTTATGATGTATGGTTTTGATTACCGGTATTCACAGTTGTCAATGGTCATTCACTGCACTCTCAAATGTTACAAGTTAGATCTTCGAACAAATAGTAGATAAATCTCTAATCAACCAGAAATAAAAATCCCATGATTAATAATTGTTTCTTTGTTTTTCTTTAAAGGATATTTTGTAATAATTTCTTTCTAAATATTATTAGTCACTTATCAAGAAGTAAATGTGCCAAAAAATATATAATATTTGTGAACAGATGCAAAAGACTAAAATTTAACAGTATGAGAGTATATGGTTTTGTTTTGTAATTTGTTGCGTAATCACACATTCATACAATTTGTTTTTGTCACACATTTCATTGTTGAGATAACACAACACTATCAGTTGACAAGAGTTCAAGTTCCTCTTGTTAATACTGACATACAATTTAAACTTGTATGAGTTTGAACATTTACTTTTGTGTCTAAAATCTAATTGCCTAATAAATACATCTTGCACAAAAAAATTGACCATTTTTATATTCAATTAATTTTTCCAAATAAAATCTTTACATAATTTATTATTTGATTAAAATAAATAATTAGGCCTATTGTTTGACTCGCTGCAGCGCTGTAATCTCAAGAGATGTAATCAAACAGAAACTCGTAAGAATCTATCCCATTTACTTTGAAAATACGATAATCTCTGACATCATTTCACAGCCAGATGAAGACCAGAGATAGTTCAGGATATTAATTCGTCATCAAATCTCGAAAATACTTAAACCGGCTCCCACTAGGTACCAACGTGCGTTTTTCTTCGTTTTCGATCTTCACATTTGACGCAGGAACTTGGTCGCCAAAGCAAATGAAAGTTTTTAAAATTTCGCAACTCAAAAATTTTAATTTAAGTATTTAATCGTGCCAAACTACCATGTTTTTATCAACTTTAATGCATGTTTGCCTTTTACTTCTTGGCATAAAGGTAATATCAATCTTATAATAACTTTGGCTATTTATTTCCACACAAAAATTAATGAAAAATTGCAAAGTTTAAAATCAACTTTGAAAATTAGAAAATTTATTTTACAACAAATTTGGATCGATTTACGTTTGTTTTTGCCTTTTTTTGAGGTATTTCTCCATTTTGACGACAGAAAAACAAAATCAGCTGACAGAAAATACCTTTTTTTTTTAAAGTTGTTCATTTTGATTATTTTAATTAAATACAAACAAATCATAAAAGTTAGTTGATTGTGACAGAAAGACTTGATTAATTTTTATCTCTTTCCAACTATTTACCTTCAAACATGATACTGATATATAAAAATAGATAGTACCGGTAATTTAAATTGAAGGTTTTGTTCTGATGTGATTTGATTGAACTATCAGAGGTTTTGATGTAAAAATAATAATTTAAAAATTAAATGTAAACATTCAAAATTTTTTTTTAAAAAATTGAGAAAATTTTCGAGAAAAAAAAAATTGGAAAAAGTTGTTGGATGTTTCCAAAAAATGTTGAAAAACAATTGAGAATAAATTTGTTGTGCTAAAAATGAATGGATTTCACTTTGACGCTCTATTTGTCTATTTATTTATTTATTTATTTATTTATTTATTTATTTATTTATGGTTTAAACAGGCAGCAGCTGAAGATCACTGCGTGTGGTACGGGCAATGCGACACAACAACCAACTCGGACTACATTTTAAATTGCTTGTACAAGGGACCGGCAAAACCACTCGGGTCGTCAGCAGTTGGCACATTGAAAGAAATGTGTCCAGAATTAGTGGATGAAAATGGTAAGCGCATTTTATAGTATACAGTGTAGGCTGCGTAGCCCGGACATAGGACGGGACACAGAAACTTGTCCGATCCGGACAATGTCCTTTCTGTAGGGCATATTATACACTCTGTTCCGGACAAATGCCACATGAGAGTTAAAGAAAATCACTTTCTGCTACATTAAAACAATTCAAAAAGGCCGATTTTCTAATGAAACAAATTAGAAAAAGAATTAAAAACACTAAAATTTTAATGAAATTTTAATTTATTGCAGGTGCACATATGTTACGTCATGTCTACGTTCGTGAACACGTGCACATTACGACGTGCACATGGCGCACAGTACCTTTTCCAACCTTTTTTTATTTAAATTTTAGTGTTTTTAATTTTTTTTCTAATTTGTTTCATTAGAAAATCGGCATTTTTGGTTTTTGTCCGGACTACGCAGCGATTTTTCCCTATACGGGACGCATCGCTTAGTCCAGATTCCGGAAGGGGGGGCTGTCCGGACCACAGAGCAAATTTAGCATTGCTCCGGGCCCCGGCAAACTTGTCCGGACCACACAGCTGTCCGGTCGGTACTCTGTCCGGGCTACGCAGCCTACACTGTACCTGAAATGACAAACATAATAAAATTGGAATAATTTGATTTCATTTCCTACGCAGGTAACGCACTCACATGTTGCGACGCGGATCAAATACAAACATTTATAGCCAGTTCAGCAATAGCCAAACATTATTTAGGGAGATGTCCGGCTTGTATGTACAATTTTAGAAGATATTTATGCGCCTTGACATGCAGCCCACAACAAAGTCGCTATTTACACGTGCAGGCGACGGCCATAGGAGATGAACGTAATTTTCTAATTTTCTACTCGTAAAAATGCTTGTTTTCGTTAATAGTCAAATCAATTGTATTTCAGAACACAATAATGAAGCAGTGGTCAAAGAAGTCGAGTACATCCTCTCTAAATCTTACACGCAAATGTTGTTCGATTCATGCAAAGGCGTTTACGATCCATTGATGGGAGGTAAAGCCATGGCTACAATGTGCGGCCCTTGGGGATCAGAATTGTGCACCGCAGAACGTTTGTTGACGTACATGGGCGATGTCAACAACGGCTTTGCGCCGTTTTTAGTAAATGTCACCTTTTGGGACAACGAAACAATAAGCGAACACGGCGAAACATTCAAACCTCTTCACTTACCTGTAGTCAACTGCAGCCAACCGATTAATGTTAATTTATTAATTTATTTGAATTTATTTATTCAATTAGCGGTAATTAATTAATTTCTTTCATTTAATTTACAGGATGAAAGTGCGTGCGCCTGTATCGACTGCGAACAAACTTGCCGTCCACCAGCGCCTTATCCACCCGATTCGAAACCGCTCGAGATATTTGGTCATGACGCGGCGATGGAAATCTCTGCCCTTGTGTTTGCTGCTGTGTCTCTTCCGTTGATTCTAATTAGCATAATAGTTTACAAGAGAATGGGGAAAAAGCGAGGTAATTTATTGGTAAAAAATTATAAATAAATAAATAAATAAATAAATAAATATTGTACCGTAAATGTCAAAATTGAAAAATGTTAAGCTTAAGTCTGCCATTTTAAAATGTCAAAAACGTTAAAATTGTCATTAAGAAGTCAGTCGCTCAATCCCATTCCTGAAGTCAGATCAGAGGACATTAATGGTTTTCAAGGAATCCGAGAGGAGTTTACAGAAACATGTTTGGGCTGAGCTCAGATTTAGACAGCATTATGTGAATAACACGTGGATTGACCGAGTTGGTGTCGAATATTTCTTCATTGTCCAAGTTCGTTTCCAATGGCGAAAATGTCAAAGTTTTGGAAATGCCTTTGGAAATAGCCGGTATCAAAATGTTGGAAATACAGTATGTGTTTTTCATCTTTTCAGCAAAGAAAGAAGATTCGAGTACGGATGCAAAATGGAATAAAGCAGAAAAGTTTGATGAAAAAATTGGATGTTACAGGAAATTTGTGGCCGCTTTTGAAACATCGATTAATAGATTTTTTACTTGGTGGGGAAGATTGTGCGCCACTCACACCCTCGTCGTGTTATTCAGTGGTCTGGCAGTAGCTGGCGCTCTAGCGAGTGGAATTTACTTCTTTGAGATTATCACAGATCCAATTGAATTATGGGCAATGCCCACGAGTCGCTCTCGGCTTGAACGCGATTACTTCGACCAACATTTCCAACCGTTTTATCGAACCGAGCAACTAATCATAACGCCGACCGACAACACCAAGTTTACGTCACCCGATAACACCACTTACGGACCGGTGTTTAGGCCTGAGTTCCTTAAGCAGGTACAAAAATCATAATTAAAGACTTTATTTATTTATTTATTTATTTATTTATTTATTTATTTATTTATTTATTTATTTATTTATTTATTTATTTTTCTAGATTTTAGATTTGCAGTTAAAGATTGAAGCACTAACGGCTGTGTGGAACGAAACGATGATAGTCACTCTTCAGGACATCTGTTTTGCACCTTTAGCACCTGACATTAACAACTGCACTGTACAAAGCCTGCCAAACTATTTTCAAAACAATCAAACAAAGATGGAAGATGCAAACTATTTGAGCGTACTGGAAGCTTGTTTTCGGTAATCGATTGATTCACTTTGATCTTGATTCTTGATCGCAATTAAGTGAAGAGTCATTGAATTGTTTTGTAGAAATCCAGTTGGCCCTACCTGTTTGGCCGTCTACGGTGGCCCCGTTTTCCCCTACGTTGCACTCGGTGGATTCGAAAAAACCGATTATTTTAATGCAACAGCCGTAGTTATCACATTCCTAAACAATAATTATCACAACAATCCTGACAATATGGCCAAGGCGTTGGCTTGGGAAGCTGTGTGAGTATCGAAAACAATCAATCTCAATCTCTATTATCTCTATTGTTTCTATTGTCTCTACCCTAGGTACGTCCAATTCATGAAAGATTACAAAAACCCAAACATGACAATTGCATTTACATCCGAAGTACGTAAAAAGGGACACGTCAAGTGCCAAATTGCACGTTTTATTTTAATCTTTCCTTGAAAATGTCAATTGCAGCGATCCATTCAAGACGAATTAGAGCGGGGAAGCAAATCCGACATTCTCACCATACTCATCAGCTACCTCATCATGTTTGCCTACATTTCCATTTCATTGGGCCAAGTGAATCACTTTAATCGCATCCTGGTAAAACACATTTAATCCCAATTCCCAATTCCCACCTCACCATTAAATCATCCCACCATTAAACTATTAAACGCCTACACCCATTGCAACTCCTTGCAACCAGGTGGAGCTGCGGAATATGGGAAAATATGGGAAACAGGAATTAGCATGGCCCCCAACCCCATCGAGACTTACCCGAGTGTTGTGGTGTACTGTAGTAGCACTCTCTTTCACTCTGGCTCACTAGGACCTGAGCGTCCAGTTTTGGCCAACCGTGTTGTAGAAACCAATCTCGCGGTTTAGGTTTGACCTACCGTAGCAGCCTTTGCTTTGAGAAATGCACCATAAGGAGCTCTTGACACGTGAATAAAGTCATTAATAGCAATAAACCATCAGGTCCTCTTCCTCTCCTGAGTATTTCTTGTGAATTTATCGTGTGTGTTGTCACTCCGTGCGAATGCGAACACTCACAAAATCACATTTGTTTGCCAGATCGATTCGAAAATTACATTGGGCTTGAGCGGCGTTTTAATCGTTCTCCTTTCCGTTGGCGCATCGATCGGAAGTTTCGGTTACATGGGTGTGCGAGGAACTTTAATCATCATCGAAGTGATTCCGTTCCTCGTGTTGGCCGTCGGCGTCGACAATATCTTCATATTGGTGCAGACTTACCAGCGGGATCGACGTCAACTGGGCGAAACCAGGGAAGAGCAGATCGGTCGAATCGTTGGCGAAGTAGCACCCAGCATGCTTTTGTCGAGTTTCTCGGAGTCGTGCTGTTTCTTCTTGGGAGGATTGTCGACGATGCCGGCCGTTAAGACTTTCGCTTTGTACGCCGGATTGGCCTTACTCATCGACTTTCTCTTACAAATCTCATGTTTTGTCAGTCTGTTGACGATCGATATTCGAAGACAGGAAGTAAGTTTGCTCTTTGCTGTCTTTGGTTAGGTTTGATATTTCTTTTTCCTAGAGCAATAGAGCGGACATCTGTTGTTGCGTGAAAGGATCAAAGAGCGAAGAGAGTGAGAGTGAGCACACCAATAGTTTGCTCTTCAGGACATTTGAAAACTACTACGCGCCGTTTCTATTGAAACCGTGCGTTCGAGTCGGAGTGGTGAGAACTGAGAAGAGAGACAATTTTATTTGCTTGCATTTTTTGGCTTTTCATGTTTCTCATTATCTCTTACTTGTCAGCTTGTGCTTTTTCTCGGTTGGTTGTGTAGTTCAGTGGCCGTCATTACAAAGATAGAGATTGGACTTGACCAAGAGTTGTCTATGCCCGAAGTAATGTACTCAAAATTTACTTTTAAAAAATGAAAAGTAAGTAGAGAAATTAATTTCCTTTTCTTCTTTTCTTTTCTTTTCTTTTCAGGATTCTTTTGTACTCAGATATTTTGAAGCGCTTAAGAAATACCTGGCGGTAGGTCCACCGGTCTATTTTGTCGTGAAAGAAGGATACGACTATTCCCAGCACGAATTACAAGATCAGATTTGCAGTGGATTAGGCTGTGCCTCAGACTCTCTGTCAATGGAAATCAGCTTTGCCGCCGCTAAATCGAACATGTGCGAACGACTTAATTTCCATAGGGCCGGATTTAAGTACTGTAAGACCGGAATAACTTTTACCCTTCCCTGTCGACTGTCGTGCCTTACACACGGCCTTGAGGTTGCTTTAAGTTCCTTCAGACTTGAGAGTGGAGTGCGACATCGCCTCTCATTGCTCATTGCTCCTATCTCGTAAAGGGTTACGTTGCATTTATTGCAACACTCATTTTTCTTTCTTTTTCACTAAAAATAATTGAAATGTGCACTACTTTTTTCCACATTACCTACTTTTGTTTTTCCACTCTAAAAATTATTAAATTCTGCCCTAATGTTTAAAACTGCGCCAACAGTAGTGCTTTTCTTTTTCTTGAGTGTCTCGGTTTAATTGTGTTGTTGGAAGACCATTTGGAAATGGCCAACATGTCACTCAACAAACCTCAAAATAATCCAAGAAAGCAAATACATTGCCCACAACACTTTATTTCTTCATGAATAAGACTTTGGCCACCTCGAATTCCTCATCTGACTTGTGAGTGGATCAGTTGCAATGCGACAATATCTGAGCACCTGAATTCAGTCTGTATCCCTAGTCAGCTTTAATTTCTTCTTGTCGACATTGTCCAAAACATTGCAGAAAACATTAGCATAGCAGCATAGCACTACCGAAAAAACGTCACCAAGACGGTTTTAAAGTGGTGAGGAAAAAGAAAAATGAGTGTAGGTCGGCAGTTGAAGTACAAGTAGTGTGGAAAAAAGATAGAATAAGTGTAGAATTAAATTTATTTCAGAGAAAAAGTTCGAATATCTAGCGTAGTGAGCAAATAATTTCTGACGCCTCGTAAAGCACGCAAGGTCACAACTTGACCAAATCTTATGCTGGATCGGTGAATCGGTCACAGCCTGGACACAGACTGACAGAACCCCTTGCTTGTCTTTTGCTCCGCCTATTGGTAAGGATAAGGAAAGGAGCTGCTGAGGATACGTTCCAAAAATAAGACAAATACAAGTAAGGGGTATTCATTCCCGAAATATTTCCTAGTTAATGGAAATATTTTTTCTTAAAAATTGAGATGCAAAGAAATCGTGTAACGTTAAATCCGGCGTTAAATGTTAAATCTGACTCGCTCGCTTAAATCGCACTCGACTAGACACGATGTAAACTCAAAACAAGTTATAAATTGCAGAACCTACATTGCGCAGAAACCGCAGTCGTGGTTAGATACTTACCAACAGTGGGCAATGGGTGCTGATTGTTGTTGGATGAATGTGTCAACCGGAAGATACTGTCCGCTCAAAACAGACCCCCCATGTGTTTCCTGTGGCATTCAAACCGAACAACATGGGGAAGTTGTTCGTATCAGATCGGATGACTTTGTCAAATATTTACCAATTTATCTGGAAGAAAATCCATCGACAGATGTGAATGTACAATGCTTAGGGTAAATTTGCATACATTTTATTTCTAGTCAATTGTCACTTGAAAAATAAATAAATAAATTCATTTTTCTTTCTTTCTTTCTTTCTTTCTTTCTACCAGAGGCCACGCGGCATTTGCGAGCGGCGTACAGCTGCTCAACAACAGGACTCAAATAGGAGGTAGAAATGTGAAATTATAACTATTATTAATTTATACTAAAATGATTCATTCCCGTTTAGCTACCTATTTCATGACATATCACACAATATTGAAAACATCCAAAGATTATTACAGTGCGCTGCAATGGGCACGCCTTCTCGCCGACAGAATAACAACGTCGATGAATAGGAATCGTACCGAAGAAAACAATAACAAACCATACGAGGTTTTCCCATATAGGTAGTCTACAATAACAATTAAATAACAATTAAATAACAATAACAATTAAAATTAAATACAATTCTTTTTTCAACTATGTTCTAGTGTTTTTTATCTGTTTTATGAGCAATATTTGACTATGTGGGAAGATACGCTTCAAAATTTGGGCATTTCAACCGCAGCCATATTCATCGTTTCGTTTGTTTTATTGGGTTTTGATGTCTTTTCTGCACTTATAATCATCGCCACCATTATCATGATTGTAATGAATTTGATGGGGCTCATGTATTGGTGGAACATTCAGTTGAACGCTGTTTCATTGGTCAATCTTGTTATGGTGAGCCAAGATCAGTGAATTACAGTCAAGCCCCGTTGTAACAAATACTTAAAAATGGCTTGCTTGCTTGCTTGCTTGCTTGCTTGCTTGCTTGCTTGCTTGGTCATAGAACACCATGTTAAACAAAATATGATACAACGGACGTCCGTTATGACGAACCGATTTCTCGGGTTCTTTCCATTTATTATTACAGTATTTGTTATTTTCTGTCAGGCTGTGGGCATTGGCGTCGAGTTTTGTTCCCATTTAACACGCTCTTACGCTACAAGTTTCCAGGAAACACGCTTATTGAGAACGAAAGAAGCCCTAATCAATATGGGATCATCAGTAAGAAAAGTTCGTAAATTCAAGTGTATTTTTTATTAATATCTTTATTACTTCTTTGAAGGTTTTGTCTGGTATTACATTCACAAAATTCGGAGGAATTATTGTGTTAGCATTTGCAAAGTCGCAGATTTTCCAAGTATTTTATTTCCGAATGTATTTGGGAATTGTTCTAATTGGTGCCTCGCACGGCTTAATACTTTTACCGGTTTTACTCAGCTATATAGGTAAGATTCTCTGTATTTTTAAGACTGAATTCAAGTTTTATGAGAACACGTTAAAAATGCATTTTTTAAAAGTAAAAAAAATCATGTCTAAAAATGCATTTTTATGCTTAAAGATGCATTTTTATGTTTGATAATACACTTTTTCTTCTGAGAATGCATTTTTTCGTACAAAAATACATTTTTTTTTACCCGAAACTGCTTGTTTTGTTTTGTGTGAAACTGCACTTTTTACGGCTCAAAATGAATTTATTTCTCATAAAAATGCATTTTTCCGCCTGCTAACGGTTTTTTTCTTCTTTTTTTAAATTTGAAAATGTCATTTCTGAATATTAATTCATTGAACCGATATTCCTCCATTGACTGTTTGGTGTTGATATAACTATATGCACAGTTGATTTTCCTACAATTTTCTGAATATTTATTTATTAATCCTAGGCGGTCCAGGACGACGCGAACACCTGTCCGAAAAGACAAAAGCAAGCAATACTCTTCAAAATGGTTCACGCTACAAAGAAAAAATGAAGTCAGAAGAGAAGTATATCGAATCCACTCATCTCTAATATATTACGCCAAATGATGATTTCTGCTGTACATTCAATGGTTGATGAATATGAAGATATTTTTTAATTACAAAACAAAAATTGTTGCTAATTAATGAGGATGATGAATATAAGTTTGTAATTTACTTTTTGTCATTCGATTATTTCTCGTATCTGAATTTACAAACGGTTTAGTTGAGATGTGGTGAGACCGGGCGGATCGGTTGTCAAGTAGCCTTGGTCAAGGTTGATCATTTCATCACAGAGGGTCGCTGGTGCGGAAAAAGTTGATGAAGATTTGGCACGTTGAGAGATTCTAAGAAATCTTTAAGCAAAACTTTGAATACCTCAAGAAATCTGAAAAATCCCGTGAAATCTGAAAAATCTGATGAAATCCAAAAAATCCCATAAAATCTGAAAAATCTTAGGAAATCTGAAAAATCTTACAAGATCTTAAAAATCCCATGAAATCTGAAATATCCCGTGAAATCTAAGTCAAATCTTCAAAATCCTATCAAATCCACTTCAAATCTTCAAAATCGCATCAAATCTACATCAAATCTTAAAGAAATTCATCAGAACCAAACAAATCTCTCGAAATCTTTGAAATCTTTGAATCTTTGAATGTTTGAATGTTTTTAAAAGCAGTCAATTTCCTTTCTATTTTTACAAACCCAAATATTTAATTTAAAAAATCTTTCAATTCCACATTTGTTTCATTTGTATTATTTTTTATATAACGGGTATAGTAGACACGTGGTATTACATAACAACACCAATTCCATTTAATTTTAAAAGTTCTGACTTTTTAAACATCTGGAAAGCAAAGATCGCTAAGAAAATAAAAAGAAAACAAATCATCTTCTGTCCTCTCCTCTCCTTTCTTCTCCTTTCCTCTCCCACAATTCCAGCCCCATAAACTCACTCACTTGACCCTATTAACACATCAAAACCATTTGTGCCAAACAAATTCATTTCAAACAATCTATGATATCAACCAAAATAAAAAGAAGAAGAAATAAAAATAGAAATAAAGTAGTTCCCGTTACCGCCGCTCGCCTCTCAAGCGCTGCATCACCTCGCGCCAAATATACACCAAAATTTTCTCGAAAAACCCCCAAAACACTTCCAAAAAAAACCGACCAACCTTCACCAACCAAACATAAAATAATCCCCAAAAAATCAAAAATTTAAAACCCACAATTCATAAAAACAATAAACAAAAATTAACTTCAAAAACCCATCAAAAGCCATCAAAACCCTCCAAAACCCTCCAAAACTCTCCAATTTCGCATTTCCATCCATTTGCAATCTCCACCAATAGCCGCCCCCTCGCTTTCCTCCACCTGAGGCGCCCAATTACCGCCCCCTCGCTTTCCTCCACCTGAGGCGCCCAATTACCGCGGACGATTACAAAACCTGGCGCAGCACTAAAAAGTAATCCGCCCGAGAAACGAAATGGGACGCGACGACACCATCACCTCCGACCGACCCCCGGTCACCACCAACATCCAAACGAGCAGACCGACGTCCACTTGACACCCGACCCACCAACTACTCGACAAACTCGACCAGAAAAAAGCTAAGTGTCCAAACCGCTGCCAAACTGCTCCCGACTGGCGCGGAGCCCGCAACAAGTAAACAACACCCACCAGCACCAGCGCCGTCACTCGCCGTCTAACGGGGCGCCCAACGCGAAAAGTGCAGCGAAAAGTGCACGGAAAAGTGGCGCAAAACCACGAAACATGGAACGAACACCCCGATGATGTCGCTCGCCAAGAACGAGTGCCGCAAATTCGCGCCCAACATCTTCAACAAGAGCAAATGCCAGAATTGTTTCGCTTGCAAAGACTCGCATTCCGCCGAAGCGCTCGATAACAACAGGGTGAGTCAGTGTGAATCAATGGAGGAGTCGGACAGACTCTAATTTTTTTTTTTGATTTTTCTTTAAAATAAGCGTTTTAACCTAATTTTAACATCCGATGACATACATTATTCATTAATTAGTGTTTTTTAGTGTTTTATTTGGCGTAAATTGAGATCCATTCGACTGAAATGTACGGTCGGGTCTGTCTAACAAGTGTTTGGCTGCGTGCCACTGCGGCTCGGCCGACATGAATCGCTACATTTCTTCCGGTTACTTTCTTTTACACTTTGTCGATTGACCCTTGACGTTCCCAGTCGAGTTCAGTTCCGCATACGTCATATTCCGCTCGTCCCTCTCTCTAATACCACCAAAGAAATCATTTATTTTATTTTTTTTTTTAAATTAAATGAAATTTTTATTTTATTTTATTTTTTTTTATTTTTTCCTATTTCGCCTTTTAGTTTCGTTCGGCCATGTTTGATTGGTTCACGAGGTCATCGGCTGACCCCTTTACTCAGATTTCATCACTACGGAATGTGCACAAACACATGGATGCACTTGTCGTGCGCATGTCTAAATTTAGACCGACTCGTTTCGTGTGATTTTTCCATTCGATCTCTATCCCGTTTGGCTCCGTTCAGGTGTTTGACTCTCGCACGTCCCTGGTGACCCGCCCCACTTTAAACGATGCACAAAAAACGCCTTTTCCGAGTATAACGACCCGAAAAAATAAAAAAAATCAACACGAAAAGTGATTTATTTATTAGTTTGTGTTGTTTTTCGCAGGAAAAACATTTTTTCCTCCCATTTTTTTCCATTTTTTTCCAATTTTGACGAATGGTTTCATTCCATTCCCTCCCACGATTTCCATCAATTTCGAAGAAAGGTCTTAAAAGGCGATGCGGCACGCATGAGTAAACAGTTAGACGGAAAATAGAATTTGTTTATGCTGAAAAACGATGATGAAATTATACAAATTGGTTCAAATTCAAACGGCGCCTCCTGCCGCTCAAATCCGTCATCTAAGGCGCTTTGAGCAAAGGCTGTCAATTTCTTGGGAATCAAATCACATTGCAAAATTGAGTTTTTAGTAGAAAAATAAACCTTTAAACAACTAAAAAAAAATTGGTGATAAAATAAATTTATTTCCAGTCGAATTTTGAACGTTTGCAATCCGCAAGTGTACTGATAAAAAAGAAAAAAAAAATAATTCGAATTTCAATATTGCAATTTTCGGGGTTCGCCGACCCGCAAAATAGATTTAATCTAGTGTCCAATCAACCCCTTGATTTAAAAATATTCATTTATTCGTTTATCTTGCATTAGGTGAGCCGTAAAGTGTCCAAATGTGGCTACTTGTTCGTGGCGCCCGATTGGGATTTCTCGAACCCCATCAACCGCACCAAGGTGAGTTTTTTCATTTTTATTCTCATTTTTTTTTTATTTCATCTTTTTAATCATTTTCTTTCCCCCTTTTGCTATTTCAATGTGTTTTTTTTTTAAATGTTTTTTTCTTTTGGCGCTTTTCATTGCCATAAATTTTGCTTAATAAGCACCCTCTGTGAGCCGGTGATGAAGGTTGTTGATGGCGGCCTTGAGTTTAGCATCGGCGTGACGTCATTAAGCATGGAGGACAATTTGAACATTCTGCCTCGCATTCTGCTGGAATTTGCTGTTGCTGGAGCGGACAAAGACGGCCATGCAATTATATACAGATGCCAATCGATCATTTTTAAATAAATAAATAAATTTATAAATGAATAAATATAAAGTAGCGAGTGTAGTGTAAATATTAATAAATTAAACTAGCATACAGTACGTACGATATTACGTGACAATTGCTCAGGGAGATAATTCAGTTGTTTTGTTTTTAATGCTTTATTAACTAACTTGGGCGGATAAGGCTTGGGGGACTCGATGCACTTAGGATAGGGGGACCCACGTGAATTCGGAGATATCTTCACAAGATCTAATGCTCACATGCACTTTTAGACGTGAAATGTACTTTTTAGGCGAAAATGAACTCTTTAGGTGGAAAATATATACGTTTAAAGTAAAAAATGTGTGTTCATGTAAAAATATGCATTATTGGGGAAAATATTCATTATCTGTGGCAAATATTCGTGTGTGTTCATGTAAAAATATGCATTTTCAAGAAAAAAATATGCATTTCTTTGAAAAAAATATGCATTTCTTTGAAAAAAATATGCATTTCTTTGAAAAAAATATACATTTCTTTGAAAAAAATATGCATTTCTCTGAAAAAATGTATATTTCTAAAGAAAAAGTGCATACTTTTAAGAAAAAATGTGTATTTTAAGGAAAGATGTGCATTTTAAAGCATGAGCAGCTTAATGTGGCCCGGAAGTAGTGGGAATGCAAACATTGAGAGAAATCTTGCACGGGCTGTTTACTGTTTTGATGCATGAGCAAACGCAAGTTTCCGGTATTCGCATGGAGATTGGCCGGGATGAGTTGCCAAATATGTCAAAAGGTTCGCGGATAGCAAATGAATGTGTTCGGCATGAGAGAGCAGTTTGCCGGTGAGATTAACATTTGTCGGTCATCGTCATTATTGTCGGTTCCCGGAAGACAGGGTGCGACCATCGACTCGGGTCATTGATGCGGCGCGTGCAGGTCGTCCACCCTCCTCCATCTCCTTCTCTTTTTCCTTCTCCTCCTTCGTCTTTCCCCTCAACTCACTTTCCATTTCTTTTTCAGCGATGGCAACGCCGGTGGTTCGTTTTGTTCGACGACGGAGAACTCACCTATTCGGTCGACGAACACGTAAGATATTACAAACTACAACCCAAATGAATTAATACAAAGAATAGAAATCAATAAGCAAGATACAATAGAAAAGTTTCAACCTATTAAATATATAAAGCACAAGCATATTTGTGAATATATTTTAAACATTTCAAGGCCTTGATCTCATTTTCAAGGTCGCTCGTTAAGAATAGTAATAAGGAAATGTTTAATTCACCGCTATTGAATGCTTTCAATATTTTCCTTTCTTTCTTTCTTAAGCCGGACACAATTCCTCAAGCATTGATCGATATGACCAAGGTCCTCGAAGTGTCCAACGCCGAAGAACTGACCGGCAACAAATTTGCTATAGCGATTATAGCGCCGGAGAAAGTGCATTTCGTCAAAGGAACGTCTCGAGAAGAAAGTAAATGGTGGTACGACGTGCTCTCCATTTTTCCTCGGAGCATTAAATCTTCCCGGCACAAGCGCAATTCCACCTTTCCCGGCGGAAAGGCCTCAACCCCCGTCAACAGGCCATTGGAGGTAGGTGCTATTTGTTTTGTTACATTGATTTTTAACTTGTTTTAAGAGACCCCAAAATTCGGTTTATTACATCAACATTTTTTAACATGCCCAATCAAGTAGTCCGAATTCATCAAAATTTTGTATGATTGCTCCGGTAACGTCGTTCTTATTATTATTATTGCATTTTGCTTACAGAATTTGAATCCTTTGACAATCCAAACTACGAGCAATATCAACGCGGTTAAAAGTGACGATGTTTCGTCGGACGGGCACATAGTCAACGTCAAAAATCGGAAGAACAGTCAGAGTTTGTCGCAAACTTCGGCGCCATTGCCGGCTCTGCAATCGAGCAATCAAGCGAGAGAGAAGCGTATAATCAAACGGAGAAATCTCACCCCGAGAAGTCTCTCCGACGGAGTCAGTCTGATGATGCCCAGTGAAAAGAGGGAAGCCAGCTCGAAGACGAAGACCGACACTTACATCGTCACGGTGACGGATTCCAACAAGAATGAAATTGCAAAAGGTAGGATTATGTCTATACACAATTACTTCTTATTTAGATAAGGTTTTGTATTTTGTATTTTCTAAATTTCTGTTGTTGAACTAATAAGGTGCAGATATTTGCAACAAATTAACGGACCCGACTACGGTTAATACGACACAAGACCAACAGGTTCCGCGTCTTATCGACGCGAAAGAGAAGTTAGGATCGACAAATCACGCCAGTACGTTCTCCCAGGAAGCCGTTGGTTTCGATCACAATCATCGAACGAGCGAACAGCCCCAGAAAGAGGATTTGCTTAATGTGAGACTTGTCTCTTCTCTTTTGTCGGTTCAATTCACTTTACGTTTATCGCTGTTTATAGGTCCGTGGTGATCCTGATGGATGCGGTCTGGACATGAAAAGCATTACTTCCGCTTCTTCACATCCTAAAGAGGTGATTAAGCAATATTTTAAATTTGCATGTTCTGTTGTATACGTAATTGTATATTGTTTAATTTGTAGCAACGGTTAGCCACCAAGAAGGGCTGGCTGCTAAGGCACAATGGCAATGATGTAAATATACCCGCCGTATTGACACGCTTTTAGCAAGTTTGACCAAATTTTCTGTATGACTCCGCTTTAAGCCGCATTAGTATCGTGAAACATGTCGCTATAAGTAAAGAAAAAAGAGCTGTGTTTTTTGTTTATTTAATTAAAAGAGCCCGGGTGAATAATTATTACATTTGGGTAAATTTATAGAAATGTAGGCCAATTTACTACACTTTGAACATCTAAAAATGCTTTTTAAGCTGATGTTGGTTCAATTCTCATTGAAAAAATTCATACTCATTCATAACGACATGCCGGTAAAAACGGGTTTAGCGGCATTTTGGTCAAATTCGAGTTCCACGGGCATTCATAAATACAGAAATACAGAAACAAACATCAACATGACCTATCCTCTCAATGACTGTGTTCAGATACTAGTTTAGAAAAACCCACGAGGTCAGCATAACGGTCACAGGCCCGTCACCTTAGGGCAATGGTACAAATATGGAAAGGCATGGAAACACTGACCCCCTAGACAAGTCGAAATAAAGGCCATTAAACCTCAAAATATAATTATGTAGTGTCTTCTTATGTCATTTCTGTGTTCGCCCGTCCACTGTTGCACACTAAAAGCGGGTCAACACGGTATAACTCGATTGATGTCTTAATTCTGATTGTTTGTTTGCAGAAGTGGGTCAAGGTGTGGTGTGTGTTGAATGATATTGCTCTGGAGTATTACGAAGACAGTTCGAGCGAAGTGACTGGTTCCAGTACTGCAATTGTTTCATTAAGCGAAATGTGCAGTGCCCAGACACTTCCACTGTCAGCACAGAATGGATTTCAATTAGAGGCGAGTTATTTTATTCCAATATCTAAACTTAATTTTAATTATTCTAATTTATTAAATGATTAGATGAAAAATGGCGAAATCCATTCACTGTCTGCAATTACTCCGAATATACGCGCCACGTGGCTCGCCGCCATTCGGTCTGCCGTCGGATATCCGTGCGACGACTCGACTGCGGAACAACTCTCGTCCCTGGGCGAAAAAATAGAGAAAGAAATTTCTTCTCTTACAGATGCAATGCCCGACAGTCGGCCGAACTCGCGTCCGACATCCCTCGAAGCTCCGTCCTCGCCCCGATCCGTCTTATCTTCGGACGACGAATTTAAAACCGCGTCGGAAGCTTCGGGACGGACCGAGGATTATTTCGAGTGGGCCGATGAAGACGTCGATCACTCTTCGACGTCGAGGACTCTGCCGCCTTCCCCTCCGCTCAACAGAACGCCCATTTCGCGCGTCAAAGAGCGCGCTCGCACGAGATCAAATGTGCGCAGCGGAAGTCAAAGCGATGGAAACAACGGGTCGAAAAAAGCCGCTTCTTCGGCTCACAGCGGTTGCAAAGAAGAAGATTCCTTTAAAGACGATTTGTCTGGAAGTGACCGCGAAACTTATTCCACGCCCAAAATGCAGCGACGGAGCAACAGTAGAAGAAGGGTGAGTTTTTTTCTTTTCCTGTATGCTTTATACAAGCTGTTCGCAAAGTCTTTAGACAATTTTCAAATATTTTTATGCACTTCGGTATAGTAACAAAATTATTTTTTTTCTTTATTAATAATCTTTTTATTGATTTTATGTCTCTTGGGATATAAATGACGTTAAGACCATTGATGAAACTATGTGAAAAAAGATGTTGATGGAAATTTCAAATTGAATATCATTTAGATGTCATCAGTACAATGAATGGGGCCCATTAAGTATTTACTATTTACTATGTTACGTACACATTTCAAAAGTATCTGACTTTTGTTGTAATTTAATACATTTTTCAAATTGTCTAAAGACTGTGTGAACATCCTGTTCTTAGCCTGCACTTCCGATACAAATGTCGAATCAAAATATACTCTGGCAGAGCATAAGAGTGGCCTTCTTTTCTCTCATTGGCCCAGCCTCATTACTTTTAACTATAGACTATAGTAACCGTAGGATAAATGCATAAATGCGTAAAATAAATGTAAATAAACACGTAAATGTTTTACTTTTTATTTTTTACGACGTAAAATGGAAGTTTTGGTGCACATTGTACGCGCATTAAACGAATTTTATTTTGTTTTAATGTTGTAGAAGGATTCGAGCGGATCCAAATCAGACATTCCTGAATCCATGATGGTTGAATTACTGGAATCGGAGGTGAACTCGCTTAAAATGCAACTAACGCGCTGCCAGCAGGAGATCTCCGATCTACAACACAACAAGAGATTTGCAATCAAAGCGCACAAAGACGAAACCATTTCTTTCTTATGGCAACAACAAAACGGCGATATCAAACCCGACGAGAAGGAAAAAGAGCTTAGCACCTCTTCAGACGCAAACAGTTGGCGGAAGAAACATTCCGAGCTCCTCTCCCACTACCAAGGACTGCAAAAGCGGACCGAACTTCTGGAACAGACGTGCGGCTTCTCGGAAAGGGAACAACACTTGTTCGACACCTGTCACCGCATCGAGGAAAAGTGCCGGACGGAGAAAGCCGAGTGGGAGAACGAAAAGAAAGCGTTGGACGACAACTACAACAGATTGGTGTGTGATCAGCAAACTGGAATCAGTCACCTGGAGGATAGATTGAGGCAAAGCGAATCAAAAATGATGGGTCTCCTCACAGAAATCGAAGAACTGGAATCCGTCGTCAAGAAAGAACGGCTGCAAAAACCCGCCGAAGCCGACAAGATGTTAGACAAGTTGGAGAGCACTCGGAGGCAAGTGAAAAGCCTCAAGAGGAAACTGGAGGAGGCCGAAGAGGCGAGCGATCGACAAGAAATGGAATGTCTGAAAATGAAGCAAAGCGTCGAGATTTCCGACAAAGAACACGAGAACCAGACCAAACTAATGGTTGAGAGGATCGAGGACTTGACGAGCAAGCTGAGCGCGGCGGAGAAACAAAACCGACAAATCAGACAAAAACTGATGCGCCTGGAGAACAAAGAACAGAAGAGGACCCGGTCTCTGAAGGGTCTGGACATCCGGGCCGAAGAGTCGGATAAAAAGTCTTATCCGACGAAGCAAGAGCAGCGAGACGACTCCGTGCAGCTTCTAGTCACTATCAATGCGGAGGAGCCGCGCAAGGAGAAAGCGGACGACAACATTTGCCGAAGTCGGAGCGCTTTGCAGCAGACTGCATCCTTTTTCAAGGAAAAGGAGACGACTCTGGCCCAATTAGGACTGCTCAACAAACAAACCCAGTCAAGAATTAACCTGGAGAGGATGATATACCAGTCGAATCTTATCGGACACACTTGCGCAACATTCCGTCCGACGAAAGGTTTCGCGAGCCGTTGGCATAAGAGGCGTCTCATCCTACAGCTGGCGGCTTTCGACAAGAAAATTAGCAGTCCGGAGTTTTCTCCGGGTGCTGTCGACGAAACTGCCGATTTGTCGAGCGATCTAAAGTCGCTGAGACTTCGCGTGCAGAGGACGATGAATAATTACAAAAGTGTACAGATGGATTCTTTGGCCGCGGCCATGGTGCACAAAGCGACGGAAAAGTGCGTGGAGAAGGAGAACGAGAACGAGGCGACAAAAGTGGACGTTTTGGCTCAAAAGTTAACGGAACTCGAAATGAAGCGGGTGGTGTCGTCCATAGCGCTTTTGCGGGAACGGGAGGACGCAATTTGTTCGGGCATGTGGATGCCGGATGACGATAAGATGCGGGGCGAAATGCGGACGAGGCTGGAAGCGACGACGAATTCCGTCGTGGACGAACTGCAACGCCGGTTCAGACATCTCCTGCAAAGCGTGGATGGCTCGAAAGAGCAGGAAGGTTGCAGAAGCAACTTGGATGCAAATTTGGCCAAGTTTGTGGACGTTGTTGCTCAAGAGTGTATTTTTGAGGTGCGCTTGGAGTGTTTGGACGATGATATTGAGAGCGGTTGTGAATTTGACCAATTGATTGATTTGGTCGCGCAGCGGGAATTGGAAATCGTGGCGAGCGACGTGGATAAGTTTGTCGTTAATATGTTTCACGCGTCGCGGTTGAAGACGAGCGAATCGTTTGCCGATCGGTCGGCGAGCAGGAAGCTTAGCATGCAAGATGTGTTGAAGAGCGTGTCGGCGGGGAAACCATCTTTTTTTCTTAATAGTGTGGAGTCGAGGACAGCGAATCGGTCTTTTCGACAGCGGGGGAAAAGGTCGGTCACGATGCCTATTATCTGTTCGCTGGAAACTGAGCAGGCTGTGGCGAAGAAGGAGTGTGCTGATTGCGAACGCTTGGAAAGGGAAATTGTTGAGCTCAGGGAGCACGAGTTGAGGAATAAGAATGGCGCTTTGGATTTGCTGGAAGAGAAAATAGCACTTGTTGTAAGTACATATTTAGTCTAACTTAAAATAAAAATGGGGAAAATGGAAAAACAAAATTGGGAGAAAAAAGAGAAGAAAAAAATATCTGAAAAGTTGAACAAAAATATTTGAAAAGTTGAACAAAAATATTTGAAAAGTTGAACAAAAAATATCTGAAAAGTTGAACAAAAATATTTGAAAAGTTGAACAAAATATTTGAAAAGTTGAACAAAATATTTGAAAAGTTGAACAAAATATTTGAAAATTTGAGAATTTGAAAATGAATTGGACAAATTTGAAAAATAAATTGGACAAATTTGAAAAATTAATTGGGCCAAAAATTGGAAAAATCTGGAAAAATTGAACAACAAATTTGACAAATAAATTAGAGAAATTCGAATTGAAAATTTGGACAAAAAAGTTGAAAAAACAGACACAATATTGATTGACCTTGACCAAAAACTAGATGAAAATTAAAAAGAAAAAAATACCATCTTTGTAATTTTCTAAAATTTATCATAAATTTTGAAAAATTTCAAGTTAAAACAACTAAAAACTTGAGATTTTCATTTTAGCAATTGCACTCTTACTTTAACAGAAACACCTAGAGCGACAACTGCGCATGGCCGAGCAGAAGTTATCAGCCAAAGAGGAAGAAAACAAACAACAAATCGCCGCTCTCAAAGAAGCGTACAAACAAGAAGCATCCAGGAAAAATGATTCGTCCATTAACGAAGAAACCGTGCGCCAAACATACCAAACTGAAATCGATCAATTAAGAGTAAAAATAAAATCCTTTAAAAAAGATGATGCCAACCTCACTCTTTCAACATCTCGTTGCAACAGGGTCTATGCGAGAAAGGCTTGGTCGCCATGGAAAACTCACACCGGCGAATCGTGTCCGAATTGGAGGAAAAACACCAACGGGAGCTCGACCAATCGAAAATAGAAAAAGAACAGGCTCTGGCCGAAGAAACACAAGCAACTTTAGCCGGTGAGACCAATTTTCTCATAATTCTGAGCAATTAATTCAGACAAGACATAATATTAATTATTAATTATAAATATTTGAATGAAAACACAGCGTTAGATGCAATGCGAAAGGCGCACGAAACCGAACTACAGCGTGAAATTGCAAAATTCAAGCAGGAATTTTTAGAGAAGATGCAGTCCACCCAGGAATTGGATGCTCTTCAAAAAGAACAAGAGTAAAAATAAATAAATAAAATAAATAAATAAATAAATAAATAATTAAAATAAATATTTAAATTTTAAAAATCTATTTGGCTTTGTTTCTAGAGAAGAGATCGAAACGATTCGCGAGGAGATTTTGTCGCTGTCCGAAAAGTACTCCATCAAATGCTTGGAGAATGCGTCTCTCGAAGAACGACTCCGACCGCTTTTGCAACAGCTGACGGACGCCAATAGCTTGGTAATGCCCGTTTAGCGCATTTTAAACCTCTGATATTGATTAGGTTGACACATTTTAGGCGTTTGATTTGACCGCTAGGAACAAGCAGCTACGAGCAATGCTCAATCTTAACAATGCCGATCTGCAGTCGGAGATTGACCGATCGAACAGCGTCGATACAATAGACAATTTTAAGGTGGGTCAATTGTATTTGCCTTCGGGCTACATTGAGAAGACCTATTTTCTTTGTTTCAGTTGAAATTGAAGGAGAGTGAAGTAATGGAGAAAACCGAAGAGGTGGCCGACTTAAAACGGATGCTTCGCGATTCAAGACGAGTAAGCCATTAACCCCCAGCCCAGCCCAGCCCCATGTGACAAATGACAAGGGACACCTCATATTTTTAGACAATTTGAAAATGTTATTAAACTTACAGCAAAAGTCAAATACTTTTGTTAATATCTTTCGTATAAGCCCACAAGAAGAAGTAGTCTAGACTAAGGGTGTTATATGTGGGCAATGAGGAGGCCAGGGAAGCAATAATCGGGCCACCTCAGATTCAGATTCCGATTCTTATGGGGTACAAACTTTGTGAGTTGTTGTTTCTTGTGGAGTAGATTCCCCCGTTTTTGTAGACTTTTCCTTTTCAATCATTTGTATTTCTTAATTGATCTCTGAACACTGGCAGAGGGATCCAAGGGGGTGGTGGGGGTGGAGGTCATGGAGGCCATGGAGGCAGGTCATAAAAAATTTAATAAAAAATAAAAATAAAAAGTTTTTAATTTTTAATTTTTATTACTTATGGCTTAGAATTCCAAAACTTTGTGGGGAAGGGGGTATCCAATGACTCCTCTCTGAACATTTTCTAGATTCGCCCGTCTCCGAAACAAGAAACATAAACTTTAAGAATTATTTTATTACCACCTAACGTTAGCATGTAAAAAAAATGTAAAATTGTATTACGACGGTAGCGTTAACAAGGCGATTGTTTCAGCGCGAGGACGAGCTCGCCGACCGACACGGCCAGTTGGACCAGAGCCTGAAAGCCGAACGTAGAATGCGCCAAGACGAAGTAAGCAGTCTCCGCGATCGGCTCGAACACATCATCCTAACGAGTAATGCAACGCTCGAAGGTACAGTATCTCGATTTAGCATTTCAATTTTTAACCATCATTTGAATTGGTCTGGTGCCGGTCCGACTTCCTTATCCATTTTTTATTTGGGTGACTAAAGTAGGGATTGTGGGTCAATTGTGTGTGGAATTACTTAATTTTCCATCTAACCTTCCTGCATGTCATAAAAGCATGGTTTGTAAGTAATCGCACAAATTTGCCGCCTCCTCATTTAACGTGTTTTTACGTCTTTTAGCCGCCGTCGCCATCTCCAACACCGAGTTGGATCCGATCATCTCGACGCCGAAAACCAGACGGAACTTCTTCGGGTTCAAATACCGGGAATTGATGCGTTCGCCGAGCTGTCCGGGACTGAGTAATGACACGTTCGCAGCCGCGGCCGCGGTGGAATGCGGCGGCGTCGTTAGCTCCAGAAAACATCTATTTGAGCCGGGCAAATCGCATTGTTGAGTTTGGCCAGTACTAGTAGACGAAAGTGCAATATCGGATCATAATCCAATCCCGTTCTTCCGAAGAGATTGTTTGAAGCTGGTTCGTTTATACCGTCCATATGCAAAAAGATATTTTTGTAAATATATATATTTGTTTTCATTTCGCACTTTTTCGTTACGCACAATACTCCGAGGGATTGATTCTATTCTTCCGTTTCCGTTTCAAGGAAGGGAAGAAAGAGAAATTAGATGTTTAAGTTTGAAATTGTAATTGATATAATGTTAAAAACCGCTGCAATAATAAATTTTATTTAAAATAATAAATATAAATTTCCTGTGAAGAGATTTGATTTGATTTTTCGTGACAGCAATATGTTTTGCAGGAAAGGCTCAGAGGTTAGTGAGGTCATGCTTTTCAGGTTTTATTACAGGAAGAAAATATGTTTGCACTTTTGTACCCACCAAAAATACAGGTGAAAAAATAAACTTTTCTATGTGCAAAAGTGCATGTTTTAAAGTGAAAAATGCATTTTTAGATGCTCAAATAGGTACATCGTAAAAATACATTTTTTAGTTGCAAAACTGCATTTTATAGGTTCAAAATTGCATTTATTTTGGACAAAAATACATTATTTTTGGTGCTAAAATACATTTCTTGATTGCAAAAATAAATGTTTTGTGCAATATACGCTTTTTATTGTGCAAAAATAAATTTTGTAAGTTGTAAAAAAAATTTTTATGGGTAAATGTACATTTTTAGATGCAAACAAAATGCAATTTCAAGCTTTTGCCCAGCATTTTGTTAAATTTTAATTCAAACAAGCGATTACAGCAAGCAGCTTGTGTTCTACAACCGTGTAATAGCAACATTTGCCCTATCTGCAACGATAAAAAGGCTCACATTCAAAGGTTAGAGGTCAAATCTACTGGTGTCATTAAACTTATCACCCCCACACACCAATTTCCTAATTTATTTTAATTTTTTTTATTTCTCTAACTACTTGTAAGTTATTCATCCCTCGCGATTTAAAGTATAAACAGCAGAGGGAATAGACCTATAAATAAACTACAATGGCTCTGTTTCATAACATCCTTTGGAAAAATGAAAAAAACAACTTTTTATGAGTTTCTTACGTAATAACGCAAGAAGAAAAAAAAGGAGAACATCAAAAGCATTGTGTACTTAATGATGTACCACATGCACAGTCATGCACTGCATGGCTATAAAAGAAATTTAAAAAAATTATCTAGTGTTAATTCAGTGCTTGTTTGTGGATATCGCTCCACGCAATGTCAACAAAAAGGTTTAAACTGAATTCTCTGGCCCCAATAATACTCCGTATTTCGAACTTTGATTTTACTTTTTAAATCAAAACTTATTTTATTTTCTACATTAATAAAATGAATGGATTTTCCAAGAAATGATAAATGATTCCTCTTTTTAATTTTTATTTCCTTCCTGTAAGTATCTGTTCAGTCCATTAATGATTTCATCCACCAGACACAAAATGTTGATCTCCGCTCAGCAAAAATGACCAAAACTGGTAAAACAGAATCCCAAATGTGTTAGAACGATTTAAATCAAAATCAAATGTTTTTAACATATTCAAAGGATTTTATTTCATATTATACATTAGAAATTAACGAAACTTTTCAAACAGAATGCCAATGTGAATTTTTAACTGGCAGCTCTAAACTACCGTACAAAACCTCTTATCAGGTGCTCGCTTACATTTTTCAGGTGCGACTGATGGCTCCCGGTTCCCATACCCAAATCCCAGCAGACTGTGTATACCACACGCTATCAACCAAGGATACACGTATTAGCGAAGGTAATTCAAACGGGAAAACAAAATCATACCGTATGCTTTAACTAATGCACATTCCGATCTAAATTCGCTAACTAGAATAAACCTAACGAGGTACAGAAAGGAAAAAAATTCGACACGCACAATCGCCAGTCAGTACCCGGAAATAGTACCAACAAGTTCCAAGTTTAATTTAGAAACGTAAATTAAATCTATCCATTTTCAAATCATCTTCGCCAATCAAAGCGTGAGTCACGCCAATGAGGATATGAGATTTGCGTCATAATGCATCACTGGTAACGCCAAAAAACAATAACTTTTTTTTTTTATTTTTTAAAAAAATATATTTTTATATTTTTTAGGTTGAATCATTGAAAATGGAAAATGTAAAAATGTAAAAATATCCATTTAAGGATGGCAACAGCAGTGAAATCACAAATTGTACCACTAGCAGGTGAATATTAGCCGAATTAAAAATAGATTGAGGTGTTTGTGTTTTCGTTTTATGATGTTAAGATACGAGTTTTCGGATTTCTGTATTTTTGCGGATTCCCGTTTGATCGGGGTCCACCTAGGCGGTGCCGGTTCGGTTATGTAACGTAATTGTTTCACGCTTCTTTATTCCAGTGACATAGGAGGAAGTTGTGATGTCTTTTAATGATTTCTTTCTAAGAAATAGCTATTTTTGTGTTATTTTTGTGTTTTTGTTTTTAGGGTGTTCGCAGACCAAACCTCCTGTGCCACCCAAACCACTTCCTGGCGAAAGGAAGAAACCCGAAAGGAGAAAAAGGTAATGAAAGAAAATAAATAAATAAATAAATAAATATTATTTTTATTCATTTATTTATTTATTTATTTGAAATTGGTTTGATAAGAGTAAATGAAATGAAAATGCTTGGTTGCTTTGACCTGGTTTTAACGAGTTATTTTAAGACAAACGAAAATAAAACCAAGTTGAAAATCCTTGGCTTAAATCGTCAACTATTTTTGGCATTTTTATCCAACTCGTTTGTTTTCTTTAGAAAAACCGACTGGTGTAAATGGATGGGATTATAGGGGTGTTCAGAATTTTGAATTTATTGCTTTGACGACTTGCACAGCACCCCACCCCTCATCTCTTACACTCCCAAAAAAGAAGAAAAAAATTATCACTTTTCTCTATAACCATACAGCTATTAAAATTAATTTTATTTTATTGCAGTGACCTCAATGTCTCGTCCGAGTCTCCGCTTCCAGTAGGTGAGATTGGTCATTCGAACCAAGCAATTGCAATAGCGCAGCAACTTAGACTGAAAAATTCAAACACAGCGTCAACGGATGAAGCTAAGCCCTCGACGAGCAAGGCTAAGGACTCGGATGTCACTCCAAAACCCAAATATGTTCTTAAACCGCTCCGACAACACTACAGTTTCCAGGAGGCGAAAGCCAAAAAGCACTCGGTCAAACGGTCAGTCAAAAACACACAAACAGATGAGATGACTGATGACACACTTGCAAATGAAACTAATTTAATAAATTTTTACTTTACTTTAAATGTCAGAAATGTAAGAAAATTTTTAAATTTATAAATTTATGCAAATTTTAATAATAACCTTCAGAATATCTAGAAATGACAAATTTCTGGTCTAAATTCCAACATAGTTATTCATCCAGATGATTTTAATTAAAAAACCAGATAAAAAGATGGCTTTTTCACTTACAACATGTTACACTTCGTACTTGCGTGCCGATTGCCGATTGCCGATTGTCTATATAACTTTTGTAAATTTACAAAAGTTGCTACTTTGATGCTTTATAAGTTTATAGGGATCTTTGGGGCCCAACATAGAGCTGCACTACATGAAAAGCTAGACAGTAAAAAAAATTTTCGAACTAAATGTCAATTTTGGGGCCCAGGATCGATTGAAATGAGGGGTCCGCATTTGCAAGCGGCCAGCAATTTGTCGAAACGAAAAAAACCTAAAAATGCAAAAATTTTCTTTATGACTGCTGTTTTACGAGTGTGACATGAAAAACTGTCAACAAACACAAGGTCAACCACCTAATAAACCTAAAATAAACCTTACTTTATAGGAGAAGTCGAGACGACGGAGACACTCCGTCCAAGATCCGCGACTGGCTTTGTCTACCGTTGGCTTCCTTTGTGGTCAAAACCAAAGATGGTGGCTCGTCTTTGATCGAAAAGGGCAAAGGACGCTTGTTCGGTAAACCTCGGCCGAAGAAACCGGCGCCGGATCCTCCGACCGCCAACTTAATACCCAGTCGACCCAAAGTTCCGCCTCGGCCTGTACTCCAACGAATCCTGGCCGCCATCGACAACGGTAAGGGCGCCGGAAAATGGCACAAGTTGGAGAACGTGAAATACATCGACGAGGAAGTGACCACCGAGGATTCCACCGATTACTCCGACGTGGACTGGGGACAAGCGATCCACACACCGTCTGGCGAAGAATCTATTATTTATTACACGTACATCGAAGAGGGCCCGAATGAAAAAGTCATTTTCTACCGATCGGTGGCTCGAGACGAGGTGTTAAGTAGCAGCGAGGAAGAGGAGGAAGAAGAAGACCAAGCCGCTGCTCACGTGGCGCTCATGGAGGACATGGAAATTGGCGTGTGCGAACCGGTCGAAATGGCTCCGCAAGAAGTGGCAAGCGTAGACATGAATGGACATGCGGAAGAAGAAGAAGAAGAAATTAGTCTTCCACCCACTGAAGTCGAAGCAACTCCTAAAGTCGAAGTATCCGAAGCGAGCCAGTTTCCACAGTTGTGTAAAAACCTTTCGGTCATTGTTGAAGAGGAAGAAGCGGTTAGGAGCCCTCCGCCCAGGCCGCCTTCGCCACGGCTTCCGATGCTAGCCGAGGAGGCGGCAACTACAAGCCCTCCACCTCGGCCGTCTTCGCCCAGGCATCCGACTCCGGCCGCTTCTCCGTCGCCGATACTTCGGATGCTATCACGAACGTCGTCGCCCAAGCCAGAAACGCCGCGCGAACCATCCCCGGTGATCATTTATGAGAAATTTGAAACCAAGGTCAAAGTTATTGAGGAAAAAATACAACCGGTTGCTTACTATGTACTTCCGACAGTTGAACGCGAGGTTCCCGGAAAGACTGAACCAGAATACGCCCGCGTGCAGAAATATTCACCGCCGAAAACCCTCGGGCCGGAGCTGGAAACTCCAAACGAAGCTCCAAACGTAGTTGAAGAATCTACCAGCAAGAGTGAACCCTACTACGACTTGGATGTTGCGGAACCGCCGCCAAAAGTAAAACCCCAGCGGCCACCGCGCCCTCAAGCAGCACCCACATCGCCAACACGCCCTCAAGCAGCATCCACATCGCCGCAACGCCCTCAAGATGCACCCACCTCGCCGTCACGCCCTCGGATGGCACCCACATCACCCCCGCGCCCTCAAGTAGCGCCTCCATCGCCCCCGAGGATTGTGCCACCAGCTCCGGCGAAACTCGCGCCGCCACCGGTTCCCCCGAAGACATACATGAAAGTTCAATTTCCACCCGTTGCGGTCGAGGAACTAGTGGTGGACGTGGAACTGGTTTCTGAAACCATGCAGGCCGAATCGAGGGAGGATTTAGGGGTGAGCGAAACAACAATACCAGTAATTACACATGCTGGGAATGGCGAAGAAGTTCCGGAAGCCGATATTGAAGATATGATTTTAGAAGGTCTCGAAGAGAACATCCAAGTCGAAGAGGTTTCGGCGGTCAATGAATTTGACGAAAAGCCAAGCGGCAGCGTTGGAGGCGAGGCCAACGGGTTTCTCGAGAAATCTCACTTGAGTTTAGGCGAAGGATCCGAAATGAGCGACGAGAAGTTGCGTTCCGCTTTGATGTTGAACGAGACGAGCGAGTCTGGGTTTCTGTCCAGTCCGACGCCGCCGCCGAGAAATCGAAGAAAAAGGTTCCGGAGCATGGAAGGACCCGTGCGGGGATCCTTGACGGACGTGGGCGTTCCGGTGCCGCTGAGGCGAAGCAAGTCCGTCTCGGAGAGCGAGAACCGTAAATCATGGAATTCGGAAGCTTCGGGATCGATTCCTCCGAAACCGACTCCTCCGCACCAAGCCGCGGTCAAAGCAAAGCCGGCGAGACCTCCGAAACCCAAGATAACTAAGTTGAAAAAATTGACCCGCTCGTCGGAGCCGGACCTCGCTTCCATTGTTTCCAGCACGGAGGGAAGTCCACCGTTGGTTCGAATGATGGAGCGGCCTTTGCCGCCGCCGCCGACTCCGCCGCGCCATCGTTTTCCCTACAGAGACGCCAATACGGCGTCCAAGACCCCGGATTCCATGCAGATGCCGATTTCGTCCAATTTCCCTTTCGAGTTTCTCGCCAAACTCTCCGAAATCGAGGCCGGCAAGTTGAGTTTGAATGAGATTAACGTCAAGCGCATCAATGTTCAAGAGATTCATGCCGATGTGGTGAGGACCGGAAGTCTCCAGGTGGGTGTTGTGACGCCATTGGTCGATGTAAATAAGGGGAAAAGTGATGACGATGGTGATAATGATTCTGGGGGCAAAAAAGAGGAAAAAGAAGAGAAGAGCGATGACAATGAAGCAATAAATGGAAATATGCAAGAGAAATGTGATCAAGTGGTTAATGAGGACAATCAGAGAGTTTTTTGTGTTGAGCATGAAATTGACAAAGTGGTAGCCATGGAACCGACAAGTCAGGAAGATTCTCAATTGACGCAGGAAGCGGTCCAGGAAACAGATACAACAAACAAAAGTGGAGATAAGCAAGATGAATTCATGGCCGAACCGCAGGTAAATAATCACCTATTATAGCTTGCTTTTATTTGTTTAATAATGTTTTTTTTTATGATTTTCAAAAAACTATTGCACTAATTCTTTCATCGTGACTAATTTAGATTACTTGTACGATCTAATTTTAATAATTATAGGGAGTTTTAGGTCAGTGAACATAATTTTAGCTTTTTTTAAAAAAAAATTTATTACGTTATCATTAATCATTTAAAAAAAAAGAAAATTCATTTAAATTATACTTGGAGGGAGAATGCAGTTCACCGGTGCAAGGTACGACGAGTTTAACAACTGGGATGAGCAAATCAAACCTGTTTGCGACGTTGCTATTAATATATGTCACATTCATGTAGGAATGCGGGCTTACAATACAAATATTATCAATACAAAATAGAAAATTGCACAAATTTGGACTTGTGTAAATTACACACAAATTTATAATTAAAATGATTATCTCAAATTGTGCATCATCCAGTCATATCAATTTATGTTTATTCATTTGAAGGTCAGTGACCAATTGATTGCAATAGCAGTTGCAAGTGAACACAGAAGCAGCACTTTTTACCTGGGAGAAGAGGACGAAGCGGTTAAATCTGCCAGTCCCGCGCCATCCAGCACAACCAGCTTGAAATCCGGCAAGAAAAGTCGCGAACGACAAACCAGTTGGTACGACGTCGGAGTCGTTCCTGGCCAATCCGGAGACATCGACACTTCGGACGGAAGAACCGTCGACTCGCCTACAATCGCCAGAATCATCGACAGCGATACGGAAGCCCAGAGAGCCGCTATTTCTCAATTTTCCCTAGCAAATCGAAGCAGCGAGCGAAAGAAAAGCGGCAGGATTGGCCGCGGCAGCCTCCAATTGTATCCCAGAGAGGAAAGTCCGAGCAGCAGCTCGACGACAGACCCGGAACTCGAAGATCGTAAAGCGAAGCATCACCGTGGATCGCGTTCGAGGAGTCTGAGCGCCGGATACACCATCAGTCCTTCGGTCGAACGTAGGATGCCCCAACTCGATCCGAACGCCAATTACTGCGAGGAGGAAGTGCCGAATGCCAACTTGAATCAGCGATGTTCCGGCAACGGACAGTGCGATTCGCCGCCGACGCTCAGGCGCGGAGATACGGAAGCGTCGCCGAAACTCGAGCGCATAGCGAGCGCTAACGATCAGATGAAGAGGCTGAGTTTGTTGTCGATACCCACTTCGGAGGACAGTTGGTATAATTGCACGTCGGGCGACGAAAGCGAGTCGGAGGGAAGTTTTGGGACGGCGGCGTCGTGCCAGGATAATTCGAGCTCGGTTGGCGGCGATGTGCGGCGCACGAAGAAGTATTTCATCGCGAGGGAGTTGATGTCTTCCGAGCGCGTTTTTGTCGATGCATTGAAGTTGTTGAATGAAGTGAGTGTTGGCTATTGGGGATTGAGTTTGAGTTTGAGTTTGATTTTGATTAAATTTGGTTTTTTTTATAGGATTTTAGGAATGTGGTGCTGCAAGCGAATGCCAAGTGCGATCAAAAAGTTATTCCAGTGGCGGTTCTTGATCAAATACTCAATTATCTGCCTCAGTTGCATAATCTTAATCAGGATTTGCTTAAGGATTTACAGGAAAGGATTAAGAATTGGTATTTTTTTCTAATTATTTTGTTTTGTTTCAGTGGTGTGACTACAGTTGTCAATATTTCGGAAAAATTTATTACTTTTGGATTTTTTTTTCCTATTTTTTTTTGTTTTTCTGGCTAAAATGTGTGATTTTCTACTATTACCACACTGTAGTTATACCGCTGCATTTATTATATAAACTTGTATTAATTCTTCAATTTTTGCAAAGGGAACAATTGGATCAAATAGCCGACGTAATCACGAAAAAAGGCCCTTTCCTCAAACTCTACTCTTCTTACATCAAAGATTTCGAAATGATCACTTCATCACTAGACGAAGCGTGTAAAAAATACCCGTTATTTGCTCAGGTTGTCAAGGACTTTGAGGTAAAGTCGATTCAAGCCCAACAAGAAAACAAGAAAGCTTTAAACAAAATGCGCCTCACAATTTGCAGATGTCCGAGCGTTGCAACAAGCTAGCACTCAAACACTTTATGCTTAAACCGGTGCAACGGATTCCCCAATACAAATTAATACTTCACGAGTACCTCAAACACCTCAACTCCGATTCGCCCGAGTACGAAGACACCGTGGCAGCTTTAAACATAGTGACGGACGTGGCAAATCACGCCAACCAAGCGATGAAACAAGGCGATAACTTCTCCAAGCTGCTCCACATCCAAAACAGCATCACCGGTGGCGGCTACGAAGTCATTCGGCCCGGGAGAGTGAGTTGCACTTACTTGTTAGCAGATGTTGATAACGGCAAATAAAATTAATGATTTTATTTTATTTTATTTTATTTTATTTTATCAGTTGTTTCTTAGGGAAGGCGAACTATCGAAACTGTCCCGCAAAGTAATGCAGCCGCGCTGGTTCATCTTGGTAAGGATTTATTATCAAGTTTTGTTTTTTACATCTTTTTTAATTTGTTTAATTTTTTTAGTTTAACGATGCGCTATTGCATACAGACGTCACTCAAGGATCCTTACGTCTGCATCATGAATTGCCGTTATCAGGAATGCGGGTATTTTATTCTATTTGTCTAAAACTGATTTTTATTCTCTAAAAACAAATTTGTTGGTCTAAAAGTCCACGTATTCTACTATGAATGAGTTTATTTTGCCTTAAAATGAATGTTTGTAGTTTAAGAATATATGTTTTTAACAAAAAAATTAATTTAATTAATTTAATTTAATTTTAATTTTAATTTATTTTGTTTGGCCACTGTATCCAACCTAAATAAGCATATTGTAAAAATTCCTTTCAGGTTATCGTACCGACTAACGAAGAATATTTAAACGAATTCAGTGTCATATCAAGCACTCGCTCATTCACACTATCAGCCAAGTAAGTTGCATTTCTAGCCATTTGAAAACAAATACGGAGTAATTAATGTTTTCTCCAAAGTTCACTGCAAGAGAGAGACGAATGGGTGTCCGCGCTCACCAACGCCATCAAATCGAACGCACTGCGCCGCGGAACCTTCGCTTTAGCGATAGACAAACCCCTCGTACGTTAAATTAATTAAACACTAACTTGTAAGATTTGTTTGAACCTTCTGAAATACGGATTTCAGAGTCCGCAGGACGAAGTAGGTTCGACTTTGGGTAAACACGCGCCAGTGTGGATCCCGGACAGCCGTGTAACAATGTGCCAATCTTGCATCACGCCATTCACCGTCACTTTCAGGCGCCATCATTGCAGGGCTTGTGGCAAGGTGCAATTTTTCTACTTTCTACTTCTTCATTAAAACAATAAAAACATTTTCCGTTGTAGGTTGTGTGTGCAACGTGCTCAGCCAATAGGGCTCCATTGCAGTACCTTAAATTTCAGAGTGCGCGTGTCTGCGACGAGTGTTTCTTCAGATTGGCCGAGGGTAATTGGAAAGTGCCAACTCTGGAATAGTGGAAAAAGCGTTTAAAGTGTATTTTCTAATACTTGAAGCTTTTGATAATACGGCTACGGAATCGGATTGCAGCACCGAACTCGCGTCTCAGAGCGAGTCGGGCGACCCCAGCACCGCTGACATTCAGCGGGCAACTTTAAAGGCGCAATTTAAAAGATACGCCACGAGCGGCGCTGGAAAAAAACTGGAGAGGAGGTGTCCGCGTGTGCTCAAAGAGGTTGGAGCCAATCATCAAGGTGCAGCTATCAGTGGATATCTCCATAAGAAAACTAAGAAGGGATGGCGGCGCTACTGGTTTGTCATCAACGACAAAGTGCTTTATTCCTATAAAGCCAGTGAGGTAACTAACATCTAGCATTCGCTCGGTGTTGTGCATGTTAGCAAACTAAACTACTTGTACATGCTGCCGTTCTCTACTTGATTTTTTGCTAATTTATACCAATTAAAAATGCCATTTTTGCTAATTTTTTGCTAATTTTTTGCTAATTTTTTGCTAATTTTTTGCTAATTTTTTGCTAATTTTTTGCTATTTTTGCTATTTTTAGTAAATTTAGATAAATTATGCTAGATTTTTAATAAATCTACACCATTTTTATCATTTAACTAGATTTTCTGAATTTGGATGATTTTTGCTATTTTTAGATGATTGTTACCAAGTTTAGTTGATTTGCTTGCTTTTTTGCTAACAAAAAAAGTGTTACTTTGGTATTTATTTGATATTTTGTACGTTTTTAAGGATGTGGCGGCTTTGGAGAGTATTCCTTTACTCGGGTTCAAGCTCGAATCGAACTCTGAGGTATTCGAAGGTGGCGACTCCAATCTGGGCTTCCAGTTGATCCATCCAACGCATCCGTTGGTTTTCTGCGGCGAAAATGAAGATGCCACTGAAAAGTATTTTGAATATCCATTTAAAAAATAATTATAATTTAATATTTCTTTATTTTAGATGGAAAAAAGAAATGCACCTGGCGACACTCTTGGAATAATGATCAATATTGTGTTGGATTGTTTTTATTTTTCTCATATTTGTAAATAACTTTATAAAAAAAACAAAATTGCATTTTTAATCTGATTGTAATATATACAGAGAGATGGTATTTTATAATAGATATTTAATGATGTTTGATAAAACTTTTCTTTGCGTGTTTCCGTGCTGGAAATTTGAAAAAAAAAATTCATTTCTCTTACTTAACTTATTTTAAGCCAAATCACAGCAACAATAAATAACATCAAAACATCAACACCAACATCAAAACGCAAACCGATGTTATAACCAAGATACACCAAAGCATCCTTTGTACCGTCTGGGCCTTGAATACTTTACCTCTTTATTTATTTTTATTTATTTAATTTTGTATTTATTTTTTACTGAGAACTGGGCTTCAAATACCGCCACTCTACAAGAGAAACAAGAAAACAATCCAATACATAATTTTTTGCACACATTTAACATATTTTTGCACACTTTTTGCCACGTTATCAACCGATTTCGAAAAACAACTTGTTATAAAACTCCTAAGAAATAATCAAGTGGAATACCTTCAGTTAAAACGTGTAAAGATGGAAATAGAAAAATTTTATCAACTGATTAGCCTTCACCCTTTTCAATTTCGTTTACTAGCCATTTTTCAATTTGATTTTCTACCCTTTATTCTGTCACATTTTCAACCGTTTTTTCAATCACATTTTCAACCCCGTTTCCAATCATTTTTCCAATCCATTTTCCAAACATTTTTTGAATCAGTGTTTCAATTATTTACTCTTTACTCTTTTCAATCCTCTCTTCAATCTTTTTCTCAACTTTATGTTTATCCCTTCTTTTTCCAACAATTTTATGCAGTTTCTTCTCTATATCTATCATATTTTCAATCACATTCTCAATCAATTTCTCAATTCTTTTGTCGATCATTTCGTCAAATACTTTTACAATCACTTTATCAATTCATTTTTCGTTCTATTCTTAAATTCTTTTTTCGTCAAGAAGAATTAGATGTGACGGACTTCTCGATCTCTGCTGCTAAATCCGAACGTTTGCAATACCTAGAGTTGGCTGGCTGTACCGCTGATCTGTATGATCTTGCTATTGGTGGGACTAGGAAATACCTCCTACTGTCTCTTTGTGGAAATACTTCTTGCAGGAAACCTTTATTGTTTCCTAACTGTTGTCATCATGTGGAAATGTCCAATCTTGAAGAAATTGTTGAGATGGAGCCTGCAGTGGTTAATTGTTCTTCTCTCACTGAGATTCATAATATGATGAAAAAATATCTCTCGTGGACTGGGTTTACAACTGTGAAGACGTTGCTTGTGGCTCATCCTGATCTCCTATTTCTAAATCCATGTACTAACTTACAAACATTACGAATTGTAGTTTCAGAGGGTACAGACGTGGAGAAGTTAGCTGATTGGATCCAAACGCTCCGAATTATCAATCTGGTAATTCTCAAAGAGATTTCATCAGGGATCCCAAATTTATTCAGACGCATGAATAATTTATGGGCCAACAAAGGGAAATCACAATTAAAAACAATCACTTTATTTGAGTATGCTGGGACCCTTTATAAATATTCAGATGCACATGATTTGCTCCTAGGACTCCGCAGCTCCTATTGGGACAAAGTCAATTTCATTGGAGGAGTGCGCATAGACATTGATAAATTGGTGCAATTCGTCTCTAATTTAAATTTGTTTGTAAAAATTTCTCCGGTTGAATCAATATATTTTGAACTTGATCCACATTTAAATTATCTCAACACTTATTATAATTGTAATTGTATATGCATAGTAAGAAAATCAGATGACAAATAAAGAAGTAAAAACTGGCCTTGTATTCTATATAAAAAAATAGGTTTACTTGAACTAGTAACTTATAATATTCCAGTAATCGAGACCACAAACGTCTTAGTTCACACCGGGCTGAAGTTGGCACCATATTCACATTTGCCCAAACTACAGATAGAACAAATCCCAATTTTTTTTACCACAGATTTTAATGAATTTACACCAAAAGATAGAGGACTTTCTCCTTAAAAAACCCTGAAAAGCGCTTAGTTTTTTTAGCAACAACCATTTGAATATGGCACAAAAACGACTTGTACTAAATTTCCGAATCTGATGCCACAGTTTCAAACTGCAATATCTCAACAACCTGACCACAGATTGTTTTTTAAAAAAACCAAATGAGAGAAGACTTTCTCCTCTACAAACCCTGAGAAGGACAACACTCTAGCTCACTTAGATTTCGAGCGGCGACCGTTTCAATATGGCACAACTGGAGGCTCCCCAGGAGGCTCCCCAGGAGGCTCCCCAGGAGGCTCCCCAGGAGGCTCCCCAGGAGGCTCCCCAGGAGGCTCCCCAGGAGGCTCCCCAGGAGGCTCCCCAGGAGGCTCCCCAGGAGGCTCCCCAGGAGGCTCCCCAGGAGGCTCCCCAGGAGGCTCCCCAGGAGGCTCCCCAGGAGGCTCCCCAGGAGGCTCCCCAGGAGGCTCCCCAGGAGGCTCCCCAGGAGGCTCCCCAGGAGGCTCCCCAGGAGGCTCCCCAGGAGGCTCCCCAGGAGGCTCCCCAGGAGGCTCCCCAGGAGGCTCCCCAGGAGGCTCCCCAGGAGGCTCCCCAGGAGGCTCCCCAGGAGGCTCCCCAGGAAGCTCCCCAGGAGGCTCCCCAGGAGGCTCCCCAGGAGGCTCCCCAGGAGGCTCCCCAGGAGGCTCCCCAGGAGGCTCCCCAGGAGGCTCCCCAGGAGGCTCCCCAGGAGGCTCCCCAGGAGGCTCCCCAGGAGGCTCCCCAGGAGGCTCCCCAGGAGGCTCCCCAGGAGGCTCCCCAGGAGGCTCCCCAGGAGGCTCCCCAGGAGGCTCCCCAGGAGGCTCCCCAGGAGGCTCCCCAGGAGGCTCCCCAGGAGGCTCCCCAGGAGGCTCCCCAGGAGGCTCCCCAGGAGGCTCCCCAGGAGGCTCCCCAGGAGGCTCCCCAGGAGGCTCCCCAGGAGGCTCCCCAGGAGGCTCCCCAGGAGGCTCCCCAGGAGGCTCCCCAGGAGGCTCCCCAGGAGGCTCCCCAGGAGGCTCCCCAGGAGGCTCCCCAGGAGGCTCCCCAGGAGGCTCCCCAGGAGGCTCCCCAGGAGGCTCCCCAGGAGGCTCCCCAGGAGGCTCCCCAGGAGGCTCCCCAGGAGGCTCCCCAGGAGGCTCCCCAGGAGGCTCCCCAGGAGGCTCCCCAGGAGGCTCCCCAGGAGGCTCCCCAGGAGGCTCCCCAGGAGGCTCCCCAGGAGGCTCCCCAGGAGGCTCCCCAGGAGGCTCCCCAGGAGGCTCCCCAGGAGGCTCCCCAGGAGGCTCCCCAGGAGGCTCCCCAGGAGGCTCCCCAGGAGGCTCCCCAGGAGGCTCCCCAGGAGGCTCCCCAGGAGGCTCCCCAGGAGGCTCCCCAGGAGGCTCCCCAGGAGGCTCCCCAGGAGGCTCCCCAGGAGTAGCAGCATTAATGATCCCGGGTTATTCCACAAACCCATCGGTTCCGCCATGTTCCGCCGTTCCGCAAAATATCTGGTCGCTGATATTCCTGCTGGTTCGGTTGAATACGGAATGACAAGTTCAGGGACATTAAATTAGATGCAGACTTATTAAACAAATTTCTTAAAATGTTCCTTTCTTTTCAGCCTCCTCCACAATCATTGAGAGAGATAATTAATTATTTTTTAAAATAAAATACCGTATTAAAGTTGTTACATAACACGGGATGAATGTCAAGTTATTTGGTCCTATTTTTCACATACTACATCGATTGTGAGGAGAACGAAGTGACCACAATACTTTTGGCCAAAGATGTTCAAAATTTATGAAAATGCATACCGGTACATTTTTTTTGCATACATTTATTTAACAGATACTAGAACTTGTACAGGAGAATCGGAAACCTGGGGAACAAATTTGGGACGTGAGAAGTGAAGGGGTATGAGTTTTAATAAATTTTAATTCAGATAATAAACTTGTTGTCTTTAATTCACTAAAATAGAAAGCAAAGTGCCAATGCCAAACAACAGCGTAGCACATACTGCTGCAGCAATGCCATCATTTCCTTTCGCAGACGGTGTAGTTTGATCAAATGTCATATTCTTAATACGACTTAATGAACCTTCAGCATCTACGGGTCGACATATTTGTAAAATGTCACAATATCCTTTGAAGTTATTGCATGGAGCACCTGGCCTTAGTTTAATGTGATTGTTGTCGTCATCCATGCGACTTTTGCAGGTCAGAGGTTTCCCTTTAAATAGATGATTTATGATTCGTATCTTAGCAAATTTATTTTTGTTTGGTTGTACCATTATCTTGACAAGCCTGTTCGCACAAATTCTCTGGAGTTGAACTATTTCCCAAAAAACATTCTTCCATGTTATCTCTTAAGCAAATGGAGCCAACACATTCCTACAATAAAACAATTCTATTTTTAAATAAAACAATTCTATTTTTTTAAAATATTAAATTTCATGAACTGACACCGCCATTGCAAACTCTTGTCTCTTCATTGCAGTCTGTGAAATCTGGCTTAAGTGGAGATGGTGGACACATTGCACTCTTGCCAGTAAGAAGGAAAAGTGTTAAGAAAACAAATAAAAAGAAATTAAACATAAATAAAGTGAAATAAAGAATTGTAAAGGATATTCGCATATGCTTTCGTAATAGCATTCGGATTCCAGGCGACAATATTTGCCTGCATTTTCAAACTGACAATTTTCATCGCAGCACGGTCCATCGTGCGAGCTAAAAACGAAATGATCCATGTAGTACATACCAGTACCAGGGGTGCATTTCATCACTTTATACCTGCATTCAGCACCCGGATGTAAAGTGCACTGGTTGCTTGAATTTCTCGGAAAACAACATTGGTAATTGCAATCATCCTCGTCGTATCCACAATCACATTCTTCGTTACCTTCAGTTATTTTGTTTCCACAAAATGCACTTATATCTTCTGAAATTGAATTTACAAAACAATTAATCTGCAGTAGGGTGTTTTGTCTTAAACTATACCAGTCTAATTATCAACAGACTGCACTCATTTATTAAGACAGGTTTCAAATACAAACTTAGTGACAGCGTGGTCTTATCCAGGGACAATTTACCCTGAAGTGGGATGCATGCTCACTTAACTAAAGACTAGGGACTCCAGATTGTTCGCTTTGGTGTTAGGGGTTGGAGTCCCCCAGTCTACCCACGAGCCTTCACTATTCCGCCGCACTTACTTACGGCCTATGCAACACTCGTGGAGGCTCAAGTGGATCCTACATCACGATCACACTACTGAACGTCACAGTGGTGAATAAGGAGGAGAGTGGAGCAACGCAGATGACAACTCTATCTCGACTCTGCTCTCCACACCAATCAGCTCTCTATCTCCTTCCTTCCCCTCACTACATCAGTCCACACTACTGGAGAGTAGGACTGACCTTGGGGAAAATTGGGCACTGATAAGTACTGCCCAATTTCTTTCACTGTGGTCACAATTTTTTTGCATAAAGAAAGGAATCGCATTAACAAGCAAGCAATCACAGTAAAGCATTAGAACATACGTAGTAATATTGTACTCCATATTTACCAGTTAAACATTGATGTTTCCCACTTGCACCAGAAAATAAGTCAAGCAACACAGCACTTATATTGCCTACACTGCAATGTGAGAATCGATCATTATTTGGTCGATCACCCGATGTTGAACCAGCAAACATAAGGTAGTTGCCCTCAGCTCCGCCAGGTTTACACTTATCTGGATAATCATGCTGGAATTTATTAAAATTAAAATTTTGTTTAAATTTAAATTTTTTTTTTAAATCAATTACGGGCGATCCAAAATTGTGTCCAATTTCATGCGCAAACATTATATGTGAGATTTTGGGCGGAACTGTAGTGTTGTAGTTATTTAATGTGATTGTTCCAGTATTCAAACTGCGTTTCGTCGGACTGCCATCATCAATATTCTTATAAGACTTATATTGCTCGCAGGCACCACCAGACGCACCTAAAAAAAATTTAAAGAAAATACCACAAAAGTGTAAAAAAAAAAATATTTTCTATATTCCAACCTAGTGGTGAAGCAACCCAGGCCAAGCCTAAAATTCCAGAAAAATCCCGATAAGTGAAGATATACGCTAAGCAATATCCATCGTATTTGATTTTGGAATGACGATCTAAAAAGTCACTGACAGAAATATTTCCTGCACAGAAAGGGTTGTCTGCACCAGCACATGCTCTAGAGTCATTTATCTAGAAATTAAAACAAAATTAAAATTATCACATGTTGCAATAATCGTGAGTGTTCGAACGGACAACGCGTGGTCAGGGGACGGCTACAAGTCGCTGGATGCAGCACACACTTTAAAACTACCAAGCACCGCTCCAGACACACTTTTACGGCTACGAAGTGTGGTGATCTCAAAATATTTCACCAACTTAGAAGATAAAATTAATTGTCTTCTAATTAATTTGACTGTGGCACACGCCAAGTCAGATCATGTGACCGAGGGGAGAAATCCTCTCTAGGCACATATCACCCCAGGTTGTCCGGGGTGAAGACGGTTATTAACCGTTATGGTGCAATATGGTGTAATAACCACTAGTTGCACCCATTTGAGCTAAGTGCGCAGGTTTTCTGCGCAATATTGAAGCGTGCTGGGCTCGCGCCTTGGCTCAAATCGGGACTCTGAAATAAAACACACAACCACAAACATCACTGCTCTTTCCTCTGAATTAGTATTGATAGTGGACTCGTGTTCCTCAGTTTCATCTGCTTGCTTTGTAACAGCTTACAAAGCCAGCAATCTTGCTTGAATTAGCCGTAGCTAATTCCAGCGCACGCACCGAGAAGTTTCCCGACGATCGTGAACCATCGCCGTCGCTGCCGCGCGAACGACAGCCACCGCCATCGTACGAGAGCCGGACGCCTACAGCCGTCAACCACCGCCGCCGAGCCGTCGCACGAGCCGTAGAAGAAACCCACGAGAACCATCGTCTTCGACCATCGTTCGTGAGTTTGATAACGAAGACATTCGCCTTCGCCTAACAACTTCAAGTTGTTTAAGCGCCATTTTAGCGCTTTGTAGCTTGCAACAGTCGTTGCAAGCCCTCCATTGTTTTCCCGCTCATTTTACTTCGCGACTGGTCGCAATCGTATTATTTTAACTAGTCATTGTAATTAATAAACGAATAAATATATATTGTGATTTTTATACTATAAACTGTCTTTTTATTTCTTTTCCTTAAACTTAACCCCTAGATAAGTTACGGCCGCGATATAAGTCTTGTAAAGCATTCACCTGCGGTTTCACCTATATTTATTAGAAATTTAGTGTGATAAAACCCGGATCGCAGCAGAAGTCTTTATTCAGGTTGTCTTAAGATGTGTCTTAAGTGCATTTCTCAAACCAATGACCAAGCAGCCCTTTCTACGTCAGATCCATGACCATGAGATTAGTTTCTACGTTATCTCCTGTCATGTTCTTAGAACATGGCTAAAACTGGACCCTCAGGTCCCAGTGGGTGAGTGTCTGACAGTCCCACCACACCACTCACAAGTCATTTAAGTCTGGATTAAAGAGATATCGTCGGATGGATGCAACCGTTCGCTTTGCTGCTTCTAAAACGCCTGATGAGCAACGTTCAACATATTTACTTACTGTTATTCGTTGTACAACAAATTTAATGCCTTGAACGGCATTGAAACTCGCATTTTGATAAATGCGATTAACCGCTTGAACATGCTGGGCAATGAGAGCGACGATTTCTTCGCGGGTTTTTAGTGCATCTTTTTCTCGACTGTAAATGTGATCCCAAAGAAATGTGTCTGTTTGGATATATAAGGAACAAGCTCGTTTCTTGGGCACCGCTCTCTTGCTTCTGTGGGCGCTTTCGTTCTCTCTGTCTCGGATTTTCATTCCTTCGATCGCCGAATGACTAATGCCGCGCATCCATTCAGAGACGTCATCGGTGGCACCGCAGCCACCAAAATCTGAAATCACAGTTATTGTTTTAATTTAGTTAATTTGTAGTTGCCGCTATATTTCACCTTTGAGCTTTTCCGTTATGTCACGTTCGTGGTAAATGAGCGAGTGGAATCCCAGAGAAATTTCTTCGGCAACCGCAAAATATTTATTACTACGCTCGATGTAATAAGCTCCTTGTTCGGTGTGGACGGTGCCGTCAAACACTCCGTTTCGAATTGATCCATACGCTCTGGTGTTGGCTTCACCTAAAAAATAAAAAAAATATTCAGGAATAAAGTTTTTTCAGATGACGAAAAGTTAATGAAAATTTGACATTTACAAATATTGTACATTTTTGTTTTAACCAGTAACTTTACAAGATTAAACCACATTTTACATTAAACGCGCGCAATAACTTTTCAATTATAAATTTGTCGGTTTTAACAATAAATTTAATTTCTGTTAAACTTAACAAATTTGAAAATTTAAAACTTTTAAATTATTGCGCGCGTTTAATGAAAAATGCAATTTTACTAGTTCAAAAAAGTTACAATATTTGTGATAAATTTCAAATTTTACTTCAATTTTACAATGTCTTTACAAAAACTGTAAAAATTACACATTCACATGAATTTTTATAATATTTACAACTTTTAAAAGCCTTTTTTTTTTAGCATAAGAACTGAATGCATTGAATGGGGTCTAAAGAACTGCGAGAACTCAATAAATGTGTAATTTACCCCACAAGGTTCCTTCGTAAACATGCGATGTGTCAAACTGCTGGAAAACACCAGCAGGTGAATCAACTTGCAGATTTTGTGCGAAAATTGATGAATCCCTCGCGAGTTTCAAATGAAAATGTCTAAAATTTAAAAATTATTTCTAAATTATTAAAAAAAAAAAAAAAAATTAAATTAAAATTTGGCTTGCCTGCCATGCGCGTGAAATTTAATATTCACAAATGGATTTGATTTGTTGGACCACTTTTGTTGTACCAGACGGTACTGGATTTCCTCACTGTCGTATGTCAAGGGTTCAAAGTGCTTGATGTATTTGTTATACTGACCTGAAAATATGGTGCAGGTGTATGAATTACTTACAACATTAGCATTTCATTAACGACGTAAGTTTAAACTCACCTCCACATACTGCAATTGTAATAATGCACAAAACTAAGTGCAACATTGCAGAAAAGCAGAAACTGTTAGCTGTACCATACAAATCAACTGCAAAATATCTCTCACAATCGGTTGAATCTTGTTGATGAGCCTGTCAATTCCCACTGAATCCTGTTGATCCACCCACCCATCCATTTCAGTCGAATCCAGCTCAGTTGCTCATCAATTTCCGTTCACTTCCGCAGATTCGCCTCTCGAATTTCTTAACACTAAAAACAATTTCATTTACAGAGTTCTTATAAATGGGAAGTTATTTATTGCCTTTATTTTCTTTCACCTTCAGTAATTTTTGGTACAGTATTATTGTCACGTGCATTTCATACAAGATTTTTCTTCCCTTAATTTGTTTCTTTTGTTTTGCAATCAACAAGTTTGTGGTGACAAAAATTGACCTCCACTTGGCTGACACATCCTGGCAAACAAACATTCTAGGAACTCAGAAAATAGAATGTTGCAGAGCACAGCAGTATAAAATAAACAAGGCTTAAACTAGTCTTCAGCACAAGATTTAATGTTAGCAATTACTCTTTAAATTTAATTCATACTATTGTAGTTTGGTGCTCGAAGTGAAAGTCGAGTAATTCCCTCTGAATTTGCACAATATCCTAATCCTAACTAAGGTGCTCACAAAAATATTATCACGGTGTTAAAATTTACCCAAATGTTGTGTTGGCAATGATAATGACGAGGAATTACAATGAAATCATGTTTATTATTAAATAATATTTCTATTTACACTGCTACGCAGTAATATTTTACTGAAATATTGAAATTTCTGGCATTTGTAGATTTTTTACTTTTTTTACTTGCACAAAATTATTATCACTCCTTGTGAAAATTGCAGATTTATACATTTTCAATACCCTGTGATACCTCCCTTATGTTCAATTAGTCTATAAATTCAATCTTTCATCCCATCAATTAGTTTTGAAAGAACCATTTGATCAATTTCTTCCCACCAATGTTGCCTTGAATACATGGATGGGAGCATTACCTGTTGAAAGATGGCCTTTTGTCCAGGAATTCTTATCATCCAGGGCTCTAAATGGGAATTAAACACATCTTAATACGTATCGGAATACATCCTACCAGAAATAAAGGCAAGGGTGGTCTTTCTCTTACAGCGGAATGCACCCCAAAATTTAATATTTCCACCACCTCCAAAGATTACCAAACATGGGATGCTGAATGGCACCAAATTATATTTTATGGTGAAAAAAAGTTGAAAATGGACAGATCTGATGGTTGCCAACATTACTGGCAAGATTTGGTAAGGAACATGGAAGTGTTTTCTAAACGAGTTGGAGGTGGTGGAAATGTTAAGTTTTGGGGTGCATTCCGCTGTAAGAGAAAGACAATGCAGAAAAGTTAATGAAGGGCCATCTGCAATTACATAAAGAAGGAACTACTCTGTAGAAAAACATTTATTTTGTTGACAATTTTCATCTAACCTGCATTTGCCGTCGGGAGTATCAAAATTACTCACAGCCTAATTGAGGGCACACTCGAATGATTCTTCTTCCGTGATTCAAGGTTTGCGAGCCGTGTTTAGATGTTCAAACTAATTTCAAGTAGAAATTTCAACCAACTGCGCTGAAATTTATTTTTTAACAAGTAAGTTAAACCACAGAATGACAAGCAATCAAGCATGTATGGAATACTATATTTATTACCGGAATTTCGTGTGTTTATCTAGAAATATTAGCGTGCTGTTTACATCATAAATTATACGGTACGGTACGTAATTGATTTGATGTGAATTTGGTGCTACGTGACTTCTTATTCATACAAAATTGATTATTTCTTGGTGAGAATGAATGTGTTGTACATTTTGTTGAGAATTTGGCGGAGAAATTTGAGGCAAGAAAGGAGGGAAATGCCGAGGAAAAGTCCGACGCTGCCGCCGACATCGGACACCAAACTGGACGGGGGGTAAGTGAAATATTCGCTGACAATTTGCCTCGTGGATGTTTTCGAGGTCATACTGATGAAAGTTGCATTTTTGTCATTTTCGAGAAAGTCGGTGAGTCTTGAGAAGGAATATGTCGTGGAAAAACATGGTCTTTGGCAGCGGTTTGGTTTTTTCAGAGATATTTGCAGTTGTAGTATCCTCGCTTCTATTTTTACCACTTCGGACATCGAGTTGCACAGCGGCAATGCAGTCGAGTTTAAAAATGGCCACCTAAAATGGAGGAATAAGTGCATCATTGTTTATTCAGGTGAATGTATATCGTAATTTGCGGACAATTAAGACGCATTGGACCAAAAGACACGCAAAGAGACAATTTTTGCGCAAAAAATGTCATTATTACAAAAAAAAATGTTAAATTTCATTTTTAATTATTATTTTTATAATTCCCCGATTTATTTTTGATCAATTATTGCTATGGTTAGCAATCAATCTTTTATTTCATCATTTGACTTAAACAATTCCTTAATTGTGGTGCCAATACACAACAATTTTCATAGGTAATATACCGAGCGTGACGTGTAATTGTCGGGATAATTAGGTCAGCACGAATCTTCTTGCCTGATAAGATCACGAGTGCCCGTCAGGGCACGAGTGATCTGACAAGAAGACAAGAAGATGAGTGCTGACCTAATCCCGACAATTACTCAAGCGCGAGGTGTATTTGATACGAGAATTTACAGATAGAAAATAATGTAGATAGCAAAAATGAGATAGCAAAAATGAGATCGCAAAAATGAGAGAAAAATTAGATTGCGAAAATAAGATAGAAAAAATGAGATAGCAAAAATGAGATTGCGAAAATGAGATAGCGAAAATGAGATAGAGAAAATGAGATGGCAAAAATGAGATGGCAAAAATGAGATGGCGAAAATGAGATGGCGAAAATGAGATGGCGAAAATGAGATGGCGAAAATGAGATGGCAAAAATGAGATGGCGAAAATGAGATGGCGAAAATGAGATGGCAAAAATGAGATGGCAAAAATGAGATGGCAAAAATGAGATGGCAAAAATGAGATGGCAAAAATGAGATGGCAAAAATGAGATGGCAAAAATGAGATGGCAAAAATGAGATGGCAAAAATGAGATGGCAAAAATGAGATGGCAAAAATGAGATGGCAAAAATGAGATGGCAAAAATGAGATGGCAAAAATGAGATGGCAAAAATGAGATGGCAAAAATGAGATGGCAAAAATGAGATGGCAAAAATGAGATGGCAAAAATGAGATGGCAAAAATGAGATGGCAAAAATGAGATGGCAAAAATGAGATGGCAAAAATGAGATGGCAAAAATGAGATGGCAAAAATGAGATGGCAAAAATGAGATGGCAAAAATGAGATGGCAAAAATGAGATGGCAAAAATGAGATGGCAAAAATGAGATGGCAAAAATGAGATGGCAAAAATGAGATGGCAAAAATGAGATGGCAAAAATGAGATGGCAAAAATGAGATGGCAAAAATGAGATGGCAAAAATGAGATGGCAAAAATGAGATGGCAAAAATGAGATGGCAAAAATGAGATAGCAAAAATGAGATAGCAAAAATGAGATAGCAAAAATGAGATAGCGAAAATGAGATAGCGAAAATGAGATAGCGAAAATGAGATAGCGAAAATGAGATAGTGAAAATGACAATTTACCTTGAGATTAGGCCTAACAAAACAACAATCGTACTCTCGACCAATCCCACGACAATTGATGCTTGGTTCGTAAAGGCCCCACCGGGGGGCTAGAGCAACAGAAATATTGACCGGGAAGAGTGAAAAGAGTACAGGCTACAAGAATTCTTCTCGGTAAGCACCAATCAGACGTCAAAAGCGGTTTGTTACGCGCCTCGGGATTGGTTGGGAGACCGATTGTTGTTTCGTTAGCCCTAATCTCATTCGCGGCTATTTTTAGACAAAGCTAGTGGTAAATTCTCATTGGAATCCCTGAATTTATTGTAAGGGATTCCCCGATTTCCCACATATCAAAGTAAAAAAGCGCATCTTATAATAATGCACAAAATACGGTATGCACTTGCATCTCACCTGCATTTGATGTCTGAAGTTTGTAAGTTTTCAACTAACCATTTGTGAATACACATGAATGCTTCTTCTTCCGTAAAGCAAGGCTTGCGAGTCGTGTTTAAGTATTCAAACTAATAAGCGATACAATTGATTTATTGTGCACATAAATTGAATGTTTTGTTTGTTTACTTTAGTGGACGATATTTCCAAGTCGTTGTAACCATTTTTCAAAATATATGCTTTGGTGATAAACATTGGGTTTGGCGAAGTGGTTGTAAACAAATCGACCTGAAAACAGTGGTGTGGATTGAGTTTTGACTAACAAATGTTTTTTTTTTCTTGTTATACCGAGAAAGCTTCTGAGCCTAATTCTGAAATGTTTGTTACTTCTATCTTAAACACCCACGCTTTGCTTAGATAATGCCACTCATGATCTTGATACAAAGAGTAGAGCAAAACTGTAACTGGGCAAAGATGATTTGCCTAAATCTTACTTATTTTGAAAGTGTGGCATGGACCAGCAGTTGTGTCTACACGACCACGTTCCATCCAATCTGATGAATTGCATTCTGCTACATCCACTGCAGACAAACACTGAAAAATTGTGAGAGTGGCCGGACAATAATAATAATAAATGACACAAAAAAGTGTATGAATGGTTGATGGTCTTTATTCAGTATCTAGGGATCAGTATCTCATGCCTTTCCCACTGCTTATTATGCAAACTGCAGCAAATCTGCAACCATACTGTCCACATTGTTAGGTTAACTGGTGAACAGTGTGGTCGGTTGACTGTTCCTGTCGGTCTAAGTCCCATGGCCCATGGATCGCTCACACGTTCCTGGGAATGGCATAGAGCACATTCCTTAAGCATCACCATGGTGAACAAGAGTGGAAAACAGCAAGTGTGAACCAAAGTTGTTCCTACACAACTCTTGTTGGGCTTTTTATACTTCACTCCTGTACCTTTCAGCTTATGGTACCTTTCCCTATTTCTTATTGGGAATTAGCCGGATTATAACGTCGTTTAATGACATCTCGATCATAATCCCCTTAACCATCAACTTCACTTGGTGAGGTGAGGTTGGACAAGGCCATTTGCATGTTTGTTTAATGTATACTATTTGATGTTGTTGCAACTTACTTCGACATGTGTGCTGATTGACATGTTCGTCTTCGGTTGCCACAAATCTAAAAGGGTAAAACCCATCTCGTTGAATGGTAAATGTTGACGGTTATGTTCGCTCGAAGCGTTGCAAACTGGATTCTCTTCGCAACGTTTAATAAACTGTCGTTTAAATTCGTAAGTTAGTGCAAAAGTGACTGGACAAAGCATGAGGCCGGGCAAAGTGTAGTGTGTCAACGTTTCCACTCTGACGTAGGTCCCAATTGGTTGCGCCGAGTGCTTATCCAAACAGATCGCCAGTTGCCAAGTGCACAGTGCACCGCTTACCAGCACCGCGGCCGTCGACACAATTTTCTGAATGCGTGCAAAGCATTTCTTCTTAGAAAAACATGGTCTTTTGGCTTTGGTATGCCCTAATTGTGGATACAGGTGAATTACTGCATTTCTTGTCGGTCCACAATCCATTCTTCATGAATAAGTTAATAAAATTGTTGTAGATGGCAAACAATGAGGAACCAGAGACGATGGTTGCTGCCTGCTGCCTGGTGTTGACTGATCGGTGGCGTTTGTACAAGAGTTCTAGCAATCAATTACACGGTGTACGCAATGTGAGATTTATTGCCGGAAGTCCGCTTTTTATCGGACATCTACATCACCAGGTGCCAAGCGTGTTTACTGTTTTTAATGGACGGAATGTGTAATTTTTACGTGTGTTCTTGTCGGCGTGAACTACTCGAGTGCGCCGAATAATAAAAGTAGCTTTTCTGATTGCATATCAAAACTGAAAACCGTCAATTGCGTCAATTTCGAACCGATATTTGACCCGAAATGTGTTTTAAGAAACCAACTAAAGCTTAGGTGTTTACAATAGTGACAAGTGATGCCATTGGTTACGGCAAATCAATAAGTACAGGAGCGGCTGGCACGTACAAGTATTAGGTACCATTTTTTAAGAAATAATAAACTATTTTCACATTAAATTTAATGTGAAATGTTGAGTTAGCCTTTAACACACACTTTATGGAATACAAGCTTTTATCACCGGAATTCCGCTTTCATGTCGTTCCATTATAATACTGTTTACAAAGAGTAAAAGTTGATACCGTACCGCCCCGTTTAAACGCCCGGGTTCAATAAAGCGACGGCCCCGTTTTAGCGCCGGGCAGTCATCGGCGGTTCAATGAATTGGCGCCGGCCCCGAATAAGCGCCGGGTCCCCAAAAATCACCGATTTTTTGTAAAAAATCAGTGATTTTTACCGAAAAATCGCAATTTTTTGCGAAAAATCGGCGAATTTTCGGTTATGCGCCGGGTTCAATTTAGCGCCGGGCTTCAAATTGGCGCCGGGAAAGTGGCTGAAAAAAAATTAAACGCCCGGGCGTTTAAACGGGGCGGTACGGTATTCAATAAACTGTTTATAGAATTTGAATTTGAATTTGCTTTCTTAGTCTTGCAAAATTTATGACTTGTTGGTGAGAATGAATGTGTTGTACATTTTGTTGAGAATTAGGCGGAGAAATTTGAGGCAAGAAAGGAGGGAAATGCCGAGGAAAAGTCCGACGCTGCCGCCGACTTCGGACACCAAACTGGACAGGGGGTAAGTGAAATATTCGCTGACAATTTGCCTCGTGGATGTTTTCGAAGTCATAGTAATAAGAGTCTCCCTTTTTACATTTTCTCGATAATCGGTGAGTCTTGAGAAAGAATGTGTGATGGCCAAACATGGTCTTTTACAGCGGTTTGGTTCTTTGGAAGTAATTTGCAGTTGCAGTATTCTCCTGTTTATTTCTTCCACTTCGAGCATCGTATTGCAGAGCGGCAATGCAGTCGAGTTTATAAACGGCCACCTAGTGTTAGAAAAAAAAATCAATCAATTACCGGATTTCGAGCCGCGTCTCTTATTCAAAACCGGCAACACAATTTCTGTTTTTTGTTCGTTAAATTTGTTTAATGTACTGTGGGTTAGCCATGTGATCTCTTTATTTGATTTAGTACAAATGTACTTGTATTATTTCATGTATGTTTTCTTACTAAATCGCATAGATTTACTAGTGTAGAAATATATTTTCTTTTATATATAATTTATATAAATACAGAGTATATATAGTGTTTGTATTGGTTGATATCTCTCATCACCTCCTGGATTAAATAGGCATGGAGCACATGTTTTGGACTCCCATCTTTAGCCAAATCAAACAATTGCTTTGTGTGTACTACCTACGTGTCTAATACTTCTTTATAGTTCTACTTGTAGGATATGAGCACTGTGTACTGAATCTTAACAGCGTGAATAAAGTGCTTCCATATTTATAACAATCAAACTTGCAGAAATAGAAGAGCCTAACATAATGTATCTAAAATCCTCCAAATTCAGTTCATCATTATTTTATGATTAGCTGCCAGTCAACATGTATCACTGAAAAAATTCAATGCACCGCGGATGAAGTGGGCCGCAATACAAGTAGATTGTCTTTGTAAAAAGTGCGCACATGTGCCGTAATGTTACAAAGTTTGAGAACCCCTGGCTTAAATGAATAAACATAAGCGAACTAAATTAAATCTAACCTGCATTTGACCTCAGGATTTTTAAAGCTTTCCAAAACCCATTTGTGGGTACACTGGAACGTTTCTTCCTCCGTGATGCAGGGGTTGCGAGGCGTGTTTAAGTATTCAAACTAATATATGGCACAATTTTTTTTATTTATTGTGCACACAAAATTAAGTGTTTGTTTGTTTGTTTACTTGAGTGGTTGATATTTCCAAATCATTATCCCCATATTTCAGAATAAATTGTTTGCTAGCAAACATTAAGTTCGGCAAAGTTGTTGTAAACAAATCGATCTGAAAAGAGTAATTTTGTTTGAGCGTTTAAATACTAATTTAATTTTTTAATGTAGGCCTATAACATCATTTATTTGTTATTCATACAATTAATATTTTGCTTCAACTTGGCAAAATTTAGTATTTTTTTTTTTACCGAGAAAGCTAATGTGGGCAAGTGCGTAATGTTTCCTATTGCGATCCAAAACACCCATGTTTTGCTAAGATAATGAAATTTCAGACCTATAAAAAGAAATACTACTGTATAAATTTGAAACTATAGAATCGAATAGAAATCCTGCTTGTTTTGAAGGTGTGGCATGGACCAGCAGTTGTGTCCACGCGACCCTGTTGCATCCAATCCGAGGATTTGCATTCTGTTGCATCGACTGCAGGCAAGCACTGAAAAACCAAGTCGTGTTACAAGTAAACTTGCGGTTTGATGTTGTTGCAACGTACCTTGATATACGTGTTGACGGTCATGTTTGTTTTCGGTTGCCACAAATCCAAAAGCGTAATCCCCAAGTCGTTGAAAGGAAAACGTCGCTTCTTCTCATCACTCGAATTTCGACACGATGCATTATTTTCGCAATGTTTCTTGAATTGTGGTTCGAATTCGTAAGTTTCTTGGTAAGTGACTGGACAAAGTGTAAGGCCCGGTAAAGTGTAGTGTTTCAACGTTTCCACTCTAACGTTGGTCCCAATTGGTTGCACCGAGTACTTATGAAAACAGATTGCCAGTTGCCAAGTGCACAGTGCACCGCTCACCAGCACCGCGGTGGTCCATACAATTTTCTGCATGCGTGCAATGCATTTCTTCTTAGAAAAACAAGCTCTTTTGGTTTTAGTATGCCGTAATTGTGGATACAGGTCAACAACTGCATTACTTGTTGGTCTCCAATCCATTCTGCATAATAAGCGAGGGAAATTGTTATAAATGGTAAACAATCGCAGAGACGATGCTTAAAAGCTGCCTGGTGTTTACAAGCTGTACAAGTAATGTCAAGGCTTATAGCAATAATCAATTACAAGTAGACGGTGTATGGTTTTATTACCGGAACTCAGTTTCCATCGTATAACTACATCACGCAGAGACAAGATAAGTTCATATTTAATAGTTTTTTTAGAAACAGGAAAGGGGGTACAATTTTACTACCGCCTTCCCCCATGACGTTGTATTCGAATAACATTGATACTGACTGACGAGTGAGTTCCAAATTAATGATCTAATTTATTGTGCAAATTTTGCAAGTATTTTTCAGGCTTGGAATTTCAATTTGGGTTATTTTTTTTCGATTCCTGATCAGTGATCACCAAAAAATGAGAAAAAAGAAATTTTTGATTAAAATTTTATTTTCACACAAAATAAAATACATTTTTACTTTACAAACTAACCAGTGCCGTCGCTTTAACCTTTTTTTCTCCTAAATGATTCCACAATTTAATATGTCGTTTCAAATTATTCGATTGGTTGCAAGAATAGGAACAAAAGCCACACTTAAACGGCTTCTCCCCCGAATGAATATGCAAATGATTCGTCAAATTGCCGCTGCGAGTACTCGCAAACGAGCACAAATGACACTTAAAAGGCCTCTCCCCCGTATGAGTATACATGTGCGACTTCAAATTCCCACTAATCCTACACGAAAACGAACAAAAGGTGCATTTAAACGGCTTCTCCCCGCTATGTACCCTCAAATGCGCCCTCAACGACGAACTCAACTTACAAGCATACTCGCACAAATGACACTTAAAAGGCCTCTCCTCAGAATGTTTCCTCAAATGCTTATACAAATTACCCTTCTCATTGCACGAATACGAACAACAATGACACTTGAACCGCTTTTCTCCCGTATGCGTCACCAAATGCCTCTTAACTCGGCTTTTACAGTTGCTCGTGTAACAACACAAATTGCACTTGAAAGGCTTTTCCCCCGTATGTGCCGACACATGTTTCTGCATGTCCGCGTTTTGCGCGCACGAATAATTGCACAAATGACACTTGAATGGTTTTTCCCGCGTGTGACCGAACATATGTTGCTTCAAATTTTGCAATTGTGTGCTCGAATACGTACACAATTGACATTTGTATGGTTTTTCGCCGGAATGAGTCCTTAAATGGATTTTTAACGATGTTGAAACAATGCAGGAATAATCGCATACTTGACATTTGAATGGTTTTTGTCCCGTGTGCGTTAAATGGTGTTGTTTTAAATTCTGGCTGCGCGTGGTCGAGAACGAACATAGATTACATTTGAAGGATTTGTCGCCGCTGTGGCCGTTTAAGTGAATTTTTAAGTTGCCGAGGTGGTTGCACGCGAAGGGACAGAGGTGACAGCGGTGTTGTTTTTCGCCCGTGTGGATTTTCTTGTGGGCGTTGAGTGCGCTTTTTCGTTTGAAGGAGCGCGAGCATAGTCCGCATGTGAATGGTCTGTCTTGGGCGTGCATTTTCACGTGTCGTGCTAGGGTTGAGGCGCTCGAGCAGGAATAACCGCAGAAGTTGCATCCGTAAACGTTTAATTTTTGATCCATTTTTGAATCCATCCGAGGTTACAACATTCGGTGCGATTTGGGTGGAAACAGTTTGCAATTACTTCAAGTTGATTTTATTGTCTGAAATTAAAAATGAAATTACTCGAGTTATTTTTATAAAGATCCACCTACAAATTACGTAAATAAAAGCGCAACGTTTCACTGTAAATTACTTTTTGGTCCATTATAAAAGTAAATTTTAGGCCAAAAAATTAAATTTTAGGATAGAAAATTAAATTTTAGAATAAAAAATTAAAATTCAGCCAAGAAAATTCAATTTTAGGTCAAAAAATTCAATTTTAGGCAAATAACTGCCAATTTTATCCATAACAATTTCAATTTCAAGCATAAAAACTCTAATTTTAAGCCAAAAAATTCATATTTCAGGCATAAAAATGCCAAAAAAACTAATTTTGGGCCCAAAAATTCCAAATTCGGGCACAAAAAATCTAATTTTAAGCCAACAAATTAATTCATGGACCAAAAAAAATCAATTTAAGACCAAGCAATAATTATACAGCCTTAATTTTTGCTACAAGGGACCCAGTAAATAATTTATCTACCGTAGGTCCCCGAAAAAGCTAAATTCGCCCCTGTGAATGCTACACACTGTAAACTATTTAAATTTATGGTATAATTGATTTTTTAATGTCTGTGTTTACACCAATCGATATCGCCATCTTGGTTGCTAAGACTATCCAAACGCAAACAATTTGTTCGGTTTTTCTTCAGTTTTACCTCCACGAAGTTTACGTTGTGAAGAACAGGTTGATTTCTTTTCGTTGGACGGAAAACAAGTCTCTAAAAAGCGGAAATTAATAAATTAATAAACGAATGAATGAATGAAAATATTAAGTAAACAGTCGAGCATTCTTACAGCACAAAGAAGAATCGTCCACGCTTCACTTCTGATTTATTTACTCAAACCAGAAGCGAAAATTTAGCCTTGTCTCGATACAATTCCACTTACCACTCTCAACATATAAAATATATAAATATTACAGATAAAATACTACGATTACGACGAGTGTAACAGCACCATTTGTTTCGGTAGTTGAAATGGATCATTTCTCTGCTAAGTGCTGCCACATAGTGACAACTTATAAAATAATTGGAAATTTTTGTTCCAAACTCAACGTATCACTAAATTAGTTTAAATTTTTAATAGCGGATACCAATGAAAGCGGCACGCACGGTAAAAATTGATTAAAATTGAAAAAATGATTTTCACAATATATGCGATCAATTTAAAAAAAAAAAAATATATCAAATATTAAATGAAGAAATAAAACCCACAATTTCATCAAATACATCTTACGAATACCTGAGATCCCATACCAAACAAATCAAATAACAATTTAAAAAAATGAATTAACGACATGACTTGTGCGAGTTTGATGCCATCAACACAGTATGATCTAAAATCGTTTTCTTCACTCCATCGCCCTAGCACAAGCACCGCACAGATGCTTCCCTGCATCGCACCAATAACATTGAGGATGAGGAATCAATTTGTAGCTTTTCTGCGTTGCACGAATATCGTGTACGTTAAATTGACGTAGATCTAACGTTCGCATTTCTTGACATACATAAGTCACACTGTGGTGTTGACACAACATAGTCAATTACTTCGAGGTCGGCATTTAGAAAAACACGAAATTCTTAATCTCCTATTATCAACATGAGTAAACACGTCGTTTCCGAAAGCAACAACATCAACATTGTCCAAACATTTTTACAACGCAGGAAAAAAACCCCAACTAGACGCGAACTCGAAAGGCATTTTGACAGAGTGGACGCAGCCGAAAGTGAAGTTTACGAACAAAAATCCCAAGAAAATGTCAAAGAAATGCTCAATTTATTTCTAAGCAAACGACGACTTTTGGCATCAAAATCCAACAAGACGGATGACGTAAAACCTGCAAAACAATTCCACACACCGACGACAAATGTCAACCGGCGACCCAATTTAACCGAAAAAATACTTCCCGACAAACTCCCCGCAAATTCGCCCTCATCCAAGCCCAATACCAACCGCACAGGAATCGTATCCAAATACGTCGACTTATTCAACGCGACCAAGCACAACACCGCGTTTAAACCCAAAAAGCACGCCTAATCTATTGCCACACCTCAACCTCAATAAAATATAATCAATTCCAACTTTTATCTAATTTATTTCTCGACATAATTCAGTCACCAATTAAAATCTAATCTTCTTGACCTCTACGACCCCAGGTCCAATTGATTGATAGTCACTTTTGTTGATATGATATGCACGGGGCGGGGTCGATTCACTTGTCAGTTTGAATTTTCCAGCACACACGCTTCGAGCGAACAGCATTGCTTTTGCTTGTCACTTATATCGTTGTAGAAATTACTATTACGAATGGACGGATACGTAACGGAAATCTTGAGGGAACAACTGCGACAAATTACAGTTGGAGAATTGACCAGTATGGGGATCAAACCGCCCAGAACGAGAAAACGAGCCCAACTGCGACCAACTAAAAAAGTGTTTGGAGTTCCGATCGAACATTTGGCGCACACGATTGTCGACAAACAAAAACAAATAACAATTCCAACGTAAGTACATTTAAGGAGAGAAAAATTAATACAACTTTTCACGATTTCCTCATTTTCCCATATATAGATTTTTCGTCCATATTCTGGCAAACATAGAGAATCATTTCGAAACTCAATATCTGTTTTGGAAGGAAGGATCGTCTGCAATCCAACAACAACTTAGAGTAAATTAAATTGAATAAAAAAAAACAATGACGTTCAAAATGTTTAAAATCTTGTTTTTAATCAACAGAAAAGCATTCAAAGTCAAAGATTAGATTTAAAACGCGTGTCCGTGTACGATCTTTGCGACGTAGTCAAACAATTCTTAAGAGAATTACCGGAACCGTTAATATTGGCGAAATTCCACTGTGCGTTATTGAAGGCGCAGAATATGGAATCCGAAGAGGAGCGCCGTAGATGCACTTTGTCGTTGTGTTCATTGCTGCCGATTCAAAATCTAAACCTTCTTCGCTATTTCATGATGGTTAGTAAATATAAATATTATTGCAAGTTGATTTTGATGTCGATTTTTATTTTATATTTTTTTTTTAGTTTTTGAATCGATTGCTTTCGTTCGGTGCGTCGAACGAGATGGACGTGCGCCATCTTTCTCTCATTTTGACTCCGGATTTACTGCAGCTCGATGGAAATGACAGTTACAGCGAAAACGTTTACGCACATTCGGGTAAATATTGAAAAACACAAAAAAAAGTGGATAAAATTTATTTTACGTTTTTTTAAAAAAAATTTATTTTAACAGAAATTATTAGAACTCTGATCACGTATGCCGATCAAATCGGTTTCGTTCCGAGCGCCGTTGTTCCGAACAGTGAAAATTCACTCGAACGGGATTTGATTCGACAATTTCTTCAACGCAGAAAAATATCGACAATTACCCCAAAAACTTACTCTAAACCGGAAAGTAATGGACACTTAAAGGACAACACTCGTGAAATGATTTAGTGTTTTTTAAACAGAAGAACACAGATGGAACACATGAAGTTCCCTTGCAAGTTTATTTATTTATTTAAGAAGTGCCACTCCAATGATGATAGTTGTGCCAATTAAACGTGAGCTGGTTTCCAAGTATACAAGTCTGGATTTTCTTGTGTAGATGACGGTTAAAATTTTAAAAATTGTAAAAATTGTTCTCTATCTTTATTATCAGAATAAATGAATCGTTGAACTCACAATCTCTTGTATTCTATCAGCCGTGCTCATCCAATCAACTGACAAGTGATTTATTTCCATGTTTATAAAATTGAACAAACATTCCTCAAAATTAAACTTTTAAAAAACTTACAAAAGGGCATAGTATGTAGTTACTACGCTGCCGGAATGCAGGAGTGGCGCTAGGAGTTGTTGTTGTAGTTTGTTGGTGTGTTTGCTATCTTTTGTGTATTTGCCCTAAAACACAAATTAAATAGCCAGGAGTTTGGGCCTAAACATCCTCCATGATCTACTCCCCTAATAGAGGTAGATTCCTTTATTGCATGGTTACCTGGCCAACCGTCACTAGGGGAAAAAGATGGAAGCTGCAATGATGTCTTGTACATTGCATAATTCTTTGTGGTGTCAATACACCACACTATCAGTATTGGTCTCTTGATGGGAAATGTTTCCCATTGTGGCATTGTGAAATTTGCTCGTGAACTTGTGGTTAGATTGCTGGCACTGATTTACATTTACGCCAAACAGGACTGTCATCTCCAGACGTACAAGTAGTTCTGTTCTACGTCAAAACAGTACAGAAATAAATTGTAAAGAATAGTGGATGGATGTGCTCAGAGCACTATTTCATACATCCAATACAAATTTTAAATTTAAACGCAGGACTGGTTCCCGTCCCGTGCGGGCTGCACTGTGATTTCACATGCCATTTTGTTGTTTAATGGAAACCCAAGCAGCAAACCTTAGAATTTTTTTAAAGATAATCATTTTGCTGATAGCACACGACGTACTGTATGCCAAAATGTGTGTTGTGACCAGGCAGACGTGATAGAAAAAGTGTGCTTATTCGTCATACCAACGGCACTAGTCTGTTTAATTCTCCCAGACTTGTTCAAGTAAGTACAGTATATCTGCACATGATTTCAAATTTTATTTTTGTTTTAAGCTATCTATTATTTATTTAGATGGAGAAGTTCTCCATATTACTACACGAGAGAGGAAGACGAGGAAATTAGAGGTTTCGTGGGACTTTTTATAATTATTATACTCGTATATTTTTTAGCGTTTTGTTGAATAGAAGTTTAATTTAATTTTTGTTTTACTTGCGAATTACGGAACGTTTGGTTTTAAATTATTTTACCTCGCGTTTGTTCTACAGTTGTATTTAGTAATGAGTGTTTTTAAAGTTTAGTTATTGTTTTATGTCATTAGCAGTTTAATATAAAGCACTTTTACTTCTGTTTAAGAGTTTATATATTTATACAATTAATTTATTACTTTCTTTCTAGATTCGATGTATGGATTTCTATTATACAGTGGTGGCCTATTACCGTACCTAATAATGTACCAACCCAACCATTAATTAATTTCCCTGCGGATTTTAAATTTTATTTTTGTTAAAATAACGCTTATTTTTTTAGATTTCGTAATTCCACCTATTTTTACACCAGAGAGGAGGATCGAGCTATAGACGATTTTATAGAGGCAAAACGCAGGCAATACGCAAAGGGAATCCCGACTTGGGAATTGCGTTGGTATACCCATCTGCGCAAGTACTGGTTCTTCTGGGGGCCACTCAAGTAAGTATATAGCTGATTTCAAATTTTATTTCTGTTATAAACTATCGATTATTTATTTAGATGGAGAAGTTCTCCGTACTATTGCACGAGAACAGAAGATTTACACATAAGAGCTTTCGTTAATGCAATCTCAGTGTCTCAATTTTTAGGGATTTATTTCGGTCAGTACCAGGTGGCATATTTGTATACGGTAACTGATTTCAAATTTTATGTGTCAAATATTCGATCATTCGTTTAGATGGCAAAACGCAGCCTAACATTTTACATTAGAGGAGGAACAGAACATCACTCGTTTTGTGAATTCCAAAAACCAACAGTACAGGGACGGAATTCCTGCATGGGAGATCAAGTGGTTTCATATGTGGAATTACCGGTACTGTTTTTTTGGGTCCAAGCTTTGGATCGTTGCAAAAAAGAAGCCGCCATTTGTTTGGCGAGGATCAACTTGATACTTAGGTGACACAATACTTAGGTAACGCAATCACAAACGTAAGCTATCTACCATATTAGTTAGTAATGAGTGTTTTTAAAGTTTAGTTATTATTTTAAGTTATTAGCAGTTTAATATAAAGCACTTTTACTTCTGTTTAAGAGTTTATATATTTATACAATTAATTTATTACTTTCTTTCTAGATTCGACGCATGGATGCCTGTGTCAACTAACGGACGGAAGGAGGGAAGACCTCAGGAGCTACTCTACTGACTATATCTACGACTTATGAAGTGATGTCTGCTGCGATCGGGCACATACCATACAAAATGTGTGCCAACTCATCATAACGACGTATCCGATATGTTCAATCCTTTCGGATCTATTCAAGTAAGTATATAGCTGATTTCAAATTTTATTTGTTATTAACACTCGATTATTTATTTAGATGGAGAAGTTCTTATTACACGAGAACAGAAGATTTACACATAAGAGCTTTCGTTAATGCAATGAATGGCATCAATGGTATACCGGCTTGGGAAATGAAGTGGTTCCATATGTGTTCTTAAAGTTTAGTTATTATTTTAAGTATTAGCAGTTAAAAATAAAGCACTTTCTTTCTAGATTCGACGCATGGATGCCTGTGTCAACCAACGGACGGAAGGAAGTCAGGAGCTACTCCAGTGTCGCTATTTGTTAATATTTGTATGTTAAAACAGTTTACTTAGTTTTGAATAGTTGTAATATTTTAAGTAATTCGTTTTATATTTTTTTGTTTTTGGGTAATTAAAAATTTTGTATGCATTTAGTGTAGTTACCGGTATTACATTTTGTGTAATTTTGGAAACAAAATTAATAATTTTTACACTATTCTTTGAATAAAATTTGTTTTTTAAACTTCTTTGCTTTTTATTTAATGCAAGAACAAATAAAATGGGAGAATCTGTATACCCACCCACCATCCCCCTCGTCAACTGTTATCTCAGTGTCTCAATTTTTAGGGATTTATTTCGGTCAGTACCGGGTGGCATACTTGTATACGGTAACTGATTTCAAATTTTATGGATTTGTTTCGATGGAGAAACGCAGCGTATCATTTTACATTAGAGGAGGAACAGAACATCACTCGTTTTGTGAATTCCAAAAACCAACAGTACAGGGCTGGAATTCCTACATGGGAGCTGCATTGGTTCTTAATTAGGTATTATGGATATTTCTTTGGTCCATCGTTTCGGGCGTGGGGTTTTGTATCATATAGGCAATAGTAGAACAAGTTATTAATATTGAGCAAGAAATATAAATACAAACAGAAAGACAATCGGAATGTTAGCCCAAGAAGTTTTAAAGGAATAAAAATTGTTAAAAGATTCTTTTTTTTCTGTCCATATATTGAGGAATTGCTTTTATCGTTTAAAAGATTTTACAATTGGCACAAACACAGGTCCCTAAACTGAACACACAAGAAACGAAAACAACTTTCCACCATGTTTATCCAATTACAATTCAGCATTTCCGTGTCCACTGTCGCGACCAATTATTATTAATAATAGTTTTCAATAAAATTACATTAAATTAAAACAAGTTGTAGTTATTTCACTAACTATTATTTTCACACAATCCATTTTGGAGTTTAAGCAACATTTGCGGCAAAGCAATATACTGTTATTTTGTTTGCTTTTTCTAAGCTTAAAGACAGTGCTTTCCACCATGTTGTTGTTTTCAAACAGCAAAAAAATTTTCTTGCATTTGCAACACTGGAGAGTGTCATTTTCAAAAAAGTGAAAGCTGCTCAAAAGCTTACAAATATTTTAGTTTAACACTAGAACAGCGAGACTGGTTAAAATAACCTGATGGGTTTCCAATAGTATTTTTTGATGCTTTACATCATAAATCAGTAAACGTGGCATTTTTCTTAAAGAGAATTAACCTAGAACGACTGCACTCAATGTTTTGACGTCAAATTGATTTGTTTTAAATTCAGAAACACCTTGGGGCGTCCCCAACAAAGATGAAAAGACAAAGAATCACTCCATGGATCATACAGAAAAAGGTGACTGAAAAATTGTCCACAGTCCCAGAGAAGTCCAACCAAGGGCATTTGAGATTGAAGAACCTTGACCATACTCTGAGCCACTGATTACTTTAAAAATAAAAACCAGGTTTCAGAAATCATATCCCAAACTGAATACTTCCATCATGTCACGAAAAAAGGCAAATGCCATTACCAATCAGGAAAAATGGCAAATTACGAAAACCCACCAATTTCAAATGAAAAATTCAAACCAAAGTTTGAAAAACCACCAAAAAGCACCAAAACGCTCCAAAAGGTGCATCAAATAATATTCTTGCCAATCGGCACACAACTGAAGAAAAACAATTCGAACTAGGCCTATAGTAGGCCTAAAATGGCGCCAAACAATATCAAAAGAACATATACGAATTCAAACTTGCTGAGAAATTTGCAGAAATGTAAATCCCATGTTTATGAAACCAACCAACCTTTATGAAATCAAACCCGAGTTAAATTCCGTGAAAAACGAACGAACACAGCATGTCGAACAGCAAAATCGTGCTGTATATCTCGCCTCGTGCTGATCGAGACGAAATTACGTGACAGATTATTGTTTAGCGTCCCTGCCCATGCGCAGAAGAAAAAAAACAATCCGACGACTACGGAGATTTGTTTGGGCCATCGTGTCTATTTCCTGCATCATGGAGACTTCACTTTCTAAAATTTAGATTAATTTTTAAAATTTAAAAAGCACGTTGGGTTTGTTTCTTGCTGAACTTTAAAATGTCATCAGGTTCGTTTTCATCGTTCATTACCAAGGTAGGAAATTTTCATGATCAGTTTGAATACGAAATTGTATTCAATTTGATCTCGCAGTGAATTGCTAAACATACTTAAAATTTCATTGATTTGTGCATAAAAACCACAAATCTCGATCGTTTTGTGGGTGTTTTATGAATTTTTCAACTTACATCAATTTGAGGATCTAATTTGGATGATCTTGGTCATTTTTATTCAAAAATTACATTTTTGCACATGAAATAGTCAAATTTCACGTATAAAATTACATTTTTCTGCCTCCAAACGCACTTTTGTCCCTTTTTCATCTATTTTTAAGGTTTAACTTACAATTTTATGCCTTAAAATGCATTTTTGTTCAACAATGGAGCAAGACTTATCCATTTGTGGACAAATGGAGACTGTAAAAGCAGTTTTTCACTGCTAGAGATTGTTACAAAGGCTCTCTGGAATGTTAGATCTGAATAAAACTCTTTGCGCCACTAGAGCTAGACATTGTTTTATAGCTGCTTGTTTTTATTCGTTGTGTTATTTTGTGGTTGTCTATACATTCTATAGACCAGAACCCAGACCCAGACAAACCAAGCCAAAAATCTCACAAATAAAGATCTTTTTATTCTCTAATTAAAACGTCAAAAACACAAAATCAATTCTTTTTACCACCTTTAATAACAGGACAACGTCGTAGCGAGTAGAACCAGACCGGCTCCCACTCCCACTCCCACCCACAACTCATCTCGATCGTTTATGATCCAGAAACGACGAAAAATCAAATTTTGATGAGACAAAAATTGAACTTTATTTCTCCACGTAACAAAAATACATTTCTCTAATTCTCTTTTCATGTTTGCTTCGTTTTAAACCTTTTCCTCCTCACATCGGGATGTCGCTTCAGAATATTCTCCTGATACCTCTCCAAAGCATCTTCCAAGTCCGATTCTTCCAGATCAGATCCATCGTATTCCGGCATATTCATCACCAATGGATAAACTCCACTAGCCAACGACCGAAACCTAAAAAACAAAAATAAAAATCAATAAATCTAACCCTAATTCCACTCCACAACTAACTTTTTCGCCAAATCGTAAGCAGTCGCTCTGTTTCTATCCCGAACACCCTTGGTTGAGGCTAACTTGATGAGTCTCTCAGCAATGGCGGCGTAATCGAACTAAATAAACCAAAAAAGATGCGTTAAATGACGTTATTAATGTTCGTTTCACACATTTACAGTCAAGAAAGGTAAGTTCAAGTCCCGTCTTTCGTTCTTTATGAACATGGTTCGATAGCTGTGTTTCTTGATCTTCGATTTTCCCTTTTTCCGCTTCCGTTTCGGCTCCACTTCTGGTTCCGCCCCGTTTTCCACCGTTTCTACGATTTCCTCTTCTTCCGGTGGCTAAATTTCGTAAAAAATTAAATTTTATTTCAGTATTTTGAATTTTCAAATAGAAAGATTTATTCGTTTACTGGCGCCACTTCCGGTTCCGCCTCCTTTTCCACTGTCTCTAGGATCTCCTCGTCTTCCGATGTCTAAATTTCATCAAAATTAAATTTTATTTGATTAATTTTTAGGTTTTATTTCTTTTTCTGTTTTTTATTTACGGGTCCGATTTCCGGTTCGCTTTCTACGTCCATTTTGTGTTTGTCGTCCATTCCAACGTTTGAAATTTTCATGATCAGTTTGAATACTTTGTCGCCGATTCGATTTCGCAGTGGTTCGCTAAAAGTATTTAAAAATTAATTTATTTGTGCGTTTTGTGGTTGTTTTAAAAATTCATGTATTGTAGGTTGAAATTTTGATCATTTTCAAATTTCATGTCCAAAATTACATTTTTCTGCCTGAAAATGTATTTATTTTTCATTTCAGATCAATTTTTGACAATAAAAAATTCATTTTTCAGCCTTGAGATGCAAAATTTCATCTAAAATGATAAATTTTCATCTAAAAATAAAATTTTCCATCTGAAAATCAATTTTTCAATCTAAAAAAAATCAATTTTTCAATCTAAAAAAAATCAATTTTTCAATCTAAAAAAATCAATTTTGCACATTAGAGCTGCATTTCAACCTCAAATTACCTTTTCGTCACCACAATAAGCTTACAATACGGTTCGATCACCTTCATTTTAACTTCATCCGACACCTACCAAACCAAAAAAAATTAAATTTTCACACAAAACAATCCAATTTTCTCAAACAAACCTCGTCCTCAGACACTTTAGCAAACTCCTCCACATAAACCTCAGCCAAATGCAGCTGCAAACTCAATGGGAAGCCCTTAAAAGTGCCGTGTTTCCTAATCACAATCGTCTGCAACACTCCAACCACTTTCTTCACAAGCACAAAGTCCCACTCTTTCCTCTTCAAATACTCGAAAATCGCCGAAATTCCTTGCCGAAACAACTGAAAAACACACAAAATTATTAAAAACACATTTAGGCTTAATTATTCGACCATTTGGCGGCACCATCTCGAATTTATTCAGTCGGAAACGATCGATTCCGAACCACTCGCGCCCCATCGTGTTCAGGAAGTTCTCCACGAATTTCAGCGCCGAATTCCTGCTCTGGAAATGATGGATCAAACCGGCGATCGATGCCGCCAAATCCTCCTGCACTAACGGCTTGTCCGACATCCACATGCAGTAAAACAATCCTTTCCACAGTTTGAGCATGTCGTCGTTTTTGAAACCTGAAATAAATAAAAATAAATATAAACACCGCATGGCAGCCATTAAAAATTCGAAAAAAATGATTAAAACCTTAATATTTTTACCGTTTTTTGACGCCGATCGTACACGGATCCAACGCCTCAACCGTTTTAACGCTCTATCGCGTGTTGTTTTCTCATTAGCGGCGAGTTTTTGGGCAAATTGGACCTCCAAAGGCAAATTCTTCGCCGCCGTAGCCATTATCGGATCGCCGTATAAAACATTATATGTGTTCACACTTATGATGTCATCACTATATTCTAGTATAGTTTTGAACTTACTAATGAACTGGGAAACGAAAACCAAATCTGTTTAGCGCCAGATGGCGGGATGGTTGTGTGAACAAAGCAGACGATAAAGATTTGTCAAAAACAAGATATAAAATATTTAAAATGCATTTTTGGATACACTCAATATCAAATTACATCACATAACAATTTGTTTTCTTTTCCACATTTCATCCATCTCATTCTGCTTTTCTTTTTCTGAAATCTTGTTCCACATCGAGATACATCAAAATGACGATCAAAATTATAAAAATAATGGCAGACACTCGCAATATCGAAAACGCGGTTGAAAAGCCCAATATCGCCATAATAAAAGTTACCACGGTTACAGTTAAGCAAAACAGCAGCACTAACACAACCAAAACCACATCATCCATTTTGACCAAATCATCGAGTTTCTATCGTACAAAATCGTGCAAAACATTCTATTAGATGAGATAAAATCAATTTCCAGTACCAATTACAATATTTTCCGTCCCATCACACGATATATAAATATATTATAGAATTTCGACCACACTTGATGCACTCGTTTGTAAATAGTTCGTTCGTTTACCGCCAGATGGAGCCACGCTCGATTAAAAATGGCGGACGAAGCAGACGATGTGGATTCAGCAAGTTTGGTTGTAAAACAATATGTTTCTGATGTTTTAGACTTTAGTTCTCATTATGGGAGTGACTTGAGCATGAATTACACGGCATTTAATATAATAGGAAAGCCCAGCGTGTATCCGAGTTACGGAGACTACGCGGACACATTTCTACTCGTGAGTTACGAAAAAGTGCAAATAAAATCGAAATTAAATTGGAAATAAATTGGAAAATAATTGAAAATTAACTTGAAAATTCCAGAGAACATTCGGCCCGTGGTGGGAAAATGCTCCGTCGTCGTGCAGATCGTTTAAATTCAAGAACCGCAACGCGTTTTACGGCCAGGATTTCATCGGTTTGCGAAAATCGAAAACAAAATTGTTTTGACGAGCAAAAATGTTTAATTTTTTACATTTTTTAGATTTGAAATTCGACCAGTTGGTTTATCCAATCCGTGTGGATATTTACGAGACTTACAACCCCGGCTCCGTCGTGAGAATCCTCGCATTTAACGCACAGAACGGCGGGTGAATTAAAATTCAAAAATCAAATTCAAAATTAGAAAAATTAAAAAATCAAAAATCAAATTAAAAATTAGAAATATTAAAAAATCAAAAATCAAAAAATCAAATTTCTTTAGAGCTTCGTTCCCGGGAAGCCGGCTGAATTTTGGAGGTCTCAAATCCCGGGGAAAAAATAATTTAAAAAAAAACGGTACTGGCCGAAATTACTGGAAAAAAACGCAAAAAACGTCGATTTTTGGTTTAAAATATCAATATTTGGGATAAAAACATTGATTTTTTTATCGAAAGTGGAAATTTTTTGGCTACAAACGTCGATTTCTGGTCTAAAATGTCAATTTTTGGGCCGAAAACATCAATATTTTGTTTAAATGTCGATTTACCGGTATGTTTTTTTTAGCAGGTGGCATTTGTTGTGGCAGGGCTCGCCGTCGAGCGACCAGATATTCGAATCGAGAATTTTCTCACCTTACATGAAAACCACTCCGTTTTCAACCAAGTTAAAACACAAAAAATATTTTATTTTCGTAATAAATTAATTACCATAAGGTAATTTTTTTATTTTATTGCAGCATTATTAGGCTGGAATTTAACCATTACCACGCCGATTACTACACGGAAATCGACGCTGTCATGCTCATCGGATCGAGTGTTTCGCTGTGCAACGACAACAACGTGACAAACCGCAGTTTGACGACGCCTTTATCGAACGACATCGACTCGTTCGACCGATGGGAGGGCGATTTCACGAAAAAGACGAACGAACGGAGTTTTTTCGACAAATTACCCGTAATTTGTGCTTTATTACACCGTATATTTAATTCTAAATGCATTTTTTGCTTTCTAGCACGAAGTTATCAACTTAATTGTTGGTTATTTGGATCTCCCATCGCTCTGCAAAGCCGCTCGCCTCAATATGTATTTATTTGTTTCTTTTTTTTCTTGATACCAAAAAGTCCGGTACTGTACTTCCGGGAAATCGGTACTCTCATCATTTTAGGCAATTTTTTTAATTTTTTTTTATCATTTTAGATGATTCTTTGATTAATTTATGACATGTTTTATCGTTTTAGAGGTCTTATTGTTATTTAGATGTTATTGATAGCTTTTTAATCGTTTAAAACGATTAAAAATCTATCAAAACGATTTAAAATCCATAAAAAACCGTCTAAACCGATGAAAAATCTATCCAGAACAGTCTGAAAGGATGAAAAATCCATCAAAAACAGTCTAAATGATAATAAAGTCGTCTTAATTTCTCGGGTTTCGGTACCCTAATTTTTCGGCCGGTTTCCCGGGAAATCGGTACCCAATGTACCCAGAAACGAAACCCTAATTTGCGTGCAAAATGGATATTTTTATTAAATTAAATGTCAATTTTCTGAAATTTCCTCAAGGTTATTTTACAACCATTGCTACGATTCACTTTTATACATCGAACTGGATTTACAAGCGTGTTGGGAAAAGGTACATACCCTACATTCAAATCCGCTTCGAGATAAATCGAAATTCATTGAATGAATGAATTATTTATTTCAGATTTCCAATAAAACGTTAACGGGACTGCAATCGCGCTGCTGCAACTTACAGAAACTGAATTTATCGTGGTGCGGTCACTACGAGCGCATAACGCCCCAATCGTTTATTAAGTAATTGCAAACATTTTTAATTAATTAATTAATTAATTAAGTCGTTTTATTGTATTTTAGTTTTATAGAGAATTGCGGATCACAAATCACACACCTGCGGCTCGCCAATTGCCAGTTCGTAAACAACGAATGCCTGCGCTGCTTTTGCCTCGTTTGTACAAATTTAATCGAACTCGACATTCGGTGTTGCCGACAGAAATCGCTCGACCAATCCGGTTTCCAAGAAATTTGTCACTTGAAACGTTTGTCGCGCTTGAATCTGTACAGAACGGTCATCGACGCGCACTCAATCATCGCCATCGCAAGGTGTTTTCGCATTAATCGTTTAAAACGCGTTTTAGAACGAGTTTCCTGTCCTAAAATAGGAACTGTCCGGCGCTGGAATATCTCAATTTAGGCAGCTGCATGGGAATAAGTAACTACGACGACGTTGCCATCGAATTGGCGCAGCGCTGTAGGTAATACGGATGCACGCAACAAGCAAATTGGTCATTTCTTTGCTAATGTTTTTGTTTATTTGCAGCAATTTGAAATGCTTGGATCTGTGGCGAGCGAAGAGCTTGACGCGAGTGGGATTTTTAGCGATCGCCAACCAGTGCCAACATTTGCAGGAATTGGACGTCGGCTGGTGGTAAAATGATTTATTTGAATTCAACTCAATTTTCTTTTTTTTTTCTTTTTTTTTTACAGCACTGACCTGTCCACTGCTGGCGAATGTTTGTCGGAACTCGTTAGAAATTGTCCGAGATTGAAAAAATTATTTTTGACTGCCATTAGGTATTAAACAAATATTTCTTTAGACACGGTAGTGACTCCGAACAAAAAATTGAATTTTTGGGTGTAAATGTGAAGTTTTGGGTCTAAATTTGAATTTTTGGGTCTAAATTTGAATTTTTGGGTCTAAATTTGAATTTTTGGGTCTAAATTTGAATTTTTGGGTCTAAATTTGAATTTTGGGTCTAAATTTGAATTTTCTTTGTAATATTCATTTTAGGACTTTCCGCGACGCAGACGTGGCAGCCGTGTCTTATTACTGTCCCAATTTGGAGCAATTGGACATTTTAGGAACACGAGAAGTTAGTCCAGTTGCGATTCTACGGTGATTTGCCCCGTTTATTTTTATTTTTATTTCTTCTATTTTTTATTGATTTTTTGATTTCAGCGCTTTGCACGAGTTCAAGAACCTTCAATATTTGGACGTGTCTTTTTGCACGCAAATCACGAACGAAACTGTCGATCATTGGCGCCAAATTTTTCCCGCGACATCGATCAAGAAGAGTTTCCAAATCAATTTAGGTCGTTCATCCTCACACTGAACACTTGACAAAATAGATTTAAGTAGTACAGTTTTGGATTCACAAGTGCACTGGGAAACGAAAACCAAATCTTAAATCTTTAAAAACTAGAAAAGGGATCCATCGAAAATCGAAATTGTTACGTTAATTCATAATATATTCTATATTTTTTTTATTTTCTTCGTAAAATAAATGTAAATATTGTTCCAGAAATAAAATAATGTTTTGAAAAAAGTTGTAAGAACTAACTCCGGATCGAAATTATTAAATGCGATGACGTCATACAACATTATCGGTTACTCGCTTAGCCTATTTGCGAGGCTCGGTGTGTAAAATTGTGAAAATGGCGTCGAATGGGAAAGAACTAACCACTTATTCCATTACTGTTCCCGAAAGCGAAGCGGAGAAAATTATTTCTGGTAAGAATTAGAGTTGTGTTGTTTGCAGCGATCGTTTTTGTGCGGTTTGCACGAGTTTGGCGGGCGCGATGTGTTTTGGTTCCTTTATTTGTTCCACGCTGCAATGATGTCATTTCATTTCCAAAATGGCTAATTCGCAACTTGACAAACCGTTCCTAATTTTCGATAAATTACAACTGTGTTGGGATGGTTGGCTTCCGGATTAATCTTGAATCTTGATATGAAATTTGAAAACTTGTTTTTTTTTTGTTTTTTTTTTAAATACGGTAAATTAGAATGCAAATTTGTTCGATTTTTTTTGTGAAGATTTAGAAATATAAATACAAATACTTTCTGATTTTATAAATTAAAAATACAAAATTTTGTTGTTTGTACCGTATCAATGTTGAATTTTTCAGTAAAAATTCGAAATTTTGTTGAATTTTTCAGTTAAAATTCGAAATTTTGTTGAATTTTTCAGTAAAAATTGATTTTTTTAAAAATATTTTCACTTTTTTCCAAAAAATTTATTTCTATACTTGCTTGACGTTTCTCTAATTTGTTTGCAGACAATTCTTACGCGCAGGAATGGCTTCTAAAAGTGAAACAGTGGGCAGCAAATTCAGGTATAGGTAAGACAAAAATTAATTGAAAAATTAAATAAAATTTTTTCTTTAGAAATTGTTTATGTTGAAGATGGTAGTCAAACGCCAGCAATCATAACATTACCAGCTGGCGAAGCCATAACCGTTCCATCGGACATAAATGCGGAAGGAACCGTTTCGCTTCCCGCAGAATCGGTCACAATTCCAATTGATCCTGTCACAGGTAACTAAATCACCTTTAATGCAAAAAAACAATGCTATTTGGATGCAAAAAAATTGATTTAGACTTTTTTCAATGGAAAAACGTCTAAAATAAACACAAAATACACTTTTTAAACCCTTCTCAATGCATTTATTATGAAAAATGCACGAACCAAGGCTAAAAATTCTCTTTTAAGAGATAAAAAGTACACAAAAAATGCAATTTTAGGTGAAAAATATTTTTATTTAATTTTAGATCCTTCGTTGGTTTATAAGAAACGGGAGAAAATTTTCAATTGGACGCACAGATTGACCACGATGCTGATCAACATGCGGTTGGAGATGGAGCAGGATTTCAAGTTCCCAACCACGTGCAAAAAGGCCGATTTGTGGGACAAAATTGCGTTTGAAATGCAGAAGACGACTTCGAGCGCGTACGGGCTCACCGGAATGATTTGCGACTCCAAGTGGAGGAATCTGTTGACCACGTACAGGAAGTTACGTGAAACATACAAGACGAAAAAAGAGAGAAGGTACAAAACTGAAATTATTTTTCTTTTTTTCAGAATGATCAAAAATTGTTTTTTGGGTCAAATTTTTTCAAATTCTGATTGAAAACACGAGAAAATAGTTAAATTCGTTGAAATATTTGTGTAAAATCTGGATAAAATCAATTTTTAAGCCGAATTTTGGTTGAAATGTTAGAAATTGAAGCAAATTATTAGCGAAAAATTATTTTAAAAAAATTCGATATTTTCACGAAATGTAATGAAAATTCACTAAAATTATTCAAAATTTTTTCACATTACGCTGGAAATGTGAATAAACAAACCTATTTCTACATTTTTTGGCCGAATTTCTATCAGTTTGTAATGAAACTCGACGAAAAATTCAATTTTCGACCATTTTGTGTCGAGTTTCCATCAATTTTGTCAAATTATCGTGAAAAATGCGAGAAAAATCCAATAATCTTCCATTTTTTGTGCCAAAACGTTCAAAATGTATTCAAATCCACTAAAAATTTGATTTTTATTTATTCATTTATTTATATTTATTTTTTTAACTTTTTACAGACGGAATTGGGAATTTTTCGAGCAACTAGAAGACGCATACGGGGAAGAACTGGACAACCCGATTGATAAATGCGAGCTGACATCGACCCAGCAAGCGAACATGCAAATCTCGTCGTCTGGCAGCAGCAACGGGACGAGCAACCCGGCAAAACGCCAGAAAACCTGTGAAACGTCGCCCCCCGAGTGGTTCCTGGCTTACAGGAGAGAGGAACGGTTTTCGGAGGAGAAACGGCGGAAGGAGGAGAAGGAACGACTCGATCGACTCGAGAAAATCGAGCAACAGAAAATCTCCGTTCTCAATGAATTCAACAGTTTATTACGAATTCTCATTGAGAAACAAAAATAGCAATTCGGATTTATATATTTGTAAGTTACTTTTACGTGTTTATTGTACAGCAATTTTGTTTACATGAAATAAATTTTTTTTTTGTTTTTTCATTGAAAATTCGTACAATTTCGTTCATTTTCCGCGTAAAAATGAAATTCTTACGAATATAAATGAATTTTTAGTTTTAAAAAATTGTTTTCATCACCTTAAAAACTATTTTTTACCAAAAAAAAATATTTTTATAAACATTTTTTGTTAACAAACTGGAGCAATGAAAGTTTCCGCAGTCCCTGGTTTTACCACCAGCACTATTTTCATCCCGCCTTTTAGCTCCATCTCAAACGAGGCCTTTAGATAAGATCATCGATTGCAATGACTGGTAAGTCAGCTGGTTTAGTGACCTATGCGAGTCCACACACACGATGGAGGAATTTCGTGTTTGCAAATGGGAATGCGAAAAGGATTTGCTGAAATCAACCAAAGTTGAATTACAACCCAATTTTAATGTTGTGGCAATTTTGACGAACTGCAAACTCGACTGGTACTGTTTAAAGCAATCAACATGGCTGCCGCCTATCAACAATGTTGCAGAGTAAGTTCAATTAGTCACTGATTAAATCACAAATTTATTAATTAATTATTTTTTAAATTTTAGTTTTTGCTTCGAAGAAAATTGTGGAGAGAAATCACGTGTTTTGCTCCTGACAGAAGATTATTTTTTTGTATTGTATGAAATTTTTAACGATGGAATCACAAAAATCTGCGATTTTCCGTTGCAAAAAGGTGAAAAATAGTTTTAATTATTTAAAATTGTAATAAAAATTTTATTTTTCAATTTCAGATTTCGACACATTTCGTTTTCTCGGATTCGTTTCCGGTTGCGCGGTCATCTTGACCGATTTCTCATCAGTTTCGATTATCAATATTGAGGAAAAATCAAAAACGACATTAAATTTAACCAAAATAACAACCTCACCTATAATAGAATTCAAAGTCGCATCAAATTCCATTTATCTACTCACAAACGAGGCGATTTTCACATGTCGAAGCAGCGGAGAGCTCGAAAACACTTTCAACTTGAAAACTCTCGCCGGAGACAACCCACGCCATTTTTTTGTATCCGCAGACGAAAAATTCGTCGCGGTCTTATCCGAGCACGGAACTTGTGTTTTCCACGAAATCAAAGAATCCAAGTAATAAAATTTAATCATTTTTTATTTTTTTAAATAATTTTTACAATTTTTTTAAATTCTATATTTTTACAGATCTGGAAATGCCATCCACATTAAAAACTCGAACAGAACGAATCCAAGAAACGTCTCCTACTGGGAATTGATGCAGAAAGGCGTAAACTTGAAAGACGAGGCCGAATTTATTAAAAAACTAGACGAGGATTGTTTACTCACAATGTTAAACTCCCATTTAACTTGTAAAAGTCATCTCAATTCGAAGAAACTAAACAAAATGTGGGATTTTACGCCGTCCGGCTGCCGAATCGAAGATTTAGAAATATCCTCCAATTTTGTATTTCTGCATTGCTCCAGCGGCGAAACGAAAAAATTACTCTTAATCGAGCGTAAAAGTGGAAAGCACATGGAAACATTGGCGTAAATAACTCCATAAAGCCAAATTCAAACAAAAAATTCCTTTTTCTATCGTGTTTTTCGTGTAAAAGGAATCCAAGTTTGAATTTAACATTAAATGTTGCGCCAAAATAATTTAAAAAAATATAATTTCAGCATAAACAAAAATAATATTTTATTATTTGGGGTTGCTGGTGGAAATCCCAACTTAATACTAAGTAACGATTACATTTCCGTGCTCATCTACTTACCAAAACAAGAAATGCTCTTAAACAAGGTGAGTGATTAACACGCGCAGTCTCAGTGGTGGATCATCTGCCGGAGAAACACACGAGGCAAGGCAAGCCTCATATTTTTAGCCCCGTGCGCGTAAAACTATTAGGACGGCCCTACGAGGTCCTAAGCACGCAAGAGAAAAGTTTTAACCCAAGAAATATATTCAAGATCAAGAGCCAGGAATAGCTCACGTTTTGCCATAGCGTCAGCAATGTACTGTGCGGTGATTCGCCACTGCCGTGCATCGTTTAATGTTTATTATGTTTTTAGATGATGGTTTACTCGGACACGCCTCTCGCCGACAAAATCTTGCAGCTGAATTCGTGGCATAACGTCGCTTTGCCGTTGACGTTTCTCGATTGGGGGCTGCACAACCATCAGCTGGGATTGGTCGCCGTCTACTTGAAGAGTCAAAAGAAGGCGTTGAGTGGGAGCGGATCGTTGAGCGAAATGCTGCGACTCAACAACGAAATGATGGAATTGATTTTTTCAGTCATCGAAGAGCAAAGCCATTCGTCGACGTTTGTCGAGCAGATTCTCAAACTCAGCTTACAATACTTAATAAGGTGCCCAAACTAAAATATTTACACAAATTCTTTTTTTCTTTGTGTGAAATCTATAGAGAAATTTGATTTTTTTTAGTCTATCGACGGATTCTTCGGCCAAATGTTTGCACCACGACGAATTTCAACAGTTTATCGTTTATTTTATGAAGAAAACCAGACATTTCTTGAAACCACCGATTTGTCATCACAAAAGCTTCGATGAATCGATGAATTTAGAGAACGAAGACATCGTCGAGGATGAAAGCGAGAAAAAATTGGATTTGTGCGAGTCGCTGATGGAAAGACGGTTACCGCAGTTACAGCATGGTTTGCGCGGATTGGACAGAGCGAATAGTTTGAAGGAGATAACTGTTGAAGGAACCGATTTAGTTATGCGTTATGTTGTTTCTCGAGACATAAAAGTGGCCCGCGAATTACTCAATAATCTGGTGAAGATGGAACCGATAATGTCGAACCTCGATATAGCGAAATTTTTGTTGTAACGAATATAAAAATGGCGTGGTTGGTTGGTTGGTTGGCCATAGAACACCATGTTAAAAAAGTTTGATATAACCCATTTTTATTATAACAAACTTTCGTTCCAACGAACTGATTCTTCGGGTTGCTTGCAATTGTAACGTTATAACGAGGTTCGACTGTATTTGGAGATAATGTTTTAAATAATTGTATTTTTTTTTCAGGGGATTGAAGCCAATTCTCATTTACAAAGAGTAAGCGAAATCATTATCCATCGGGATTTACGCGCGTTTTTGTTCGACGAGTTGTCGTTGTCCGATGAATTTCTGTCTAGTGTTAAGTCGCTGAAGAAATTCGAAGAATGTTATCGGAGTGTATCGTTTACTAGTTCCAAAGATGAATTGGTTTTATTGACGTAAGAGAAGAATAATTGTAGATTTTTCACTAAATAGAATTCAATATTCATGTCGTGCAGAAGTTTTATCAAAAAAGCTGAAAAACTGCAGTTTTACCTTGAAAAATGTTCTGCTTAGTGAAAAACTGCATTTGCAATGCTACAATGATATGCTAAATTAAGATAGAATTGTAACTTTTTCCGATTCTTAGGCCCCATTGGGAAAACAATCAAATGAACATTAAGTCACCATCAGCGAGTATTCCTGAAATCTCGTGGACTAGTGAGGACATCAACGATGAAGTGAGCGACACGCGGTCTCCGTTCTATTCCAACTTGGCCCTGTACTGGGTGCAAAGGATGAGCCGCGACCAAATTGATTTGGCTCTCTTCGACCGTTGCCAAACTGAAGTCAACGACTGGTGGATCAACTGGCATTATTGTTTATCTCGCAACGAGATCGATTTTAATCATTGGCCCATTCCGTTGCCCGTTTCACTCGAGTTTGTAAATGAAGAACTCGATCGAATTTCTTGTCTGCCTTTAACGCGTGAATTAGTCAAAATTCATTTAACACGGTAAATTTAGACAAGATTTAGACATTTTAGACATATTTTGCACAAATTTGACTCGTTTTTTGTTTTAGTTTGGGATGTGTTACCCGAACGGACGCGTTGAAACGAACGGCGCTCGCTTCGACCTTATCCCGCGATTCCTTCGCATTGCAATATTTAATCGAAATCTGCAACAACCACAACTACACAAACATCATCTACGAATTCAAGGACGACGTCAATCAACTTCTGGGCACAGACACACTCCCCACGCTGCGACTCATCAACACTTTCCTCGAAGAGGGAAGTGTTGTCGTCGCCTGCTTCGACCAAGTGTCGATGTTCGTCAACGCCAACAGCTCGCAACACGCCGTCGACAGCTTGATAACGGATTATCCGTTTGCCGCCGCGTATTGCTTCGCACTTCCAAATTGCAAACCAGAAATCGTAAGAAATAAATACCACAAATTTTGACTTTTTCTAGAATAAATTTATTTTTCCTTTTTTTCTGTTTTAGAAGGAACAATTAAAACCAGTTCTAAATCATCCGCGGATTAGCATTTTTCTACAACATTACTTGTTGGAAGTCCACGATGTTTCGCTCTATCAATTATTACAGGCGAGTTTGCGAAAATAATTTAATAATTTTTTTAAATTTGGATTAGGGGACGCCTATTAATGACGTTATGCATAAAAATTTAATCAAAAACTGAAAAAAATTTCCCCCATTTAAATAGAAAAAATGTAAATTTCTTCTCTCATTTCTCCATCTTCAGGATTCCGTACCGTTTAACATATCCCGATTATTCGCCAAAAACTCTTCCGAAGACACCGAAAATTCCATCCCGTCGCCTTTCAGCGCCGAAACCAAACACGAAGTCACTGTAGACTTCATGCACTACCTAAAACAAGGCCGGCCGTGCTTCGCCTACCTCCACTTCCTCCTCCAGGAAGGAACTCGCAGCAACAAACTAAACCGCCACCGGTATTTATCAACAAACAAACCACCCCGCTTTAATCCGCTTTAAGCCGCTTGCTGCTCTGCTCTACGTGGGTTTACCAACTTTTGAAAATTTCATACACAAAACTTAGAAGTAAAAAGACTGGTTTTATGTGATGAGTAATTATGTTGGAATTTGGGCTAGAAATGTGAGTTTTCCTGATATTCTGAAGGTTATTATTCAAATTTGGCTAAATTTATAGAAATTTAGGCCAATTTCCTACATTTTAGGCAGCATCTAAAAACGCTTTTTAAGCTTGTTTTGGTTCAATTCTCATCAAAATAAATTCATGCCAGTGAAAACAGAGATTACCGGCATGCGGCTTAAAGCGGGTTAATAGGATAAATAAATAAATAAATCATTCATTTCACGATACAATTTTTTTCTCGCAGGCTTCAAACCGCGTGCGCTCTAGCGACCAGTTTGGCTTTCTCCAACTCCCAACTGCCGTCCATCTGCGCCAGTTGCATCGTTTTCGTCGAACTACTCAACATGTCATCCGCATGGCTACGTCTCAACCTCGAAGCCGTAGCGTTTTTACGAAAAAACGGCATTTTTGTCGATCACTCGAATGTCGATCAGTTGGTGTCGGTCCTCGAGGACAATCTGAGAGCCGAACAACCGGACGGGAACGTCGCCACTTGTTTCCTCCAGAAACTGCAAATGTTTGACGTTCTGGTACGGTTGTGCAAACTGTGCAAGTTGGAGTTGCCGACGAAGCGTTTCTACGACTGGGATTGGTTGTTGTGTCTGGTGGTGGCGCAGCAATGCAATTACAGCGTGTCGAAGGTAAACTCGGGGTTCGCTGCATTTTTCGTGTTTATTGACATTTTTGTAAAATAATGAATAGATGAGGAGCGTGTTTGTTGGTTGGGATCGGAAGGACGTGGCAGAACACGTGCAGATGGCGTTGCAGCAGACGAGGATGGAGCAGAAGAAAGCGAATCAGATTAAAAGTGCCGTGCGCCGCGGCCAAACGTCGCGGGATATTTTGTATAGGAAGCTCGGATTGTTGGAATGCAAGAAAAGTGCGCAAGTGGACAATTTTTTTTTTTAATTACAATATTGCAGATGTTTGAATGTGGGAAATGGCATACAAAATTTGATATTGGTGTCTAGGATATGTATTTTTTTATTTAAATTGCATTTTTTTGCTCCTAAAATTGCAATTTTGCTCCTAAAATTGCAATTTTGCTCCTAAAATTGCAATTTTGCTCCTAAAATTGCAATTTTGCTCCTAAAATTGCAATTTTGCTCCTAAAATTGCAATTTTGCTCCTAAAATTTCAATTTTGCTCCTAAAATTTCAATTTTGCTCCTAAAATTGCAGATTTTGGTATGAATCTACAGAATCAATAGTATGTCCATCCCATATAAACTAAAATGCCTATTTCAGAGCCGGTGGAAGTGAAAGACGAGAGCAGATCGGAAAGCCCGATGTCCTTGCTGTCCGAAGACTTCGCGACACCTTGCGACCTCCTTCAAAACGTGATAGTTTGTTACGAGAGCCACTGCGTCGACAAGACTCTCTGCGCGCAATCAATTTCCTGGAAAAATCCCATGTTTGCTATTTTGTGCAGCAATCAAAGCGACGCCGCCGGTTCTCTCCTCGCCTGGCTGTCCAGCATTCTACGAACGGAAGCGGAGCACATCGAAGGCGCCGTTAGCGCCGCTTTCGCCGACTGCTGGTGGAGCTCGATCTTGTCTCGAGGATGCGGGTTATTCAAACAGTTCCTTCCGTTGCATCTGTTTTTCGATTCGCTCGATTTGTTGTTCAATCTGGATCGATACGACAGCGCGGTTTTGAAGATGCAGGCGTTTTTGCAGAGCTGTTCGCCCGTAAATTTATTGTTGTTTGAATTTTAGTGAGTTGGAGGAAATTAATTAGGTGTTTGAATTGTAGGTTTTGTCTGAGGAATTGGACGAAATGGAACCGTTGGTGTGGCATACGCTCGAATGTGTGTTCAAGTTTTGTTCCGCGCAGTTTAAAGTTTACGAACTGCTCAAAATTTTGCACACTACCAATTTTACAAAGGTGTTTCATCGTAACGGTACACATTTCAATTCAGTTAACTTATTTATTTATTTAATTTACCGGTATTTAATTTATCTAATTTATTTTTCTAATTTGTCTAATTTTTCTTTAATTTGTCTAATTTATTAAATTTATCTATTTTATTTTATCTAATTATCTGTTTTATTTTATCCAATTTATTTGATTTGTGTAATTTATGTCATTCTATAATCTATTAATTTATTTTCTTCATTTTAGTTGATTTTGGCATTCTAAGTTGCTTGCAAAGACACGTTTTGACCACTCTGGTTTCGCTTCCTTACGACGAAATTTTACATTCCGGGGACATTTCTCGCCCACTTTGGTCGCGAACCTTCATCGAGGACCTTCTGCGGGCCAATCACATGCAGGAGGCCGAAAAAGTGCAAGAAATCGTGGAACTCAAGCCCAACATTTTGATTGTTTTCCACCTACAACAATCTCTCGACCGCTTGGAACGGAGCCACAAATGGAAACACGACGCCAAGATGAGACTCAACTTCTGGTCCTATTGCAGCGAAATGTACGCCAAGCACAAAATCCCTTCCGATTTATCCTCACAATTCTTCAAAGTTAGTACATAAATTAATTACCGTATTTTGTGGACGATAAGACGCATTGGATCAAAAGACGTACAAAGAGACAATTTTTCTAAAAAAAAATAAAAAATGTTATTATTACAAAAAAATTCTTAAATTTTATTTTTAATTATTATTTTTATAATTCCCCGATTTATTTTCGTAGGCATCCCAATTTTTGGTCTACTGTTCAAAGTAAAAAAGTGCGTCTTACGGTCTGCAAAATCCAGTAGCGTAGTCTAAGAAATCAATAAATGAATTTTGTTTTATTATTAGAATTGTTCCGAAAAAGTCGTAACGCAAAGCGAGAAGTTTTATTTGCTTAAGTTGGCGTTTAAGTGTCAACCGAACGACGTGGACCTCGAAAGGGAAATGTGGCTGAGTAGAATTCAAGCGCAACTACAAATGGAGGTAAATAATAAAAATAATTAAAAATTATTAGAAATTGTGTGAATTATTAATTTGTTACAGTTGCTCAACGAGGATTGCAAGAACTTTTTGACCGCCAGCGAAACATTGACCGTGCCCGCCCTTTGCACAAAAACCTCCATCTTGCAACGTTTTGGGAAAGTGTCCATCAAAAGCCAGCGCATGGCGGACGAAGAATTCGCGCGCGTCGTGAGCGAAATCATCAGCCGGGAATTGGACCGCGAGCGGATTTTAGATGCGTTGCGCATTTCTGCTTTCTTCGAACAAGAAGACCAAAATCTTTCGCTCGTTTTGGTATACTTTAGAAATGTTTCAGAAATCAATTTACGATGTCAGAACTAATGGGGATGGGGGTTGAGCGATTTGTAAGCTCACATTTTAGTTCAAAATTTGATTTAAAAAATCTATTATAAGATTTCTTTTAAACTTTCGAAAAAATTTGATGAAATATGATGAAATATGATGAAATATGATGAAATTTGATAGTTTGCTGAAATTTGAAATTATTCAGCGAAATATTGAAGAAATTCGACAATTTCGAATATATTTATTTATATCCGACAAAAGTTGGAAAATCTTTAAAATTTTCTCAAAAAAAATCCTCAAAAAACCTATGATGTCATTGACGGACACTCCCTTTAACAAACACCGCTAATTTGCTCACTCCTCATTATCCAGATCTGCATGGACTTGGCCGAAGGAACCACCAAACCAGAAGACGTCGACTTGACTCAATTCCAAACGCGCCGACTCGCCCTGCGCAAGAACTCCAACCCGGACAACAAAATGAGCGACCTCTTCGACCAAATCATCCATTTCTGCAAACACGGCCGCACCTACTGCGCCCGCGTTTTCTCCTACTACAAAGTGTCCCAAGTAAAAACACTCACCGCCAAAACTTAACCAAAATCTCCACTAAATTTTGCATTTATCCGTTCCAGTTACTCGGGACGACCTACACCGTGACCGTCGAACACAAAGACGTGTTCAGCCTCGTCAAGAGTTTGCTGCAGACGAAAACTATCGAGGGGATCAGCCTAGCCAAGCAGTTGTGCTCGGACAACTGCATTTCCAAGACCAGGATCGTCCAGTTCATATCGGACGAAGTCACCAGCTTAATATCCAACTCCAACTTCGAGGACGTGTCGTTCGAAGTGTCCAAAGCGTTCCTGCACTTCAAGGAACTGATGAAACTCATCCCGGACACTTCGCTCGTCGGAAACCAATTGATCGACTTGTCCAAAAATGACGGTCTGTGAAACGTGGAAGGAAAAATTTGAAAAATTGAAAAATTAATTTTCCGGTCGTATTTTCAGTCATGTCGCTCGGCAGCCGCGTGGAACTGGTCATTTGGGCGCATTTTTGCTTCTCGTCGTCGTGCAACACCGAAGGGATCGCGCTCGTGCTTCACCACGCGCACCGCTTGACGTCCATCATGGACGTGGCGCACTCGGCGTTGGTGGTAAAAAACAAATTTTAGTTGGATTTTGATTGGACTTGCTGATTGGTGGAATTTTAGGTTCGGTTGTTGACGGGAATCGGACGGTACAACGAGATGTTGTACGCTTTCGATCTGCTCATGGAGTGGGACCAATTTGAACTTCTGCTCAAGAAAGGAATGGAGAAAGTGAGCGACAACAATTTTATTTTTGTCGTTGTTTTGTGATTGATTTTGTGTTTTATACTTTTTGCAGCTTTATTTCTTTAAGACTTCTTTGCTGGATTATCTGTGGCGGTTCCGGCACACGGATTTGCAGCTTTTTATGATGACGGCCGTCCGGTTTTGTTTATACCGCGAAATGGGCGACATGATACATTCGACCGCAAACAAACATTTAGAACAAGCTACAGGTGTTGTTTTAAGCTCAAATATCGTTGTAGTGAATTCGTTGTGGCAAAAAAACGGTACAATATTCAATTTAGGATGTTTTACATTCATCTTTTTGAATTTTGTGGAGAAAATTTTGCAAAATTTCAACTTTGTGTGGGAAAAATTGGTCGCATTTTTGTCATTTTTTGCCATTTTCTAACATTTTCGAGCGAAATTTGACGAATTTTCGCTATTTTTCGACATTTTTGAGTGAAATTGGACGAATTTTCGCAATTTTTTGACATTTTTGAGTGAAATTGGACGAATTTCTGGCGATTTCCGGCTTTTTTTTTTGCCATTTTTCGCCTTTTTTTTGCCATTTTTTGTCATTGTAAAAAAAAATTGGAGAATTTTTTTTTTAGTTTGTTTTGTTGGGATTTGTTCGAATTTATTAATAACAACTTTCTTATCTATTCTATAAGGTGCGCAAGACTTTGATCAAATATTACAAGATTTAGAAGACGCAGCAGAGAGTTATTCGAAGGCCGGTTGCCACAACCACGCGCAGAAATGCTGCCGACTCGCCGAATTGGTGGCGCTCCAAGTCTACTTTTTGCCGTCCGACAAGAGGATTTTAGGATTGAAAGAGGAGCAAGTGGAGAAATTCATTTCCTCCCATCCAGAATTTCATGAGTCGTATCTGATAAGTTGCGCGTACGAAGCGAAAACAGATTGGGCGGCCGCCATTTACTCCAACGTGGTCGTTGGCGGCAATTTGGAATATTTGAGGCAATTTCACAATTGTCTGGGGGTCAGTGAAGCCGTGGCCGAAAAAATCGTGTCCAGGTACAACACTAATTATTTAATTAGTTAATTTTATAATTTTGATGAATGAAAATATTTATTTCAGATTGGAAAAAGAGAAATCAGCCACGGACAACATGGCGAAGAATTGTGCTTGCGTTGTCGATTTAGTTGAGGATGTTTGCGCCGCTTTCACGCTCAGTAAACGCATCAAATCGGGTTTGACGGACGTCTTGTTGAGAAGCGAAAGTGGTGTGTTCCTGAGAGATAAAATAACGTACAATTTTAAAGGTTTTCCAGGTTAAATTTGTACGGAATGAACTATTTTTGTGAGTACTCTTAAAAAAATATTTTTAAGAATTTTTCAAGTGTTGTGATTTTTATTTTATATAAATATATTTAAAACAGAAAAACTCAGGTTATTATGTATTTATTTTCTCCAATAAATTGTTCTTTATTTATTTATTTCTTTATTTATTTGTTTATCTATTTTTATTAACTTTTAATGACGTCGTTTGCCTGGTCCAATCAGCACATTGCTGCAAAACAGCCATGTAAAGCCGATTTTACACAGTTCTATTACGTAATTATTTACTATGTTTTTAAAATTTTAAAATTATTTAATTAATTAATTTTATTTTTATTTTTTTAATAATAAAATTAACTATTTAATCAACCATCGTCAAATTATTGAAAAATATCGTGACCTTCCTGGCGGCTGAACCGTGAAACCGTATCGATATCCATATCGTCCAACCCTATTTACAACTGTAAATAAGTGCTAAACTCGTCGCGACATTCTCGATGCTTTCCAACTGACTTAAACCACCCAAAATTCCCCAAATACACCGAAATGAACCACCATCAAATGTAAACATTGAACCCGAGGCCGCAAAGCAGCGATCTGGCCAGTTATGCCTCTATTTTCTCGAAAAAAAGGAATAACAGGTGAGACGGAGAGATAGAGCAGACCAGTGATGAAATATTTTAATTAGCAGCTTAAAGGAAGTTGTTGGAGCAAACAAACACTTTGACAACAGTCTCAGCACAAAGCCACACCTATTTCTTTGCTTTTCAGATGGGAGGACAAACAGTCTAGAATCACCAACAGCCAGAAACCACCCACTCACGAGCAATGGAAGTGCACACAACTTTATAGTACAAGAAAGGAGACAGGAAACGAGTCTCAGTGATGAGGGTAATTTGGAATTTGGAATATTAAATTAAATTAAACGCGTTTGATTTACAGCGTTGGCAGTTGACGAGCGAAAAGAAGAAATTATCATTAGAAGAAATTACTGTATTTCTGCGATTAACAACTGCGGCTTTTATTTCAAATTATAGTCTAGCGGTGAACACAACTAAAAATAATAATTCAGGAGCCGGCATATCTATCTTGCAAATATGAATAAGAAATTCAGGCAACCGGCCTCCCTGTATTTGTCTACCTTTGATTGTTGTAGTGTGTCGATAATTCTAGTATTCTACACAACGCAATGTCAATGTCGCCCAGAATCAATTAATTCTTTCGTCAAGAGTTCATTTATTCGATACGCTTGTCCTGATTTTTGATGAATTGTCACGGTGTCCTGGGAATGGTCAGGGCAGGACTTAGGTATTGTGGGGCCTCTAAGCAATTTTTTTTTATTTTTATAAGAGATTAATACAGGTAGAAATTAATCAAAAATCGTTAATCTCACCTTGAAAAGTACAACAGCTGGCATACCGTAACCTAGACACGCTAACTAAGTTAATCTTGCTGCAACTGCCCGCCAACGTTTGCACATGTGCGCGAGTAGAAATTACGAGCGCGAAATTTGAAGCATATTTTCTTGACCAGTGATAAATGTGAACAATTTTTGTTTGCGCAGAGTCGTCGTTCCTGTACGTTACGCCGTTGCGCCGGAAATCTCGCCTGTCGCTTTCGTTGGAAGATGTGCTCCACGACAGCATCGCAGTTGGCTTTTTCCTTCAGTACCTGTCCACTCGCGACTCCTCCTCGCGGTTGAGATTCTGGCTGGACGCGAACAGTTTCTACGCGTCGGCGCAGTCGCGGCTCCAGACGTGCGGACAAACGGCGCCGAACAAATCGTGCGACAACGACAACGGCGAGGAATCCAAAAGTGCCGCCGGTGACGCCAGTTCCTCCACCGACTCGGTCGGAGTTGCGGAACCCGCCGTTATGGTGTCGGTGGAACCGGAATCGGGCGACGGTCCGAAAGTAAACAGTGAGAAAAGTGAAAAAAGTGAGAAATCGGACAAGAACGCGAGGAAAGTGTCTAGGAAATGTACAGCCGGCTCTGTAATTTCGGAGAAATTAAGAAAAAGTGAAATAATGCTTTAATTTAATGTAATCGTTATTAATTTTTTGCGTTATTTTTTTTGTTAGGTATTAGCGAAGACGCCGTTAAAATATTCACAAATTACATCGCCAAGGATGCGACGCATCCGATCGGCGTGTGCGACGAAATGCGCGACGACATAACGGCGCGGATTTGCCGGGAAGACGGACAAGTCGACGTCGAATGTTTTGTCGCCGCGCAGCAGTTTGTTAGTGATACGTTACAAACAAAGTAATTTCTTAAGCGATGAAAAGTTAATGAGAATTTGAAAAGTGACATTTCCAAATATTGCACATTTACAAGATTAAAACAAGCACGATAACTTTAACGCTTTTAAATTATAAATTGTTTTTCAGTTATTTTCCTGACTATCTGTCAACTCATTTCCACTGTAAATATCAAATCGACGTGTTGACGAGCGTCAAAGTTTACCTAGAGGACATTCTATACAACGACAGCGCGCTCTCCTTTTTCACCGAGGTTCTACCGACAAATTACTATTTTTCCTCACTTTTCACAACTAATTTATTTATTCAATATTTTTAGTTTTTAGACCAAGAAGGAAAGCGGTCTCTGTTGGAATTTTTTCTAGCCGCCGATAACTTTCGCCAACTTCTAACCGATCGGATGGAAAAGTACGATATCAACGAAGCTCAAGACGATGCCATGATTTTATACGACAAGTAAGTTGGCGATGTTAATAGTATTGAAGTTGGGACTAATACAAATTATATAATTATAACCCTAAGAATAATACCATTAATACCGATTTCTATACAATTTATTTCGTTTTAGGTACTTTTCTCTGCAAGCCACTTGTCCGTTAGGGTTCAGCGATTCGGTGCGGTTTGAAGTGGAGCAAAATATATGCAGGGAAGAAGGTCCGTTGTCCGATTGCTTCGAGAAACCCGTCAAAATGGTGTTCTATCACATGCAAAAAGTAAGTCCAGAAACGATGCGAATGAAGTTTCAAATATTCAAATTTTTATTATTAAGGAGTCAAATAAAATTTTGTTGCGATTTTTCTAATTGTTAGTGCAAAAATAAACTAAAAGTAGCGCCGAATACAGTTTTTGCTAGTACCATACCCGTTAAAATTAGTGCACCGATAGAAAGATTTCAAACGGGGTTGTCAATCAAATCAATTTTCGTAATTTTCGTAATTTATTTTCATTTCAGCACTGTCTGAAGCCTTTCCTCAGTAGCCAAGTTTATTTCACATATTTATCTGACCTGCTCAACTCCGCCAGATCAAAAGTCGATCTATTTCCCTTGAAGAAACGATCTGGTAATTACAAACACAAGGAACAAAATGAACACAAAATGAAATTAAATGAAATTAATTCTTTTTTTTTCTTTTTGGGTTCCAACAGCCAGTGAGACGAGCAGCGAAGCCAGTTTCAAGTCCACGTCTACCTCGACACAAAATACTCTGCTAGCGACGGAAACCCAGTGCGTTCATTCCAACTCGAAGAGATCGAGTAAAACCGACCATCACGACCACATGAAGATGGATTACGGCATTTTCCAACCTGACGCTCTCTGGAAGCGCACCATGGCCGGGTGAGTTTTTTCCATAAGGAAAGAAGCACTGTTTTACTTTGAAAAATCGACCAAAAATTGGGGTGCGTCTTATACTCCTACCTACCGGTAGTGTACTGTATGTATGGATATGCGGCAAATCGGGGAATTATGAAAATAATAATATAAAATGAGGTTTAAGAATTTCTTGTAATAATAACATATTTTTTGCAAAATAACTGATTTGTTTATTTATTTTGTACTTATTAGAAAATTAAGTTTCGGTCGCGTGAACGAGTTGGGTCAATTCATACCGGAAGTGGAGCCAGAACCGGACAAGAAGAATGGTATTTGATTGCCACTTTTGGGTTTTAAATGTTAAATTTTGTTTTCGTTTCGGTGTAGAGTCCGTTTTATCCAAGGCGATGCGCAAGTTGGTGAACCGGGACGAAGACAAAGCGAAGGAGGAAATGGCTTGGCAAATAGCCGAGATGATCGTGCGAGAAGTGACGGAAGTGACGTGCAGACCGAACGATTTCAAGGACAACTTGCACAACAGATGAATTTAATTGATTTGTAAAGATGGCGGAGAAGGAAAAGCAATAAATCTGCACGACTGTCTTATTATTTTTTCTTCTTTTTAGTTTTCTGGTCACACGAAATCGGCCATTTTATTTTGAAAGTGATGAATATATAATTACTAAATAAATGGATAAATATGGCAAATCAGAAATTGTTTTGTCGCTGATGTATATATAGGAGGAGATGGAGTTTGTTGCCAGTGTTTTAACTGGATATTGTATCTATTTAGTGCATTTTTTTAATATAACTAAGATTGTTAAATAAACAGGTGGTTAATGATGCGTTTATATTGTTTGTCAGATGGTTGATTTTATTGAAATAAACTATTTTGTTTTTCAAAATATTGAAGACGTTATTCTCAAGCATTCGGTTACAAATTATAAGCAGAAAAATGCAACAACTAAAATTTTTTTGCATTTTTGCAGCTGAATTTTAAATTTTGCACTTTTAAATGCATTTTTGCACGTGAAAATACAAAAATTAAATGTTGTACATTTAAAATGTAAAATACGAAATAATGCATTTTTGTTGATAAAAATTAAATTCTGCATCAAAATGAAACGACAAGAAAAGTCCATTGTTAAATCTCTTTATTCGGACTAAAAATAAACATGAAAAGCAAGAGCAATGCACGAAAACTCAACTTGACACAAGTAGGACGAGTGAGTCTCCGTGTTGACATACAATTGCAATTGGTCATCAACTCCTCTCTCACATGTTTCCGCATTAAATGAAAAACTACTAAAAATTAAACGCTGGATCGTAATAAATCCTCGGAATCTGTTGTGTACGAAAATCGTTAATAAAAATAAAAATGTTTACAATAAATTTGTTGTTTTCAATTTCAAACCCATCCGCCCGTGAGTTTATGGAAAAGCTCTTGATTAAGCGTTTGATTCTGATCCTTGGATCGCATGGACAGGAAAATGTATCCGCCGATGTATTCGTGAACGATCTTGCAGTCGGCCGTCAGACAAGCAAAGATTACTTTCTCCTCCTCGAAGTCCACCGTCATGTGCTTCACCTCCCAATTCACGTTCCACGCCTTCATCGTGTTGAATCGCCACGTCTTCAAGTGGTCGCCCGAATTCATGTCCATCCGCATGATCCGGTTGAACGCGATTCCCAGCAGCTCCTACACAAATCACATCATCAGTCATCGCACATTTTTCCAACCTAGCCATTCTTCAAAATTTTCCAAATGGGACCCCACCTCATTTTTACTCTCAAATTTTATGATTTGAGACCTGTGGGCCCCAAACTATTCCTTTTATGCCTTATGGGGGCCCAAAACTATTAGTTTGGTGTCATTTGGGACCCCAAACTATCAATTTCATGAAATGTGAGCCCCAAAGTTTTATGTCTTGTGGGGCCCTAGTGGTGATATACTCACTTCTTTCTTGGAGCCGAGGAATTTGACGACGAAATAGGTGACGCCGAATTCGGGCAACGCCTGCCACGATTTGATGAAGTTCATCTTGGCCTCGATCAGATTCAAATCCTTGACGTTGGCGTGCGCTTCTAACATGCGAGTGGACAGCTGCAATTCGAATCGAGGTAAGTTAATGCGCTGATTTTTAAGACTTTTTTTTCAAACACATGCTGTTAATTTGTAAAGAAAACAAGGAATGATTATCAAAATCGATCACCGGATCATCTCACGGGCTGTAATGCAATGAGATAATTCGGCGCTCGCTGCGCAACTTAAATTACGCTGCGGTATGTGCAAACTGCAAAGCGGACGAGCGGCAATTTTGGTACAAAAAAATGCGAGTGAAAATACATTTTTAGACCAAAATGCAATTTTATGTGCGTATACAGTCGAAACTCTTTATAACGAATCGATTATAAAGAGTTTCGACTGTACTGTCACGGTCACGGCGCTGCGCATTTCAAACACATGCTGCCAATCAGGCAATGGGAAACAGTGTTTCAACACTCTTTACCAGTATTTCGGGATAAGGACAGCATGTGCAGGTGCACCCACACATCTGCAAAAAATCCATCAAACAACGACAAGAAATTTGCTCGCTATCCGACCAATCTCACCTGTTTGCCCTTGATCTTTTTGAGGAACCTCGGTGCGATGTAGTCGGCGGTGTGGATGTCCAGCGTGTTCGGGTTAATGGACGGAGCGGGCGCCGGGTGTTGCATGCCGAGGAAGGCGAGAATCGATTGCACCTCGTTGTCGTACGAGCTGTCGGCCATTGTCTTACCCTTGGAAGCCAGGCGACACGCAGCCATCCACTTGGCGTATTGGTTTTCCTGCAAACATTCTTCATCTTAGTTTTCTTTTTTAATTTGCGTTTTCACATTTAATGACTGCCTCGGAGATGCGGAGCCCGAAAAAAAGCTCAAATTGTATGCACAAAAAATGCAATTTTGCATTAAAAAAACTATTTTCCTAAAGAAAATGTTTGTTTTCATTATAAAGTTTAATTTCTTTAGATCGGGGTCCCCGTATCTCCGAGCCGAACCTGTCGACTTTAGTTACCGTGTCGCATCTTATGAGCATCTCCATCATGCCGTCGAGCGCGCCGGGCACTTCCAACTTGATTCCGTACTTGCCTTGGGATAGATTCACGTCGGGCGTCACTTCGCAGCCCCTCAATTCGATCCGGCTGAGTGGCGGGTTCCCACTGGTCTCCCGGCTTTTATGGTACGACAAAGTTGTATCGCTGAATGTGAAGAAATACCTTCGAAAACCTTTCAAAGTGAATTTTTTCGGCCTACAAAACAGAAAAATTCAATTCAAAATCGAAAATCATCCCAAAAAACAAAAAAATCACCAAAAAAAAATCATTTGAAATTATGAAAAACACAAGAAATCACTAAGAAATCATTCTAAATCATCAAAAATTACTAAAATTCATCAAAAATCACTAAAAACTATCACTGAAATCATCAAAAATCATGATAAAACGTCAAAACTCATCAAAAAATCATCAGAAATCACAGAAAAAAAGATCAATTAATTATGAAAAAATTAGTAAATTACTTAAGAAATCGCAAATAATCGGAGAGTTCCGGCACTTGTGTCAAGTGTCCGGCATTGGTCGTGATATTCGTTCCTTCGAGCGTGACCTGCAAGTCGGTGAGCGCTGCGTCGATGTCGTCATCCTGCGACGTGTTCATGTGCGGCTGCGGCACCTGCGACTGCAAATTCACTTGCAGCTGTAACGCGCCGAACATCATCATCTCCTCCTCCGTGCAGTCGATTTCTTCCGACAACAGCGACCATTTCGCCTGCTCGTAAATTTGATTGATCCGCACCGCATCGTACTGAAACAAAATCAATCAATTCAATACACACCGTTGCACAATTTTGTATTTATTACCTTGGGATTGAGGTCGTAAAATGAAAAAAATTTATATCTGAGCAGCAAAGTGTCGAATTCCCGCACATCCTGTTCCATCAACGACAGAGACGAGTCGAGCCACCTGAAATTATGTTCAAGTACATCAGAAATCGGCGCGCCATTGTGTAATTTAGGGCTTTGTTTGGGTTTTTACGTGCAAATCCATTTTTTATATTAAAAATTACAACTTTATTGCCTAAAACAATGCTTTTCGCGTGCACAAATGCATTTCGAGGAGCACAAATGCATTTCTAGATGCAAAAATGCATTCCAATGTGCAATTTTATGTGCAAAAATGCATTTCTAGGTGCAGAAATACATTTTTCAGGTGCAAAATGTGCATTTTAGAGTGTGAAAATGTAATCTTAAATGCAAAAATGCATTTCAATGTGCAATTTTAGTGTAGAAATGCATTTCTAGGCGACAAAATGGATCTTTTCGAGACAAAAACACCGAGTGAATATCCTCTCACATGCAATTCATGCGCGCCTTTTCCACCAAATTCCTCGGCCGCACGATCTTCGCCTTGGACTCTGGGCTCGGCGTCGCCGGACTCATCGCCAACGACGTATCCCCATTCACTCCATCGAACGAACTCGGCGAATGAGTCCCATTAAATCCTCCGTTATAAGGCGAATAATTCGCTTTCCAAGTACCCTAAAAATGACCAAAATCAATAAGACCACCTCAACCAAACCCAACACGCCGTTAATTCTCACCGTATTAATCGGCGAACTTGCGGGCGTGCCCGGCGTCATCGGTGTGTACGAAGCCGACCGGTCCAGACTATTATTGGACAAATGCGAGTTATTAAGGTTGGGCGCGGCGTTGGCACGCGCGTGCGCCGCGCGGTAACGGTAATCCATGTGCACTGGGGCCCGGTAATTGCGTTTCAGGTCTTCGGGGGTCAACGGACGCCCGAACGAAAGCTCCTCCGCGTGTCGGATGCCTGTTGGAGTAATAATTGTTTGTTTGATTGATTGATTGTTTGATGGATTGTTTGATTGATTGTTTGGTTTACCGAGGTCTTTGCAGAGACTGACGACGGAATTGAAGGCTTTGCACGAGTAGTCGGCACGGCAGTCGAGGGTGCGGAGGTCCGGTAGACGGACACGAAGAGTTTTGTGCATCGGAGTGAAATGGAGGAGCGCGTCGGCTTGGACGCCGCTTTGGTCCAACGTGCTGCGGGTTCGCAGAAGCCAGGTGTTGCGCACGGGCCACCAGAGTGCGTGGTCGGACCAGTCCACGGCCAGGTCTGTTGGAGAAAAAAATAAAGGGAAAAGATGTTTGATTAAAAATGTTAATTTGCTGTCAAGTTTTGACTTCTTAGATTAACTCAATTGCGGGACGACTTGGATGCACAACAGTATCCTGTTTGCGATTTTTTTTTGGGATTTGGTGTCCAGTTTTTGGTTAAAGCAAAAAAAATTTTAATTCTTCGATTTATAAGGGCAAAAATATGCAGTTTTGATACAAAAGCCCCTTCTGAGAACGCACTTACAGGCCAATAATCATCGTTGTGACGTTACATGGGTCATTAAATTGGTCTAAAATATCCTAACCTAGCTGAATCTAAGCAGCTGAAACACGGCGTCGCTAAAACGGGCGTCGCTAAAGTAATATATATACAGTATAAGCTTATGTGAATATATATAAATATATGTTAGTGGCTCTTTAAAAACTGGGAAATTATGTAAATTTTAACTTTTGGCTCTTTCGTCTCAAAAGGTTGCCGACCCCTGGTCTAGAATGACAATTTTTGGTCTAGAATGTTGATTTTTGGTCTAAAATATTGATTTCTGGTCTAAAATGTTGATTTCTGGTCTAAAATGTCAATCTTAGACTAAAACTGTTGATTTTTCGTAACATCACAATATGGCGAACTGCGTTCCAGCAAGACATTTCTTTCCCTTTCACCCCTGCGTTTGGGTATTTGAATATTTTGTTTATGATTTGGACATCCAGTTTTGAATTTTTTTGGGGATTTGGGTATCATGTTCTCAAAAGTTTCTTTCAGGTCTAGTTATTTCTTTGCGACGACTTTTGTGTCCACATTTAGCAACTTGTATTTATTTTCCCATGTTATTAGGCCAATGCTGATTTATAAATTGTACACTAATCTTGCGCAACCAACCCACCAGCCTTATTGGGCTTTTTCTATTTTGGCAAACATCTCTGTTTCAATTGGCAACCGACCAAAACAACTTGAAAAACTATTCGCCCGCATTCCTCCAGAATAAACATCTTTTTCACACAACTTTCCCACATCCGTGATTTTTAAAAAAAATAAAATAAAATAAAAAAAATAAACGAGACAAAGTAACGAGATAATTTTGAAACATGATTCCGCCACTGTGCGGCGCCGACATGGAAAACATGAAAAGTCGCAAAATGGCGCCATAAACAAGAATAAGTGAATTTATTTGCGACAAGGACAGATAATTAATCGCTATTTAATGAGGAAGTCGTTTATCTCCGAGGAGGGACAGGGTTCAAACAGAGGGGGTAGCGAATGACTAAAACCGAAACGTTTCCAAATCTTGATAAATTTTGAACATTTCTAATTTTCGCTCAAGATTTGAAAGGATTTTCGTGCGCCATTTTAAGATTTCGGCGAGATTTACTAAGATTTCAGCTGGATTTGTCAGATTTACTAAGATTTCAAGGAATTTTTAAGATTTGGAGTGATATTCTACTAGGTATTTGAATGATTTGTCTCAAAATTTGATAAGAATTCAAAGATTTGATTAGATTGTATTGATAAGATTTTGAAGATTTACGGCAGGATTTGATAAGATTTTCGTTTGTTACGATTTTGCTTCAATTCCACGACTATCCAGGATTTTAAGAAGATTTCAAAAAGATTTGAGAAGATTTTAAAGAGTTTACATAAGTTTGTCTCAATAGTTGATAGAAATCTCAAATTTTCTCTGAAGATTTTATGGGATTTTTCAAGTTTAAACTCAAGATTTGATGGGATTTCCAAGTTTTAGCTCAAGATTTGATGGGATTTCCAAGTTTTAGCTCAAGATTTCAAAGATTTTCTAGCTTCAGCTTAACTTTCCAAGGATTTCCAAGTTTTAGCTCAAGATTTGATGGGATTTCCAAGTTTTAGCTCAAGATTTCAAAGATTTTCTAGCTTCAGCTTAACTTTCCAAGGATTTCCAAGTTTTGGCACACATATCACAGGATTTCACATAAATTTCTTCCCTTCCCACATAAAACCCAAACATTTCCTAAGATTCCACCACTTTTTCCCATCTTCCGTCTTGCAGAGGTTCAAACAGGTGCGGCATTTGTTAAACAGTGCAATGAACCCGGGCCACCGAAAACCTGGCAAACATCCAACAACTCCAAAAAATCCTCTCGATCCAAATCTCTCCTTTCCATCATCAATCCCAATCAAATCCCCACCCAACTCTTAATTAATTCCTACACAAAAAAAAAAAAAAAAAAAAAAAACATTTCCACGAACGCCAAGTCAATTCGCGAAACCCAAATGTTTTCACATCACATTACATCACGCTCGCACTCAGCTTTAAACGCCCCGGTGGCCTAAATACAACAATAAATTAACAAAACTATTCCACATTGCTCAATCGACCAATTCATAGTCAACTCGTGCACACCTGCTCAACCCTTCAAACACAAAACCAGTACCAATCTCCATATACAACTACGTCAAACGCAAAGCTCGTGCCAAACAAGGATCTACTCACTTCCTCGACACACCGCACCCACATCCACCGAAAAAAAAATATTCAAAAATATTTTTAAAATCCTAACGAACTTGAATTTCTAATTTAATAAAACCCCTTCCCTAGCCGTGATCGTATAGTGGTTCGTACATTGCGTTGTACCGTGAAATCGCGTTATACCAGCGATAAGTAACCAAAATAAAAGGTCTTTCTACTAAAACTCCATCAGAAGAAGACCAAAAGGCTTAAAACTACGTTAAACAAGTCCCGTAAAAAGTTCAGACCGTTTCCCGTCGTTTTAATCACTTTGATCGAAATAAAGAAAAAGTTATTCGACTTGCTCTATTTCTTTTAATGTCAAGGCGACATTTTTATTCCCGACCCAAAAAGGAAACGAAAATAACCCAACCGGAAGTGGCAATTTCTTTTTTTCTTTCTTCTTTTCCCTTCTTTCAATTTCCAGAGTCAAAAGACTCAAAACTCACCCAAGTCTTCGGTCAATTTGAGCATGACTCCGCCAATGTGCAAATCGCCTTTGACCCGGAGTGTCCGCTCCACTTGTAAATCGGTGACGAAAATGCGCAACTCCCAGCTGCCGTCCCCGACGAGATACCCGTCTGCGATCATCGTTGGGCCGTCAACTCACTCAACAACTCGCTAAATAAAATGTCAAACTTTGAAACAAACTCCTAGCGCGAGTGTTGGCAGCGCATTTCAAGGCGCGCGGACCGAGCGACGATGCGGCGGGCTGGCACGCGTTTAATCCCGGCACCGAGCTGTGCCGTCCCGGACGTCTGCGATGCGAGAAATTAACAAACAGTCCAACGGACAACTCGCTCTCACTGGTTGCACTGCCGCCGCCTCTTCCCGTGACTCAGAAAATCAATATGTCCGTAAAAGGAAGTGCTCGGCTAACTCGGCGTCACGTGGCTGCCACGTCATAGTTAATCAGAGTCTAGGCTGAGTTGTCGAGATGTGACGCGGGCGGCGCTGGTTGACGAAGAAAATTGGAATGGGAGAAATGGAGGAAAAAATAAGGAAAAGGGGTGGAAAAAATTGGAAATTTGTGGAAAATGTTTCGTTGGGAGATTGGAAAATAAAAAAGAACAAAAAATAACGCCTGTTTGCCGTGAAACTGCTATTGAAAGCACTGCCGTGACCAGGATTCGAACCTGGGTTATTGCGGCCACAACGCAATGTACTAACCACTATACGATCACGGCTAATGGGACAGGCTGACAGAATGTGCTGAAAACTGCTACTTCATATCAAACATCCATTAGTTTAGTTATATTTGGCTCGGTTTTGGTGATGAAAATGATTAGAAAAATTGAGAAAAGACTATATTAAGCAAAATAAATCATTTTTATGTGAAATTTATTGAAAATAAATAGTTAAAATTGAATTAAGACAACAAATGTCCGATTTCCAAGATGGGAAAATAGGACACAAAAAATGACACAAATTCAAAAATAACTTATACCGGTAAATATTTTTAAAAAAAAAATAAATATAAATAAAATAAATTTTGTTATAGAAATTTCTATAGACATTTGATTCTCTCGAAGCCGTATTCCGTGGACCGGGACAATCTCGGTAAAGGGGGACTCCCAGCAACCGTATCTTAAACATTAGACAATAAGTTAAAAATATAATACAAGTTCCAATTTTATATTTGTGAGTGGGCCTGGGCAGGGCCGCATTATGGCGTCGGCAAAAAAGACAAATGTCCAGGTTTATTAATTTTTAGACCAAAAAAAATTCAATTTTAAGCCAAGAAATTGATTTTTAGACCAAAAAAATTCAATACCGGCAAAGGTCGAAAACATTTTTATTTTCGCACAATGCCGGACTAGATTTTATTTCATTATTTTACAAATAAATAAATAAATAAATAAATAAATAAATTGGACGGTGACAAGACAACATTACAAAAGTTGGGATTTTTCGAGCCGTTTCTGAACCGGTGATAAAGATATCTTGCGGTTACTAAGAAACCCCGAAACAAACAAATTAATTGGATGATAAGTCTCAAATGGCGGCGAAATGACGTCGTAATTGTGAGAGAAGTTCTTTGGAGTCGTTATGGCCGGGGAATGCTTCGAGGGACCTTTGAACTGACAGATAACTCGTTTGCAAGTCGCCCATCTGTATGAAAACAATAAAGAAAAAAATGAAAAATGCAAATTTTCAACAATCAAGGTTATGATAATTTAAAAACAAAAAACAGAAAGTGTTTCCTGTCCAAGTTCATTAGATTAGTCATGCGTCATTAAATTAAAGTTGCATTAATTTGGATCTGTTTACCATCACATTCAACACGTAAAGCAGAGTTATTGCTAAACTTTAAACTTATTGATACCCTCACGTGGCCCCACGTACAGGTACTATAAGGGCCCTTTCAGACTACCTAAATTGTTCCGTAAAAAAATCGATTTTGTAGATGAAAATGCACTTTAAAGTGAATAATGCCCTTTCAAGGTGAAAAATGCACTTTTTAGCGTAAAAAATGCAATTTTTAAAGCGAGAAATGTAATTATGAAAGCGGAAAATGTAATTTTAAAGTGTAAAATGCAGATTTTCAAGTGAAAATTTCACTTTTTGGGTGAGAATTTCACTTTTTGGGTGAAAATTTCACTTTTTGGGTGAGAATTTCACTTTTTGGGTGAAAATTTCACTTTTTGGGTGAGAATTTCACTTTTTGGGTGAAAATTTCACTTTTTGGGTGAAAATTTCACTTTTTGGGTTAAAATTTTACTTTCCGGATGAAAATTTCACATTTCAGCTGGAAATTTTATTATTCATTATTCACTTATCGAATAAAAATATGAAATAGTGACAAAATAATTAGCACTTGTCAAACGTGACTAATGGGTAATCCAGAACTGCTCTTATAAAGCATCAAACTTTACGCTTGAAATATTCCAGCTGCACTTTTCACGCACGATTACCACCAGACATTGAATATTAATTCACGACAAACTTTTACCAGAGAAAAAATAATTACAAATTTTGGGAGGGCCCTGAACAGGAAAGAACTCGAGGACACACAATCACCAGTTTATGAATAGCAAACCCATTAAAACAGATACCTCAGTTAAAAAGAGATTTAAACGACGACCACGGAAAATGACGAAAAACATTCGAAAGAATGCGGAAGAAATAGAATTTTACCATCAGTTATAAGGAATACTTAAAAATGGCTCGATATAACGAAACCGATTTCTCGGGGCCCTCGCGATCTCTTTCAACGAGGCTCTACTTGTTGATTCGTTGCATTACTTTTTCCAGCACGGCCGCAGCGTTATAGTGAGGCTCAAAAATGTGCGCCGCAAGACTCGCCGCAGTCACGAAAAAGGCTCGCGCCTGCTCCACGTGCCCCCTCTTCCATTCGATAACCCCGAGGTTATTATAAGCTTCCGCATGGTCACTCTGCTGCGCTAGAGTCAGCCGGAAACACTGGTAAGCCAAATTGGTGTCGCCCACTCCCTGAATCACAATCAAAATAAAAATCTGCATAATGTAAACACTCTCCATGCACTCACTAAAGCCACGTGGCCTAGATTGTACCAAACGTCGGCAATGTTGTCTTCCGAAGCGAGAGCCAAAGCGCGCTCGAAACACGAGAGGGTCATGTCGTATTGCTGCGAATAGAAGCAGCACAAGCCCAAGTTGTTGAACAGTTCCGTGTTGAACACCCCCATTTGGAGCAAGCGTCTGTAATATCTGGTGGCAACTTCCGGTTGGTCCGAGTAAAAGTGGTAGGTGGCTATGCACGCCACTGCTTCAACGTGCGTTGAATCGTGCGATAAAATTTGCTTGTAGTATTTGCCGGCTAAGTGGAAATCGTTCAGACCCTGCAAGAAAACTCATCTTAGTTGGATTGGTCAGGTTAGATTTATAAGAATATAAAAAACTTTCACAAGGATTTACAAAGATTCACAACTGGTTTTGTCACCTCGTAAATGCGAGCCATTCCGGTCAACAAACATGAATCGCTGGGAAACTTTTCCAGACCTTGTTTGTACATTTCCAAAGCGGCCAACGGTTGATCGAGCCGAATATAAATCTAACAAAAAATCATCAAAATCATTTGGATTTTATCAAATTAACATTTCTTTTTTACAACCTTGCAAAGCCGTAAGTATGTCTCGACCATCTCCTGATTTTTCAGCGCGGATTTGAACTGCTTCTCCGCATCTCGAAACAAACCCAGCTTAAAATAGCACTTGCCCACTTGCACTTTCCACCACCAATCTTTGAACTGACACGTCTGAGTGGCTTGAGCGGCCAGCGTCAGTGCCTATCAGCGAAATAAATTTTTAAAAAAATTATTATAAATAGAAAATATCAAGTGTGAGTGGCGGACAGACATCACTCGGTACGAGGAATGCCAATGCAAATCAAAATACTTACGGTCCGAACATCACTTTCGTGATAAAAGATATAATTAAAAAGCGCCTTGGCTACATTCTGTTGGGAACCATACTTCGATAAATTCAGCCGTGCCAAATCGATAAACGGACCGTCCGGACTGGATATGATCGATGCCTTTAAAAGTTTGATTTATGTTAATTTATGTTAATTCATTTTAATTTATTTTAATTCATGTTAACTCATTTTAATTTTTTTAAATTTATGTAAATGTATTCAATTTCTATCAATCACCGTGCCGAGACGAACAAATCTTCCCGCCGAAGAAGTGAGAGGTCTCGCCGTATACGCGCTTCTGGGCGTCCGGATAGCCTGTTCCACCGTTCCCGGTCGACCAGACTGCGTTCCAGGTCGGACCACACCGCTCACCGGCCGCCCGGATTGAGTAACTGGTCTGGATAATGGTTTCTGGTTATTCCATTGCGCTTTCGGTCACTTTTTTACGTGTATTTTAATCACCTCATCGCTTGGCTGGGTCCTCCATGGGACGTCCCGGGTGTCCGTAGCGAAGTTCCCGGTCTGGCAATTTGGGCTATTGAATTTTCGTCCATCACACAATCAGCGATGCTTTCTTCATCCGCCTCGATGTCGTCCACGTACACTAATTCCGTCAGGGCTCTGGTCTTCAGACTCCATGCAGCCTAGAAACGAACAGTTTAGATTCACATTAATTTTGTTATCTAGCTTTTGGTGCTTTTGTTGTACTTGAGACAGCTTCGTACATCATTTTTGCATTTTTAGCTTAATTTTGCGACTATAAAGACTTTTTTTTTACAGCTGTTTGATGCAATTTTGATCAATTCTGATCATTTTGGTCTAAAAATGCATGTCCTGCAGTCAGAATATGCATTTTTTGTCAGAGAAATTAATTTTTTTGTAAAAAAAAATCATATTTTGGTCTCAAAAGGCATTTTTGCAACTTTTCTGCATTATTTCTTGAAGAGTCCACTCTTTGTGCCTAAAAAGTCAATTTTTGCAGAAAAATATTCATTTGGATTTTTCTATCTAAAAAAAATAAACTTTTTTAAAAGTTGCCATCTTGTAAAAAAAAAAAAAAATAAAATAAAATAAAATCAATCAATCTTTAAGCATTTTTGCAGCTACAAACAGAGTGCACTTTCATACATTTATTTATCACCTAGCAACGCCTTTATTTAAGCTCCGCGCCGGCTTAATTACATTATCTGTTTATACTCACTTGATCAAAAGCATTATTAGTCAATATTTCCGTGCACACATTCGAGCAATCCTCAAATTTCCTTCTCCGAAACAAACTAATCGCCACGTACAAACGATCAAGTTCCATCACAAAACAATCCCACAAAACAAGCAACTACAAACAAAAAATCAAAACAAACCCGACCTATCCACAGCCCGATGCAGCACTCCCACCACGCAAGTATCGCTCTTCGCCTAGAAACTCAAATTAGCGCCCTCGCTCGAAAAAACCGTGAACTCCGAAGGCCAAGCGTAGGAGCGAGAGCACCTGGGAATTTACAAACATGATCTCCAGGTTCATCGCGACTAGAAGTAGGTGCATTAAAATGCGAATGATTAAACCTGTTTGACAATAACTCGATTTATTTGAAGGTCAATTGGGAAGACTCGTTCAAGTGCCTCGTTTGGGTGCAAATTACCACTCGGAATGTGCAGTTTTCGGTTACAAGCCACAAATTACGTCGAAAACGTACAAAGTTCCTCAAGATGTCGTCGAAAACCGAATTGCTAATTGCCAATTAGTGCGTTTGATTGAGGCCTATCGTGAATTCGGCCATTTGGAAGCCAAATTGGACCCACTTGAGCAAATTAAACCGACGTGGGTAATAGCAATAAAATAACTCATGAAATTAAATTAATAAAATACGTAGTTTTTTCTCACTTCTATGCACCTTTTATGTACCAAAATGCAGTTTTACACCAAAAAATGTATTTTCACATGCAATAATGATCTTTTGTCACATTTTTACATGTAAAAATTTACTTTTGTGTCACTTTTACATGCAAAAATACACTTCTACATGAGTTTTACAAGCCAAAATTTACTTTTACATGAGTTTTACATGCAAAAATAATAAACTTTAACATGCAAAAATAAACTTTAACATGCAAAAATAAACTTTAACATGCAAAAATAAACTTTAACATGCAAAAATAAACTTTAACATGCAAAAATAAACTTTAACATGCAGTAATAAACTTTAACATGCAAAAATAAACTTTAACATGCAAAAATAAACTTTAACATGCAAAAATAAACTTTAACATGCAAAATTAAACTTTTACATACAAAAATAAACTTTTACATGGGTTTTCGATTTAAAAATGATCGTTTACATGAAGAAACTGCAATTTTACACGCAGAAAATGCATGTAAAATGTGCACAGATGCTATTGTTAAACGTTTAATGATTGTTTATTTTTATTACTTTTAGGCCATGTGAGGAATTGGACCCGGCCGTGTACGGCATCGACAGGTTAAGTGGAAAGCATTCGTTGAAGGGACTTTTGCATTATGGATCTGAAAGTGCAACCGCCGAGGAGATTACTCAATTTCTGCGCTCGGTTTATTGCGGTCCCGTCGCTTATGAATTTCAATACATCCAAGTATATACAAATCTCAATTAATTGTGAATGTTTTGATAAACTTTTACAAAATTTTTGAAAATTTCAATAAAATGTAACGGAATTGGCAAATATAAATGTAGCTAATTTTTATTTTTCTTTGAAGAACGTTGAAGAACGCAACTGGCTGGCGGAACAAATCGAGACGACGCATCGCTCTCAAATCTCAGCATCCGAAAAAAAAGCTATAGCTTTTGAAATGCTCAAATCGCAGGTCCCCGAACCATCCACTCCATCCTCACCATAATTCTCTTTAGGTATTTGATAAATTTCTAGGAACCAAATTCGCAACCATCAAGCGCTACGGCGGCGAAGGAGCCGAGACCATGATGGCCTTCTTCACCCAACTCTTCAACCAGTCCGCCGAATGTAAATCCAAACACCAACAAATCAACGAACCGACAAAATACGCATTTTCGCTTTTTTCTTTGCACAGCCGGAATCGAACACATAGTCCTTGGAATGGCTCATCGCGGCCGACTCAACTTGCTAACCGGAATGTTGCGTTTCCCACCCGTCGAAATGTTCCAAAAAGTGAATACTTTTTAGACCAACAATGCGCCAACGCCGAGAATATTTAATGACAAAACAAGCTGTTGTTTCTAATGGCGAAATCATAAATAAAAGTCGAGCGTCGTTGTAACGAATCGCAAGGGACCCGAGAAATCGGTTCGTTGTAGCGAAAGTTTGTTATTTAAAATTTTTTTACCAACCAAGTCATTTTTAAGTATTCGTTATAACGAGTTCAATTTTAAATCTCGTTTCCAATTGTGAAAAAGTCAAAGTTTGCCATTGAAAATATCAAAAATTGTTTCCATTACTTATTTGCGCCGTTGGGCCGATCCATTCGTCATTAATATAATTTTACTTAATGTCGCCTAATTGCAGATGCGCGGATTACCCGAATTCCCGTCCGACGTCGAAGCCACCGGCGACGTTTTATCACATCTAAGTAAATCTTCCCGCAACAAATCAAATTTTTAATTTTTATTTTTTAAATTCTAAATTCTTTTTTATATCTCAGCGAGTTCCGTCCATTTGGAATACTCGGGCCACTCGGGATTACACGTGACCATGCTGCCAAACCCCTCGCATTTGGAAGTAAAAATTGCCAAATAATAATATCGTAAATGTCCTAATAGAACGCGGGTGTTGTACTTACAAAATCCAGATACTAACAGAGACCTAAGCTCAAAAAAATTTGTTGCAATTAAATCCTTTGATATTTCATTCAGAATTGCCCAAACTTGGAAAATATTGCACATTTCTCACACAAATTTGTTATTTCTATTTGGTTATACAGTCGAGCCTCGTTATAACGAATTTCAAGGGACCTGGAAAATTGGTTCGTTGCATCAAATTTTTTTAACACCAACCAAACCATTTTTAAACATTCATTATTTCATTATAACGAACTAATCACGCACTAATCACAAGGTTTAGATTTTCCCGCGCACAATGAGAGGAATTGCAGTAGTAATAAATGCATAATTGGCTTTCGTCAGGCGGTCAATCCCGTCATCGTCGGCAAAACCAGGGGCATTCAATTACGCGTGGGCGACGGCGAGTATTCGGACACGCCCGAGTCCAAGAATAAAAGCATCTGCGTTCAAATCCACGGCGATGGCGCCATAAGCGGACAAGTGAACAAACTTTTTTATTTATTATTATTATTATACTGAATTAACTGAATTTTTGAAATTTATTTTGTTCAGGGAATCGTGATGGAGACGTCGGCTATTTCGTCGGTGCCGCATTTTAGCGTCGGGGGTTCGATTCATCTGATCGTGAACAACCAACTTGCGTTCACGACGCCGCATCGGCTCGGCCGGTCGTCGCGCTACTGCAGCGATATTGCCAAGATGACGGAATCGCCGGTGATCCACGTTAATGGCGATTGTCCGGAGGAGTTGGTCAAGGCGACGCGGATAGCCATCGAGTATAGGCAGAGATTTGGACGGGATGTGTTTGTTGATCTCGTTTGTTATCGGAGGTGGGGCCACAATGAGTTGGACGACCCTACGTTCACCAATCCGCTCGTGTATTCGGTCGTTGGGAGCAGGAAAAGCGTGCCGGACACGTACATTGAGAAATTGATTGTGAGTTTGTTTTCTCTGTGGGCTGATTCGTAAATTAATATCAAAGTTGGTGAAAATTCGACAAATTTTTAGAAGATTTGTCAAAAATCGTTAAAAATTAGTAAAAGAAAAAAGAAAAAGGCAAAATTAGTTAATAATAGTAAAAAATTCAACAAAATTTATTTAAAATTTGTCATGAATCATCAGTTTGTCTCAGAAATAATCAAAATTAGTCAAAAAATCATTAAAATTGATTAAAATTTGTTAAATATTTGTTTTAAAATGGCAAAATTAGTCAATAATAGTCAAAAATTGATCAAAATTGATCATAAATTCAGTCAAAAAAACGTGAAAAATTCTCAAAAATTCATCAAAAAGTCATCAAAAATCATCATAAACTCTCAAAAATTAATCATAAAACTTCCAATTTCAATTGAATGCAATATATTTTTCAGGAACAAGGTATTACGACTCCAGACGAAGTCAGCCAAACCATCCAACAACACCAATCATTCTTGAACGAGCATTTCACCCAAATCGAGACCCACCAACCCGCAGCCAAACACCTAAGCGCGCAATGGCAAGGCCTGTCCCAGGCTTCACCGCTGATAACAACATGGAACACGGGCATCGACGAGCAACTCCTACAATTTGTCGGCCAAAAATCAGTACAATTTCCCGACCATTTCGTAAGGACACCAAAAATCAATTTCCTCTCGCTTTTTCCTTCAATTTCTTCCACTTTTTCGTCAGAATTTGCACTCGCATTTGAATAAAACGTACGTGCAACCGCGTCTGGCGAAATTGACGCAAGGTCGGAATTTGGACTGGGCGACGGCCGAGATCCTCGCGCTCGGATCGCTGCTCTACCAGGGCTTTAACGTGCGTTTGAGCGGACAGGACGTGGGGCGAGGGACGTTCAGTCACCGGCACGCAATGCTGGTCGATCAGATCACGAACGACACGTACATTCCATTGAATAACATGATTAAAGATCAGAAAGGTTTTCTCGAGGTAACTACATTTTTATCGTTTCGTTTTTCATGAAAATTAAGTTTAGCAATTTTTTCTGCAAATGAAAATGATCAACTTTTATTTGATACATTAGAATTTGTATTGGAAAAATTGAAAATTGAAAATGAGAAGTGAAAATGAATGTAAATTTGATTTGTTCGGTAGGTGGCAAACAGTCCGCTGTCGGAGGAAGCAGTCCTCGGCTTCGAGTACGGAATGAGCATCGAAAGCCCCAACAACCTCATCATCTGGGAAGCGCAATTCGGTGACTTTTACAACGGCGCTCAAATCATCATCGACACTTTTATATCGTCCGGAGAAAGTATTCTATTCAATCGCAACCAAAATATTCCCAAATAATCATTTCCAAACCAACTTAGCCAAATGGCTGTTACACAACGGACTCGTCGTCTTGCTCCCCCACGGCTACGACGGCGCCGGACCCGAACATTCGTCCAGCCACATCGAACGATTCCTCCAATCGTGCGACTCCAAGGAAGACGCCGTCGACGGTGACAACGTCAACATGCACATTGTCCATCCTACCACTCCCGCTCAATATTTCCACCTGTTGCGCAGACAGGTTGGCTCGAATGAATCAAACAGAAACGTATTTGTTGCAACATTTAATGGCGCGAATGCAAAAGCACAAGTAAAAACATCAAAATCATACAAAAACACCCGAAAACGCATTTTTTTAAAACCTGACAAAGGATTTTTTCACTTGATTAAGCATTATTTCACCTGAAGCTGCATCGGGTTGTTTGGAAATGCATTATTTCATCTCAAAATGAATTTTTTCTCATAAAAATGCGTGGTTTTGCTCGAAAATGTTATAAAGATATTACACTATTTGAGGCACCCAAAACCTCAATCCAAACCTGCATACGCACATTACGGTCATCCACTACAGCCTTATTTTGCCATTAAATTTTGCGTCAACTCACGCGCCCACATCGAACTAAAACCAAAGACTGACAATTCATTATTTTTCAGCTCGTGCGGAATTTCCGCAAACCGCTCATCGTCGCATCGCCAAAGATATTGCTCCGTTCTCCCGACGCCACTTCTTCCTTTAACGAAATGTTGCCGGGAACGACATTTCGTCCCGTTATGGGAGACACCGCGGATCCAGCGCGGGTCACCCGACTGCTTTTCTGCAGCGGGAAACACTTTTACGCCCTGGACAAAGAGCGGCAGCGGATCGGCGCCGACAACACGGCCATCGTGCGGCTCGAAGCCCTCTGTCCGTTTCCCACACTCGAATTGCAACAGGAACTGAAAAAATATCCCAAAGTCAAAGGTTGCTATTGTTGCCATTTTATTTTTTAAAAAAAATACGGAGTATATATTTTTCTAACATTTATTTTTGGTTTTAGAATTTATTTGGAGCCAAGAAGAGCACCAGAACATGGGGGCGTGGTTCTTCGTCAAGCCCAGGTTCGAGAATTTAGTCGGATGTCGTTTGTCGTACGTTGGTCGTCGGCCGTTGGCAGCTCCGGCCGTTGGGGTTGGTAGAGTGCATAAGCTGGAGGCTGAAGAGATACTCAAGAAATCTTTTTAATAAATCATGGATCGGGTGGAATTAAAAGAATTAAAATTGGAAAAATACAAAACAAAATAAAAATTATACAAATGTATTTTTGTGTGGAAAAATGAAATAAAATATTTTTTCCCATTAAAATTCATTTATTTTGTCGTTTTTGGGAGTCGGTCAGGTTTTACTCGCTGCAAAATTGACCCTTAAGAGAGGGTTAAGAGGGTTAAGAGAGGTTTTGGAGTGGTTTAGTTAAGTATCGTCAGGATGGCGCCAAACTCCATTGAACTTGCCAATGAAATTAGTGGTGTGATTTCTGGTCCACGAATGTGGGCGTGGGTTCAAATCCCACTTCTGACAAGGATGAAGGAAATTACAAATTGTACGTGCATTGAATATTAACGGCAATCTCGAATCTAAACCCGCAAAAACCGTTCAGACCTCAATCTAGAATGATGCCCAAGACACTTGTAAGTAATTGATTAAAAAAAATAATTCCTAACTTTGTTTCAAGAAAGTAAACTCAACTGCACCTTATATATTTTCATGCAATTTCTTCAATTCTGGATGCGACAACGGGCGCTCGACCTCCCACCGTTCCAACTCTTCAATTAATTTCTTCCACAATCGCCCTCGCACGTTTCTCCGATCTTCACGGCAAAAACGACCTCCTTGCAGCTTTCCCGCAGTACACCGTGCATATTTTTCATACTTGCGCTTTAAATTTAAATTGGAACAGTATTCATGTTTTCGTCACAAAAACCCGCAAGAAAAGAAAAGAGAGTGGAAAATAAATGCATCAGTTTAGACCGCGCTGCTTTTCACTTACGCAAACTGCAGTCAGAGACAGCCAAGCTGTCCCCGACTCCCCGTTCAGCAAAATACAATCGCTTCACTTTACATACCACAAAAAATACCAAATAAAATTCAAATTTTCAAGCAGAATTTCTTAAATAATCATTGATATTGAAAAAATTCTGGCAGTTCCCTTAAATTTTGTCCGATGATTTAAATGACGATTTAAATACGCGATTCTTACCAAAGGCCTTTCGACTGTTTCCAACCATCTTTATTGGTTTCTAATATAACACACTGACTTGTGAGTGATACGCATAGAAAAGCAAATTATCATATAAACAGTGTACTAGTAGTGTTGCATAGCAAAACATATCGTTCAAATGAATACTGAATGAAATAAAATAAAATGAACCATTCGAACGTTTTATTTTACTCCAAACAACACCTATACATTCTATTTACAACGAATTGAGCCCAAAGACTAAATCTAAATCAAAGCAATTCGATCGATTCTATCGGTACAGGTGATCTGCTTCGATGTTCGCCGCAATTTCGGCCTCCCATCGGTCGCCGTTACTCAGAAGTTTCTCCTTGTTGTACAGCAATTCTTCGTGCGTCTCGGTCGAAAATTCAAAATTCGGCCCCTAAAAGTAAGAAATAAATAAAAAAACCATTTCACACCTGCTTCAAAATACTCAAATGGACATTAAATTAAACCTCGACAATTGCATCAACCGGACACGCCTCCTGACAAAAGCCGCAGTAAATACATTTGGTCATGTCGATGTCGTATCTCGTTGTCCGACGACTTCCATCGGCTCGTTCTTCCGCTTCAATAGTGATCGCCTGCAAGCAATACAATCGTGTTTAAAACAGTAAACAAAAAAAAATCAACGAAATGACCCATTTGCTCATTTTTGTACACCTGTGCCGGGCAAATGGCTTCGCATAATTTACAGGCGATGCATCGTTCCTCGCCGGACGGATACCGACGTAAAGCGTGCTCGCCGCGAAAACGGGGACTGAGCGGTCCCTTTTCGAACGGATAATTAATCGTCGCGGGTTCTTTAAACATGGTGGCCAAAACAATCGCGGCACCTGAAATTTGAAAAAAAAAATCAACCAAAAAACGCCTAAAATGACGAAAGATCAATAAAAAAAAACATCGCCGTTCATTATAATCAGATTTGAATATAGTTATTGTGTGTCGTTCTACCTCGCATGATCTCGGTTAAAAACAGAGTTGTTGCTGCTCGATCTGTTATGTCTTTCCACGCCATGCTGGGTTCAGTAGGATTCACGAGTTCTGATAAAAATCAATAAATAATTAAATAACAATCGCCACAAATGCAATTTAAATGTATTTTTACTGTAGTTGGTTCGATGGCTGACAACGAGTGGTCTTGCAGCGGCCAGAAATAGTTTTGATGCTAAAAGATTCATCCATTAATTCATTTTATTCACTTCATTACAAGAAAATTTAGGAAAGTTCTTACACGCTCGGGATACCGAATACAACTTCATCGTTGCCATCTTTGAGTCTCGGTACTCGGCGCACTCTGGTGAGAAATGTTCGAATCTGGATCACCAGGTTTTAGCAACAACTTGGCTACAGAGGCGCGTACTACGTACGATGGTAATTGGCTCACAATTGGTTTTCATTCGCAATTTCTTTTAAAAATTTATATAAATATATTTTTTAGGCTAGCAATCCATCATTGAATGTCGAATCAAACGATACGTGCAATGCAAAGTCCCAGAACTTCCAGTTTAGTAACGAACCAAGCTTCGAATCCCTGTAAATTTTGTACGCTCACAACTGAACTAGAATTGGTACATCAATTTTTAATTTTCAGAAGACAAAAACTTGAAAAATTCAGCGACGATAGAAATTGGCACCAATACCACACACCGAGGAATTTACTATTAGCACTGGTTGGAGAAATTGGAGAATTATCCGAGATATTGTAAACACCCCACAAATAAATTTGAAATAACACATTACAGTATTACCTTTGGTATAGCCGCATGCCGGAGTAGTTCGAGTTTGACCGGCATGAGAAATGAACCAAAACAAGCTTTAAAAACATTTTTAGATGTCCAAAATGTAGGAATTGGCCTAAATTTCTATAAATTTAACCAAATTGGTCCAAATTCCAACATAATTATTTATCCGAGCTCTTTTAATTAAAAAAAATAACAGAAAAACCAGCCTTTTCACTTATACCGGCGCAAACAACTGCATGCGGCTTAAAGCGGGGTAATACGGTAAATTAAATTAAATTAAATTAAATTAAATTAAATCTCTACAGTCAATGGCGAGGCGAGGTTCAAGTCGGACTACCAGGTTTCTCTCATTTTATTATCCATTAATTTTTATTCCTAAAATCAATAACCGCTTTTCTTTTTCAACGATAGATTGGACGGAAGACGATAAAAAACATGTTGGCGAAGAGCTAAGCGATGTCCTTCTATACTTGCTTCGTTTAGCCGATAAATGCAAAATTGATCTCCCGAGCGCAGCGCTGGCGAAGCTCGATCAGAATGCGGTCAAATACCCGGCAGAATTAGTAAAAGGTTCCAGCGAAAAGTATACGAAATATAATTAAATTGTGCGATCCATTTAAATGATTCGACGATGTTTTTATTTCTTCTTTTTCTTGAGCTGCTTGTATCTCTTTCGCGCTAAAAATCCCCGGATGTACTTTTGAATGATGATGGCGGCATTCAAGTATTTAACTTCTTTCAACATTCCCGCCAACCTCTTTTGCTCTTTCGCGCTTCTTTCTGCTATCAGTGCCTTGTATTCTTCTTCGACCGGGGCAAATTTAACTTCAACTTTGCCTAATTTTTGCTTCTCGTTGATGTAGTCGGTGCTCAGTGTTTCGAGTGTGGCCTGGTGATAAAAATTGTCAAACTCATGTGAAATGCATGTCAATCAGAGATTTGTGCTCACCAGTCTTTCACTCATGTCTTTATCGTATTTCATTATCCAATTTTCCACTTCGACGCTGATTTTGAAGTTTTTCTGTTTTATTTTTTTTATTTTATTATATTAAATTTAATTTTTAAAATTAATTGCAAACTGAATTCACCTTTCTCAGATTTAGTTCTGCGTTTCGATGTTGATTCAGCATAGTGTCGTACTGTTTCAACGAAGCTTGATATTCCAAGTCGAGGTTCACCTTTCTCTCTTTGCTGAACTTTTCTTCCGCCTCAACTTCTTGAAACGTGTCCATTCTAAACAAAAATCAAAAATCGTTGCCATATTGAACCCGCTTTAAGAGCCAGTAAACCCCGTTTTTAACGGCATGTCGTTATAAATGAGTAGGGAATTTTTTCAATGAGAAATGAACCATAACAAGCTTAAAAAGCATTTTTAGATTGGCCTAAATTTCTATAAATTCATCCGAATTTTAATAATAAACTTCAGAATATCTAGAAAATTCAAATTTCGGGCACAAATTCAAACAATTATTCATCCAGGCGTTTTTAATTTTTTAAAAAAAAAGCCAATAACCAGCTATTTCACTTACACCCCAGTTAGAATTTGGAATTGCGATTTATGCGAAACCGAAAGCTGCGCGTTGTTTTTAATGAAAAACAGAAACCGCAAAACCGGCTCTGAAAAATTAAACAAATTTTTTTTGAATATATTTTTAATAAATATTTATAATTTTTGCAGATATAATAAATAAACTTTCAAAATAACAAGAGCATTTATTTGATTTACCTGAAAAACGTGAACGAAATTTAATAAAAAAATTACGGCTATATTCGTTCCTGAATCATTTTTCGCTACAATAAATCCAACATCAACAAATGCAGAAAGAACATTTTTGCACTAAACTTTGTCCACGTTTATCAGCTAAATTAGTAAATGCTTATTTTTTTTGAATGGTTATTATTTGCAAAAATTATAAATATTTAATAAAAAATAATACGAAGTACAATAAAAAAAATTGTTCAACAAGACTAATTTTCTTTACAAATTAAAAAGGCCAATTTTATGAAAAACCGAAAAACCCCGGTTAACCAAACTCTAGCCAGTGTAATCTTTGTAAATTTCCACGTTGGTAATTTCATGTACACGACATACCGCTTAAAGCTTAATTGCGATTATTCGTGGTGCAATGTGCTAATAACTGACACACCTTCTTTGAAGAATAGCTTCGGAACTGATCGTAACCATTTTCTCAATATCGTCCTCTAACTGTGCTATTTTAGCCGTCAGGTGATTCACCTGTTCTCGCGTATGAAAAATAGAATTTAGTGTTTGAAATTTGAATTTGAATTTGAATTTGAATTCGAACTTGATTGCACCTCTTCCGCCGTCGTCGACTTAATGCAGGCAAGTTCCCACTCCAATTCTTCAATTTTCGTCTTCAGAACTTTTTCTCTGAGCGGAGAATTTTCCAAGAACAAAATACGTTCTTTCTCTTTAATTTCGGTCGTTTGCAGCCGTTCGAAGACGAACGTCCTCAATTCTTCCATGGACTGCAGCAGTTCGAGCATCGATTGCGAAGGCTTGCTGTCCATGCTCACGGAATTGTAGACGTCTCGTTTCTCGTGGATGAGCCGGGCCAGAGTTTTGATGATGTCGCGGATTCTTTTCATCGGCGGTGCCGAATACATTCCAAGTTTTTGAGAACTCGGCATGTCCTTCATGCTGTCCACGAACTCGCCATTCACTTCGGCCGCTTTTCGGTCGTCGCTGGGGCTTTCGTAATTGTCCGAATACTTCAATGCCAAGCACAGATGCTGAAATCCCGCCGCGATTTCTGGACCTAATGCAACAACGACAAGATGTGAATTAAAACTTCGATTTCTTACGCGTATCACTTTGGTTTTATTAATTAATTAATAAACTGCATCAAAATACCTAAAAATTCTTCAAAGTAATCGTAGTTATCGCAAATTGAACCAAAGCGCGATATTATGTGCAAAGTCATTAAGGTATCATCCACAACGGAGATTATTTGCTGACTTTCAACGGAGTTTAATTTTCGTCGATCCGACTCAAGTTTCTGCACAAAAGCCGGCTGCATTTGCGCTTTCTGAGGCGACGTCGAGCTCTTCCTGCGAAGATTAAGCTTGGAAGTGCTAAAGGATTAATTAAATTTGTTTGTTTACTATTGCATTTTCAATTTTCTGCGTGTTTAGCCGTTTACCCGTCTGCACTTGAAGAGTTCAAGTCTTCTAACACTTGAATTTTGGGTACACGGTCCATTTTAAAGTTTCATGCACAACTACAAACTACTTAATTGTATAATTAATGCTAGATGTCTGAAAGATGAGAGATGACTAAAATGTAGCTTGTAACCATGTTACCATGGAAACAGCAGTGACATCTGGTATCAAAACACCGATGCCAGAGTACAAGAAGCGCGAAAATTCGAATTGTACTTTGTAAAAGAAAAATACACAACTTAATATTGTATCAATCAAATATGTAGTTTTATTGATTTAAAATTGTATTTTTTAAATAAAATGAATATAATAAATAATTATTTTTGACCCAATTTTGCAGATAAATTGATGCATTGTTCCTGTTCACTGTTGGGCGGATTAAAATTAAATGGCTGCCACGACGAAATCATGTAAGGATTACCACCAAATTGCGTCATTAGCTGAGGTTGATGATGGTACTCAACGTTGTGTCCAAGGTAGGGAAAGTTTAGGGGATAATAATTAATTTGTTGGTTGTAGATTGAAGCCGGAGTCCACAGAGCCGGTGATTGCAATTCCGTCGTCACGTGTGGATAAAAAACGTTTGCGGTCTGCGTGTGTTGTGTAGTTTGCGTGGTTTGCGTTGCTCTATGGACACTGGGATCGGTTTGGGTTTGTGTTTGTGTTTCTGGTGTTACTGGCATTTGGTGTTTTTCTAATTTTTTGGCTTTCGCACGCCGGTTTTTAAACCACACCTGAAAGTGTATAAAAAGAAAAATTATTAGGCCTAATCGATTTTAATTTATATTTTTTGCAATTCATTTTCTACCTGTATTCTCGACTGGTGGAGGTCAATTTCGCAGGCAAGCTTATCGCGCATACACACATCTGGGTATCTGGTGATGGTAAACCAATGCTCTAATATGGCGACCTGTTCGACCGTGTAAATGGTTCGTTGACGGCGCTGTTTATTTACAAATGGAGTTGTTGCTAAAATGATTAAATCGTTTTAAATCGTTGAAAATTGTTTAAAATTGTTTAAAATTGTTTAAAATTGTTTAAAATTGTTTAAAATTGTTTAAAATTGTTTAAAATTGTTTAAAATTGTTTAAAATTGTTTAAAATTGTTTAAAATTGTTTAAAATTGTTTAAAATTGTTTAAAATTGTTTAAAATTGTTTAAAATTGTTTAAAATTGTTTAAAATTGTTTAAAATTGTTTAAAATTGTTTAAAATTGTTTAAAATTGTTTAAAATTGTTTAAAATTGTTTAAAATTGTTTAAAATCGTTGAAAATCGTTTACAATCGTTTTCCATTGAAATAAGTAGTTTTAAATTGCTTTAAATCGATTTGAATAGTTTTAAGTTGACTCTAAGTCATTTTAAATGGACTCTAAGTCGTTTTGTAAATTGAATTGAGTAAGGTTAGATTTGTAAACACATGACAATTGATTAATTTAATGTGTTTTACCTGACACGTGCGGCAGATTGGGTTGCTGGGTTTTACTTTGATCGTCTCCGTCTTGTTTGCTAGCAATTGCATCACATTCAATCTTCCCATCGGACGCAACAATTCGTACATCGTTCATATTCGTCAAAGTGTACAGCTGACCATTTTCATTTTGGAGCTTGGAATAAAACGACAAATTAAAACAAATTCCAACAAATTATCAATTAGAATAACCTACCACGAAACTGTAAGCGTTTTTCCCGTAGAAATCTGCTGGCGTGCTTTCTTTACCAGAATTCTCCATCTCGATTATACCAAACTTATTAAGATCAAGGATTTAACTTAGCGCGGATTACCGTGTTATAGATTTAAACTTGTATTTAGTGTCAGTGACCAATCAACGACCGGTCACGTTTGAATCGCGATATGACGAGATGATATGAACATGCAAATTGTTCAGTCGGTGTAGCCAATAAGAAAAGATCAAAATAGTTTAAACACAATTTGAACACATTTTAGGACATTTTTAGACAATTTTAGACAATAAATAAAAATTAACAAAATGTTTTTATATTTATCAATTACGGTACTGTAGAAAATACAAAATTAAACTTTTATTTAATGAATCCGAGAGTATAACCACTAAGAACGTCATCTTTGATTGGTCAATTGAGTATACGTAATGACAACATCCCTAAAACCTTTGTATAAAGCCGAAGAAACAAATATCGGATTTATTCACACGCATATGGTCGTAAACATTTGGACGGACCAGTTTTGTTTTATTTGTATAATGATTGAAATAACCTGCAAAGTTCGAGTGAAATGTGTAAAATACTGAAATAAGGGAGACATCCACACCCGTTCAATGCTAGTTAGCAAGTGAGTTTTATTACACCTAACGGCCTTCACACGGCCTTGAACATCGCGCCCTCTAGTGGCGCATTTACACAATACTACATCCCTCCCTTATCCCAAAATAAAAACATCAATAATTAGCCAAAAAAACAACGAATAAATAAACAATGAATCAATAAACAAATCACAAACGACGACTCAATCACTTCCTCTTCTTAGCACACATGTCATAGTCGTGCTGCCAGGACGGCTTCTTTTTGTCTCTTTTCGATCTCCGCGGTGTAAAAGGAACGTCCACAGGGCCCGGCGCGATCGGAGCTATCTCCAGCTCCACCAGCACCGGAGCCGTCGCCGGCTCCATCCTCTCCTCCCCCGATGACTCGGACGTATCATCTTGCCCCTCACTCTCATCACTTTCATCTCCCTCCCCTTCCTCCGTACGGCCACCTCCCACTCTCTCATCCTCCTCCTCATCCTCAGCATGACGCTCCAACCTCACCTCCTCCCTCGAACGCATCTTCTTAAAGAAAGATGAGTTTCGTATTATACTCTGTCCTCTCCTATCTGCCGTCACCTGCGATCCTGCCACCGACGTCACCACGAATGGATCCGGGTCATACGGCGTGGTTAATTTGTTAATTTTCCTCCTTTTCAACAATACCACATCGCCCACCACCAGCTCGTGTCCTCGCGTGTGTCTCCTTCCGTCAGCCAACCTTTTCATTTCCGCTTTCTTGTTACTGTCTCTCCGTCTCATCACCTCATCATCCAATTTTGCGAACTGCTGTGGTAGTCTCGTTTTGATTGGCCGACCATACAACGCATCGGCCGGCGGGACCCCCGTCGTGGTATGAGGAGTTGCCCTGTAATTCATTAAAAATTCGTATACTTCCTCGTACCATTTGCGCTCCTCTGTAACCGCTGTCAGAATGGCCTTATTAAGCGTTTTCATTAGGCGTTCCACTTCTCCGTTCGCCTCGGGCCAAAGCGGCGTGACCCGATGGTGTCGCACGCCCATCTCGCCCAAGAAATCCGCGAACTCATTAGACGAAAACGGCGGCCCGTTGTCGGACTTCACGACCTCCGGGATGCCCAACTCCGAGAAACGCTTCCTAAGTATCGCCACTACATTCCGCGCCCCCGTCGACGACACGCCGTCAACGAAGGGGAACCGCGAATACTCGTCAACCACGACGAACAGTATTTTTCCGTCGGGAAACGGTCCCAAGAAATCGACTGCTATCTTTTGCCATGGGCGATCCGGCAGCTCAGACATCTCGAGCGGGGTCCTCGCCTTCACCGGCACGCTTGCTTGGCAAGGAATGCAGCCCGCAACGAGCTTCTCCACCTGAGCATCCAGGCCCGGATACCAGACTTTCTGGCGCAATAACATCTTGGTTTTCACCACGCCCTGATGCCCCCGATGCGCAATTTTCACTACTTCGTCCCTCAATGACGTCGGCACCACAATTCGATCGCCCCGGAGAATAATCCCGTCCTCAGCAATCGTAAACTCGTCACGCAACATTCTGAAAGATTTTAAACAGTCATCCTTCCATAATTTTTCTGACTCACCACCGTCCTGTCTTAAAGCTCGCTGTAGCATTTTCAAGCTGGCGTCCTCTTGCGTACACTCTGCTATTCTCGCCCGTGTTAATGACTTGGGCACTCGTGTCCTAACCACAAAATTAATGTAATTTTCCAAAGTCCTCGACATCACGCCATCACTCTTCCCTTCGCTGCCCGCATGGCGCGACATGTAATCGCTGGGGTTGGAGCTGCCCTTTGTAAATTTTACCTCGAATACGTACTGTTGTATTCGCAAGCAGAGTCTCTCTATTCTAGCTGAGGGCCGAGCTTTCCTGTTGCCAAATATGCTTATCAGCGGTTTGTGATCTGTAAATAGAAGGAAATTCACCCCGTACAAGTACAAGTAAAAATGTTCAATGGCCCAAACGGCCGCCAAAGTTTCACGCTCGATTTGCGAGTATCTGCTCTCCACCTCGGTTAATGCTCGGCTGGCGTATGCTACAACTCGCGGCTCAATCTCACCACTCCTAACTTGAGCCAAAATGGCACCCAGTCCATTCGGCCCCGCGTCCACCGTCACGTGTGTCACCGCCGCCGGATCATGGTACGCTAAAACGTTCTTATTTCCCAGCTGTTTTTTTATGCTGGTCCATGCCCTTTGGTGCTTCTCCTCCCATTGGAATCTCCCATTCGAACGCTTAGTTAAGTCTCTCAACGGCTTCAAAGTCTCCGCCATATTCTCAATAAAACGTGCGCAGTACACCACCATGCCCAATAAACTCTTTACCTCCGTCACCGACTTTGGGATCCCCATCTTTTCTATCGCCTCCACCTTTCGCGGGTCAATTGCCACACCGGCCGCCGAAAACACATGGCCAAAAAAAACGATCTCGTCCCGGCGAATCTCACATTTGTCCTCATTTAGGGTCAAACCCCTTTCTTCTAGCCGCCGCAAAACAGCGTGAATCGCCGCATCATGTGCTTCCACCGTCTTGCCTACGATGAATATATCATCGACAATATTAATGCAGTTCGAAAGCCCCTCGATTACTTGTCGAATGGTATCCTGAAATAACTCAGAGGCCGAATTAATGCCAAACAATAGCCTTTTAAACCGAAATAGGCCCACATGAGTCGCGAAAACAGTATACTTCCGCGACTCCTCGTCGAGTTCGACCTGGTTGAATCCATGGTTTAAATCCAGCTTGGAAAAATATCTTGCCCCTTCTGCAAGTGCCACGACGTCTTCCAATCGAGGTGAGGTATGGCGTACTCTTTTGATGGCCTTATTAACTTCTCTTGCGTCGACGCACATACGTATGGCGTTGGGGTCCGGATCTTTTGGTTTGTCGACGCAATGGATCGGCGAGACCCAGGGCGTCGGGCCCATCCCCTCGTCGATCCGTTCGATCACATCCATACGCAGCAGTCTTTCGAGTTCGTTTTCAACCTTCTTCCTTAACCGAAACGGCAGCGGGCGGTAGCGTTGGGCAACTGGAGCCACTTCCTCATCTACATGCAAATGAATCTGATAGTTTATTAGCTTACCGACCCCTCGAAACAGCTTCGGGTACTGTCGTTTAATTTCCTCCTCGATCGTCGACCTTTCCACGTTATTTACTATTTCCACAATCCCTAACTGCTTTGCCGTGTCGTAGTTCAATAACGATGCGCCCGGGCGGTCCACCACATACGCCGTTACACACATTTGTTGTCCCTCATAATGGAGCGTCAGCTCCGTACGCCCCAAAAGCGGCAGTGGCTCCTCCGCCCCGTACGGCAGTAACTTGGCGCGACTTCCTACTAATGTCGGTTTTCGCTGCATGGCTCGGTAGTCCTCCCTGCCCAAAATGTTCACGGACGTCCCGGAATCGACAATAAATCTTGTGTACTTACTCTCCTCACCTATCGTTAAACGCACTTCCGGCATCTTTGATTTTCCTCTCTTCCGCTCCGCACACATTCCAATCACGAATAGTTCCTCATCATCGCTCTCTTCGTTGCAAATACGACCCACGATGTTTGTTTTCTTATCGGCGCCTCCCCCGTCGCTCCTCTTTCCACGGCAAAATCGCACGAAATGTCCCACCTTTCCACATCCCCGACACGTCACGCTCCTCGCCGGGCATTCCTGTGGGGGCGCGTGTGGCCACGCGCGCCCGCAATTAAAACACTTCCTATTATTGAAATTTCTGAGCCCACCTGATCCGCTCTGCGTTGTTGTCACCGTTGGCTCACTCCGCCGAGTTTCCACATTACTATTGGCCCTTTTCCTCGCCTCGGTCGGCGCTCGGACCCAGTTGACATCACCTGTTATTTCCTTCTCACCTCCTTCCATTTGCTTTGCCTGGTACTCCGACGCCTCGTAACCTCGGCCTAAATCTAACAATTGTTTTAAAGTCAACGAATCGTCTCGCAGTCCTTGTCGTCGCAACCGATTCATGTTCGTGCCCAAAATCAGCTGGGACTTTATCTCCCGGTCATCATCATGGAACTCACAACCCACTGCTAGCTGTCGGAGCCGCATTTGGTATTTGTCTAGGGATTCTGTCGCCTCCTGGCGAGATACACGAAAAGTATATATACAAAACTGCATGTTCTTACCCGGAGCGAAATATTTCGTCAGCGCCTCCTTAACCGAGTCAAAATTCCTATCCTCTTCCTCTATCGCGAGCGTCTCGTACACAGAGAAAACCTCTTCACCTGCTTGATGTAGGAGCGTCGCCATTTTCCTCCCGTCGTCCTTAATTCCAGCCGCGACCAAAAACATTTCGAGTCTACTCAGCCATCTCTTCCACCTCTGGGCCTGTGTGGTTGCTTCGCCATGCACGTCGAACGGCGGAATCCCTGCTGTGCGTAGAAAACCTGCCACGCCTCCCGTTTCGTCCGCCATGACAGCGTCGCTCACAACACACAACGCAAAGTCACAAAATCCAAGATAAACTGTCCATTCACAATAAATTGTTCATTCGTACCCGTATATCACGCACAAAGTCCAATAAATAAATTTCCCTCGTCGCCAATGTAAAATACTGAAATAAGGGAGACATCCACACCCGTTCAATGCTAGTTAGCAAGTGAGTTTTATTACACCTAACGGCCTTCACACGGCCTTGAACATCGCGCCCTCTAGTGGCGCATTTACACAATACTACAAAATGCAATCCGGACGACACGATCGGCGACTTAAAGAAACTCCTAGCGGCGCAAACCGGCACGAAATGGCAAAAGATCGGGTTAAAAAAGTGGTACACCATTTTCAAAGACCACATCACACTCGCCGATTACGAAATTAAAGACGGAATGAACCTAGAGCTGTTTTATCAATAAATTATTGATTCACCTCTTTCTCTTTATTCTTTAAATTAGAATTATTTTTTTTAAATACATACAACTTGGAACAAGTTTTTGAAAATAAAATATGTCAATTTGTATTTAATATTTAATATGGGATTGCACAAAGTCCCGGTACTGCAGGAAAGCTACAAGGAGGTCGATTTGTGCCACAACTCAACGGTACGTATTAGCGATGTACAGCGTGACCGTTTAATCAACGTAACTTATTCAGTATTCATTTCTGGAACGTTCAAACGACGTATCATCTACATCAGATGTATATAAAGCTCTCGTTACGATTAAACTAATCACAACACAACACAACTGTGCACACACACATCTAAAACACTTTGAATTCGTCTCCGTAATGAATTCTCCTAAAACTTCTAAGCGCAGCGAACGAGAAATAATTCAAGCCTCTAGACCTTCGAAAGATGAAGTCAATTCCCGATCCGTTTACGTAAGCAATTTGGATTACAACGCAACTTGCGAGCAACTGAAAGAGCACTTTCGTGGCTGCGGGTCAGTTCAACAAGTGGTCATACCGCGTGATAGGCGAACAGGCCGATCCAAAGGCATCGCGTACGTCGAATTTGATGAAAAACACTCGGTGGATGCAGCTTTGGTTCTGCATAATTCCTTTTTCAGCCAGAGATATATGAGGGTGTACACAAAACGCTCCCAAAACAAGCGGGAAAATGGCGCGGTAGTTGAAAGGGTTTCGACGAAAAAGAGGTCGAGGGATGATGAGGAAGACCAAAAAACGTTGAAGAAGTTAAAAGTTGTGGTTGAATCAGTTGGGAAACGAGCGAAAGTTCAAAAGAACAAACGGTTGATTGTGAAGAAAAAAGGGGCGATTGCCGGTGAGATGTGGAGGAAATTAATCCAAGAACCGGAACGGTGGCCGAGGGATTAAATGGAATACATATTCAACTCGACTCTTGCAGTTGGGCCTCTTTTTGTGACGAAATTAATTTTTAAGTTGTGACACGTTTTGCCGATTTCGACTCATCAATCTTTAGATTTAAAATTAAAAAGAAAAAAAATTTGTCAGAAGTGGGATTTGAACCCACGCCCACATTCGTGGACCAGAAATCACGTGACCAATTAATTTGATTGGCAAGTTTACTTGAGTCTGGCGCCTTAGACCGCTCGGCCATCCTGACCTTATTTCTATTTGACCACATTTGTCCACTTAAACCAAGTTACAGAAAATTTAAATTAACAAAAAGCCAAATTTTTTAATGACATTTAAACAGCAAATCCAAATTATTATTTTTAACCTCAAATTTATAATTTAAACTTGCAATTTAATATAAATTCAAAGCGTGAATGTGCAATTGTAGCAACCAGAGAATTAAAATCTCTATCGGTAGTAGTTAAAAGAAAAATTCGCAATTTTTGAAAGAATTTTGCGTGGTTACTTTGTTTTGAACAAAATTCGAGCTATAATTTAGAAAATCATTTTCAGTGTCTGGTTTCATCAGAGAACGTTTAGTCTGTAAACAACATGTGGTAAATCTTGTGATATAATGTAGCATTGAGGCTGCCATCTTGGACATAGCCGCGTCCAATCACGGCTTTTCTCACAGTTGGCCAATCACATCGCTCCATGCATCTTGGACTGTGGCAACAGTATGGCGCCAAACTCGATTTTTGGACAGTTTAATCCGATGCGTGGAATTGTAGGACAAGAAAATTTGTTTTTACACGAGAAAGCATGAATTTCTCACCAATAAAATTTATTTACACCTAAAAACTTTGTATTTACACAAAAATTTGATTTTTTTCTCGAAAAAGTTTGATTTTTTTCTCGAAAAAGTTTGATTTTTTTCTCGAAAAAGTTTGATTTTTTTCTCGAAAAAGTTTGATTTTTTTCTCGAAAAAGTTTGATTTTTTTCTCGAAAAAGTTTGATTTTTTTCTCGAAAAAGTTTGATTTTTTAATGAAAAAGTTTGATTTTTTTCTCGAAAAAGTTTGATTTTTTCTCGAAATCATTTGTTTTTTCTCAAATCACCAAATAAAAATGAATAAAAGAACCTATATTCCCCTAACCTCCTCCCGGGGAGTAGAACCCGCAACGCGGGCTACTGCGCCCGACCGCAGCCGGGCGCTCATCTCCCCCGGCACCCACCGGTTCTTTTTAGCAGAGGCGTTTAGTTTGTGTCTTATAAACTTGAATTTTTCCTTTTTTTTTTGGACAGAAAAAATAAAATTTAAAAAGCAAAACTAGCTAGTGACGGATTCGAACCCATGCCCACATGACTGTCATCGCGCACCATAACCACAAGCACGCAACCACCGTAGCTCGTAAGCGCCGCTAATCAATGTTTTAAACTTTTCTTTTAACACCTTTAAATAAAATAAAAACTTTTAAAAATTCATTTTTGATCGGAAAGTTTGTGACGTCACAAAACATAATTTAATAATTATTTGTGTGTATTAAGAATTTATATATTATACAATTTAGGCGGAGGAAAAAGTCTTTGTTTTCAACTTCCAGCTTTGGTCACTACAGGAGTGACTATTGTGATCTCACCCTTACTTTCCTTGATACAAGATCAAGTTGAAAAACTGAAATCTTTGCATGGAATTTATTTTATTTTATTTTATTTTTACATTTTGCTCATTGCTTTTATTTTATAGGTTCCCGCAGTATATTTAGCGAGCGATAAGAATTGTAATAAGATAATAGCTAGAATTCACTGTGATAATCCAGAGTTCAAATTATGTTAAACACAATAATAATGATGAGAAATAAATTAATTTGAACTATGTCCTGGCAAAGAAAAAGCCAAATACGGGTGGAAATTATGCCTACATAAATACAAATATATACATTTTTGCTTCCACATTTTCAGTGAAATAAAACAAAAACAAAAACAAAAAATATAAAAAGAAAAATTTTTAAAAAAAATGTTTCCATATCCATTTTTTTATTATCAGCAATTTATTCGAATTTAGTCCACCACTCCATCTATACTAAACAAACTTGTTCCTCGACTTTGATCTTGAATGGAAGTTCGCCTTTCCTCCACCCCACTCCCTGTAGATAAGAAACGAGTAGTTTTTCTTTCTTCTCTCCTTTCCAAACATCTCCCTGGTGTCCAAATCGTGACACGAATTATGTTTCACCACCCTCCAGACCCCACTAACACAGATATCACAGATATCCCGAAAAAAAACCGCAATACCCCGAAAATTCAATTTCCACATCCACAAAATGGCCGCGCGCATGTAGTTAAGTTCCGCAACCAAACAAACACGAAAACATTGAATAACTCGATTTTATATACAATTGATTATATACAATATGATATAAAATGTTGATTGAAGGATGAAAAAATGTAAAAAATGTGAGTTTTTATTTTTTTAATGGCGTCGTGGTCGTAATTTTGGGTGGGATGGGTGATGGCGGGTCCTGATTACAGGTGCGCGGACAGAATTGGGCTCCGGTGAAATATCCAGATCGCGTTTCCCCCTGGGCACACGGGGTCCACCAACGGAGCCGAGTTCCCACGCCCTGCCTTTCTATTTTGCCTCGGGAAATTTTATTTTTTTATTTTTATTTTTATTTTTTTTTATTTTTTTATTTTTTTATTATTTATTTTTTTTGTTGCGAAATTTGCCTCTATCATTTGTCACGTTGCAATGAACATTACGTTCATTCGCCACACATGGAGGAGTTGCATTGGTCACCTGTTAAAGGAATAAAAAATTCAAATTCGTGGCTCAGTTTGTGCGCACGATTTGTTCCTGTTTCACGGTGGAATGGAAACGGAACAATTCCGAAATTTCGAATTAAAAATTAGGAAATAAATGGAAAAAAAGGAGAGTGGTATTTTGTGTGTTGTGATTGCGTATTTACAAGGTGTAAAAACGTGGTTTCTGTGCTTTAAACGATCCGTTTTTGCTCCCAAGACGAGTTTGAGCATCAAAAATGGTGTTTGAGCACTACTGTTTCACCACCTACGAATACATTTAAACCCTAAAAATGCCCAAATTTTCTCTAAGAATATTAAATTTTAATTTTTGATAAGTACATTTGTAGTTTAAAAGGGTAACTTTATGGTTATAAAAGCTTTAATTTTCTTGTAAAATGTTGATTTTTGGTTAAAAATAAAAATAACCATTTCGAAAAAGTGAAAATTTTGACAAGAAAAGTTAAACTTTAGTGGATTAAAGTGAAAATTTGGTCAATTTATGTGAAAATCTGATCAGAAAAAGTGAGAAACTGATGAATAAATGTGAGAAACTGATGAATAAATGTGAGAAACTGATGAATAAATGTGAGAAACTGATGAATAAATGTGAAAAACTAATCAATAAAACTGAAAATTTGCTTAATAAAAGTGAAAAAAGTTTGGTCAAAAAACTAAAAAAAATGCATAAAAAATCAAAAAAACTGAAAAAGTGATCAACAAAAGTCAAAATCATCCTCAAAACTGATTTCTTACACGTAAAAACCACAATTACTCTGTACTTTGATAAAATCTTAACATTCAACACCATCAATCTCAGTTCATTTCACCTCCTTTTACCCCCTCATCAACACCAAAAAAAATAAAGAAAAAAAAAAAAGAAAAAAAATTGCAAGGTGTGTTGTAAAAACGAGTGTGGCCATGTGTTGAAGCAAAGACGTTTTTTAATCGGATGAATAAAAAGTGGAGAAATCAAATGGCATCGCTCCTTATCGAGTGTGTTGGTTCAACTGAGGAGACGAGACGAGCCCACGCCAGCCAATTAAGCGCGATAAGACAAAGAGGAGAGCGAAATGACAACTTCCTAAAAGCTTTTGAATAAAACAAAAGCAAAAGGGCTTAAAGAGCGCACCGGGACCACACACGGCCGAGATAGCGGATCATCGCGCTAACGAAGCAAACCGCCACAGTGGGGCGCCCCTCGCGTCGATTTCTTTCATTCCGCACTCATCAGAGTCATTACAGAAGAGCACAGGTGAAAATTGCCTTTATTGCTTCACGTACTGCTTCAATTCATGCCTCGCATGTAATTTGCTCTCTTAGCCGCCAACTGACCTTGACTCGCGGCCCCACCTCCTTTCCACGGCGCCTTCGCTCGATTAATAATAATGACAAATGACGTCACCTAATCAACCTCTGCTCAAATGATTCTTTTTTGTCGACAATTATCTCAACGTTTTATTTACACGTGCATTTTTTGCATCAAAAAGTGTATACAACTAAAAAGAACCTAAAATGACCTAAAAATGAGCCTAAAACTACTTAAAACGGCCAAAATTTGCATTTTTTTCGTCTAAAAGTGCCAAAATTGACCTAAACTTGCGTAAAAAGTGCATGTTCTTCAACTAGTAGTGCCTAAAATGCTTAAACTTACTCAAAAATTAAAATTTTTTCATTTTTTTAAAATATAAAACTGTCTTAAAATTGCTCCCAATTCCCAAAATACGTTTCCATTTTAAAGCAGCTAAACTAGTCTAAAATTTGTATTTTTCCATCTAAAAATTGCTCCCAAACTGCATATTTTCTTCTAAAAGCAGCAAAACTAGTCTAAAAATTATATTTTTTCATCTAAAACTTCTAAAATTGCTTACAAATTACATTTCCCATCTAAAAATGTCTAAAACGGTCTAAACTTTCTTACTTGTTAGACAAATACCATTTTTTCACAAAAAAAGCCCAAAATTGCTTCCAAAATTGCATATTTCCATCCTCTTAAACTGCCTAAAATAACAAAAAAGTCTAAATCTACCCTAAAACTTCCATTTTCCAGTCTAAAAATCAATTATTATAATAAAAATAAAGAAATAAAAATAAAAATAAATTAATTAATTTCTCCAAATTTCACCAAAAATAGCAGCAATTCTTACTTTCTTTCTTTCTTCCTTCCTTTAAATTTCAACCCATCCCATCCCAAACAAGCAACATGGCAAGCTTGGGAAGACACTAAACCGAAGCTGACACATGTAGTTGACAATCCTTGTCCTGACAGACAACGATTTGCGCGTGTACGCAACGAAAGCGCCTGCCACCCACAATGCGCCCCCAGTCAAGGCCCCTCGCGTGCACCGTCTGCGCGCACCAACGCATCCATCACTGCCTCGTCCCCGTACGAACCTCGTTTTATCAGATCTCTCGTGCGCAAAAATGTCAAACATCTCGAGATAATCACCAGGCAAATTTGATTGATAAATATCCACGAGAAGAGAGAGAGAGAGAGAGAGACCCCCATTACCCCGCGGGGTTAGTCAGTTATGTCGATTACCCCACATTCCATTTGCAATTTCCTATCGGTTACTGTATCTTTATTGCATTTCTCTCTCCTCCTCCTCCCATCTAAGGTGAAGTGCGAGGGTCCGGTACACTCGTAGTCGTAGCAGCTTTTTCGACGACTGCGCGTTTTACGATGCCGCCCTCGAATTGCATCGCTTTTATTCCTATTGTATCTATTTATGGATGATGTATGATAGGTCGCATTAAATAAGTTAAAATTAGATTTTTTCCAAATGGTTTGCATTTCTTTTCGATCGGGTTGTCTGAAAATCAAATGTTTTCGTAAGGAATTGCGTAAACATTGCAATTTCCATACAAAATTGCCAAAAAATGTAAAAAAAAACATTTCATCTAAAAATTGCCTACAAATTGAATTTTTTCCATCTAAAAAATTGGAAAAAAAAAGCCATTAAAATTCCCTAAAATTTAAATTTCCAAAAAATTAAATTTGCCCAAACTTTTTTCTCCCCTTAAACTGCATCTGCCAATCTACTCTATTGTACAATTGCCATTTACACGCATTTCTCCATTCGCCAAACGTTTATCTAATTAAAATTAACACCCCATCCATTTCAGTCACCAAACTGGTCAACCTCTCCCGTCTCGCTTCGACCGCGAAAAATGAACTGTCAATTTAAATTGAATGAAATGGACGTGGTCTGCCTTGGTCGAGCACTGTTTCTGTTCCGCACTCCCCGGGGAGCCGCGTCGAGTCGAGTCGAGTCGAGTCGAGTCGTGTTGAGTCAGTGGCTGCCAGTTGGCTGGCTCTCGCCGTCCCTCTGCTGATTTCATCTGAACGGGCATCACGTCTTACTGAGGACAGCAACAAAACAACCATCCGCACCACACTGGTGTGGTCTGGTCCCCTCCTGCCTCGCCTCGCCTCGCCTCACCCGGCCTCACCTCACCTCACCATGCCTCACCATCTGCTCTTTCCTTTCCTTTCCTTTCCTCTCCTCGCATCTGCAACTGCACCATCACTCACTCACTCTTGCTTTTACTTCTCACCATTCATCGATCCAAACTCAACTTTTAGGACGATAAATGGACAGTATCGCGACCGAATTCATCCAATTTTCATGATCAAAAATGCATTTTTAAGGTAGAAAAGTGCAATTTTGAGGCAAAAAAAAAATAATTTTAGAGGAAAAATTAATTTATAAGCAGAAGAATTGAGTTTATAGGAGAAAAAATGCATTTTTTAGGCAATAAAATGCAGTTTTAGACCCAGAAAAATTAATTTATGGTCACAAAAAGTTTTTCTAACGCACGTAAATGCAATTGTAGACCCGAAAATGGAATATTTAGGCAGTACAAAGTAGTTATAGACCCAAAAATGCAATTTTTAGGCAGAACAATGCAACTTTTGAAACAGAACAATGCAACTTTATGCTGAGAACTACATTAAAAAAAAAAGGTTTTCCAAACCATTTACATGAAAATAAATGTAATCTATTCAATCCCATTGAATAAATTGAAAAGAGATTTAACTCGAGTCTAATGAATCACTAGTAATAAGGGCCAGATGGACGACCACGCCTCTAGTTTCAAACTCGCGTGCCAAATAACCCCTCCCCACCCCAACCCCCTCAACACCCCCTCAACACCCCCGCCGCATCCCAATCCCAGCACGAAAATCATCCGCGATGACGTCATCTCAACCAAACCCCACCAAATCGCCCAAAAACCAACCCCGATCCATTTATTTATTTATTTTTATTTATTTATTATTTGTTTAATTTCCCGTCTAATTTTCTATTTAATTCCTCCTTTCCCCTCCCCGTCGCTTGGTTGCGCCCTCGTTGGGAGGTCGACCGCCATCGCTCGGTCACGTGCGACCCGAGCCACCAATAGCGCGAGACCAACGGGAGTCACTCGCGGAATAGCCGACTGCACCCTGTCTGACAGTTCCCAGCGCCGCCATCGCTGCCGAGTGTTTACATCCCGACTGCGCCTAGCATGGACGTGCTACCACCGTCGCCGGCGATCGGATACACCGTCGCCGTTTAAGCGCATTCCATCCACTAAAACGTAACAAAAAATCTCAAATTCGTGCCCAAATCGTGTAGATGGAAGCGAAAATCGTGTCAGCCAAGCGGATATTGCAGTTTCCCCACAGTGTACGAATTGCGAGAAATTTCAACTCCATTTCACCCATTTTAACGGACAAAATTCATTGGATCGTTTCAGACCTTGGTCGTGTGATGTTCCCGGGGCCCCCGAGTGTGCCATGCGGATATTCGCGCGTGGGGTCGTTCGCCACCCGAATGCTGCACCTACTCGCCCTACTCTCCACGTCCAACGCCGCCTGGCAGGAGGACGTCCAGCCGCTGAATTATGTCACACCACGTAAGTCAAACGCGAAAATTAATTCTGGAGAAATTACGAGAAATTGTCGGAAATTGACATGAAAAAATTGTGGGACCCCGGTGCCCCATGGGGCCCGAGAAATTGTGAGAAATTGTGGGGCCCCCTGGACACCCTGGACCCCCTACCATTTATTTTTTTTGATATCCCCGGTGCCCCTTTGGGCCCGAGAAATCGCGAAAATTTGTAGGAAATTGTGGGAAATTGTGAGTAACAGTAGTGCGAGATTCCCCGCCCGTGACGTCATTCAGTATTGGGTGGAGGGGGAACAGAAAAAAAAAATTCTAAAGGAAACGCTCGAGGAAACACCATTAACCAGCCCCGGGCGTCTTAAACCCGAGGTTCCGGTCTGCGTCCAAAAATCCATTCCATTTTCGCTGCACTTTTGAGGGCAACAGCCTCAAAAAAAAAAAAAAAACTTTTCCATATTGGAACGAACGAGGAAGCGAAATTCACCCATTCAAATCGATCTCAACTCCGAAAAACCCCCCACCTCCAACACCCCCACCCAAACAGGAAGTGGAAAAATTTCCCCGCCCCCCTCCCAAAAAAAAAAAAAAAAAAAAAGAAATTTCCAATTTTTGCCTCCGTCGCCTCCCTGCAGCGCGATGCAACATAAACCACACTGAAAACAGCTGTGCAACAACGTGAAACTATCGATTACGCTCTCCTCAACCCCACAGGGTTTTCGCCCAGCACCGATTAATCGAGCAATGCACAAAATGTATGTCACACACACATCGCGTGTTTATATTGAGCTTTCTCAGCTTTCTCCACACATAACCTTAAAAATTGAAAAACAGGGGCGTCCCTGGGGTGTTGGGGGTGTGTGGGGGGGTCGGTTCGAGGCACCTGTGGGAAATGGTGAAATAAGAGGTGGGGTGATGAGGAAAATTCTTTCCTTTGAATTTTTTTTGCCCCTTTGAGGTCCCCCCACCATGCACAATGGCTGGAGATGGAATTATTTCTCAAGAGGAAATTGTTGTTGGTTTCTGGTGGAAAAAATCGATCCATTTTGGGTGTGCACTGACCAGAGGTCAGCAGGGGTCAAGGTTGAGATTTTTCTCTCCATTTTTTCGTTCTTTTTGTTGGGAATCGGTGGAGCGCGAGATGATTGATGGTGGAATCAATTATGGGTCCCTTTTTCTGCATCCACCCCTTGGATTCTCCATTGTGGGACGACACTCGATTCCCATTGGTCGTGTGCCAGTCCCAAGAAGCTGTCGATTGTCAATTAATCAAGTGATGGATGGAGCGTGGCTGTTTGGAGGACCCTTTATGACCGCAAAAAGTGGAAACGATCCCAAGCGGCACGGAGATTCACGGGACATCAGCAACAATGTAGAAAATGTGTTAAACAGGGTGGGATTAAGGGTCCTCTGGGACGTCGTATACGTAGAAAATGGGTTTTTCAGCTAAAAGGCCATGTGCATTGTCTGTAAATGCATTTTTTGGGCATTTTTGCGCTTGAAAATGCATTGTTTTGGATGAAAATGCATTTTTTCACCCGCTAATGCATTATTTTTAGCATGAGAATATTGCAAAGACGTCATTTCCGACAGAAACTGATTTCTGGTTGCACCCATGGTTTGGGGCCCTAATTAAAAAATTAAGGGGCCTTTTTCCTTCGGGAACTGCGAAAGCCTATAAGTCTAGTCCTGACTCATGGCTCCCTGTCTGAAGTCCTCTGGGTCCTCCGAAGTCTTAACGATGATGACCATGATGTTAAATCTAAAAATAAAATCTAGTCAGGACACTGGGCCCCTATAGGGTAGGTCGGTTCTAAGGTTTTCGTTGCTCCAAAGATGCACCTTGAACTTAAGGGACCCTACGCTGCTTCTTTAGCCTAATTATGCAGAATCTGGTTCTGTCCAATGGACGACGTGACAAAGCGAGAAGTAATAGAAGTCCGGAAGCGAGCCGTGTTACAGATGCCAACAACAAGGACATTAGGCAAGAGATTGCACATCCTAACTTATAATCTACAAGTGGAGCTATCGGGGCTGCAGCACCTGCAGTTGACACTGGCTCACGAGCCTAGCGGGCCCACGAGCCTAGGGGCCCACGGAGGATGACTCTATGGGTATGTTTACATGTACCCAGTTTTCCAGAAAAGTTAAAATTCGGATTTTATTTATCCGGAAAACTGTGTGCATTTAGTTTGCTGGTAAACATGATGCCACATGTGAATTACCCATAATGCATTTTGATTATCTGGAACAACAAAATGGTTGTTGGTACGTCGGTCGCAGTATTTAATCTTCGTACGCACAGGTCTGACGGATGTTTACATGCAGTTTTCAATGCGCAAAACGCCCAAAATCTTTTTTTTTTTCAATTTGGGGCCCCGAGAAGGGTCTTTATGTCCAGTTTTGGTCAGTTTTCCGAGGTGCTCAGTGTGCTGCACCTGGTTCCAATCCGATTACATTTTTCGGGGGATTAGAGAGAAAGGGATTTAGTTTAGCGTTAGTTCTCCCTTATTTATTGCACGGCCTTGTCCGAAAGGATTAAAAAACACGAATTGAGCGAAACGAAGCGGTGATTTATTCGTCTTGTGGCAATGCGAGTTCATTACCTGTCGCGAGGTGAAAGCAGGTTCGGCCCAAAGGCGGGCACGGTCCTTTTGTCAGCCACAAAGGTGCAGAAAGACTGGTTTCACACTCGTGCACTCGATTGTCGGCTCGGGCACGCTGCATCGCGCTTTGTTTAGCCGGCATCTGCTCGCAGACCGATGCGCGCGCATGGGAATGTCGATGGTGAAAATTAAATGGCGGAATTATTTTTCGTCGCTATGACGACGCGATGGGGAGAGAGAGGGGAAGAAGAGACGGACGTTCCGTTCGGTTTCATTCAGTTGAGTCATTCATTGAGGTGGAAGGTGGGGTCTTGAAGATTGCTCGTTGTTATTTCACCTTGGCAGCGCCGCTGGCGGTGACTCCTGTCACCGGTCGATTATCAAATTTCGAAGCGGGAAGTGGCGGATTGTACCCACGATGCAGCGCGCGAACCGCAACCGCAACTAAAATAAATAAATGAATTGAAATTCGTTGGGGGTTAATGAATCTTGTGGATTTAATAGATTTTGTGTGGGGTTTGTATTTGTACGGTGTTTGTAGCGAACATTTTGTAGATTTCGTTGGTTTAGTTTGGATTTTGTGATGATTTTGGTGGATTTTGTGAGGATTTTGTGTGGATTTTGGTGAATTTAGTAAGAATTTTGTCGGATTTTGTGTGGATTATGGTGATTTACTGTTGATTTTGGTGATTTGCAGTGGATTTTGTTGGATTTGTTTGATTTTTAATGGATTTACTTGATTTTTAAGTGATTTATTTGATCTTTAATAGATTTATTTGATTTTTAATGGATTTATTAGATTTTTAGTGGATTTCTATGATTTTTAGTGAATTTCTATGATTTTTAACGAATTTCTAAGATTTTTAACGAATTTCTTAGTTCTTTTAAATGTTTTTCTTAGTTTTCTGATAGAATTTTAATTGATTTCCTAAGTTATTTATGGATTTCCTAATATGTAAATAGATTTATAATGGATTTCAAATGAATCTAATGCTTTTCGTATGGATTTTGAATAGAATTCTTAGATTTTGACTTTGAAAAAAAAAATCCTTTTCTTTAAGATGTAAGTAGACAAAATTTCCCACCAATCGGCACTCATCAAAACCCTTGATGCCTTAAAACAACCAAATAAAAAGGTCCACCGACCGATCAATCAATCAATCAATCAATCTGCCCATTGCTCTATCATGACTCATCAGATCACAGGTGAACCAGTTGTGGCAGACTCCCAAGAAAAACAGCAAACGACCACAAAGCCCACCTTGACCTCCAAACGACCCCCCAAACGAGCACAGGTGCACGCCCCACATTTACAAAAGCAAAACTCAAACTTAATTTACAATTTCACATTTTTCCATTTCACCCCTGGGTCCACGAACATGAGGAAATGACACGATGAATCAGAAAAGTTGCGAGGACAGGTTCATCCAAGGCCACTCACCTGGAACGCCTGGAACGCCATGAAAAAGAAAGAAAATAATGTTTGTTTTTATTTCAAGCCCAAACAGAGAAAAGGAAGAAAAAAAGAAAAGAGTTTTTCTAAATTCGAGTTCGAGCGTACTAAATTGTGCTACGTGACATGTTGGCTGGTTCCTGGAACCATGAGTCAGTCCCCTCAAAGATTGATGGTTGTTTGTAAGCGTCTTTTGTTCGGCCACACTTTTATTACTTCGTGCAACTTCTCTTTTACTTGCAATTTAAAAATATATTATTCTGCTATATGCTAGTCCAAGATAACCGGGCAATGCCAACGAGGCAAGTGTTGAGGCTTGGTTTGGTCAAGACTCAAGACGTGTGTGTGTAGTTTGAATTAGGATAATTGTTTGCACAGGGGTGGATTGTAGCATATACAAAAAAGACAAATGTCTAAAGCGCCTGTACTAAAGCGAAATTAAAGAGATTTAATTTCAGGCTAAAAAATTGATTATTAGGCCAAAAAAGTTGGATTGATGGCCACAAAATTGGTTATTAGATCACAAAATTGGTTATTAGATCACAAAATTGGTTATTAGATCACAAAATTGGTTATTAGATCACAAAATTGGTTATTAGATCACAAAATTGGTTATTAGATCACAAAATTGGTTATTAGATCACAAAATTGGTTATTAGATCACAAAATTGATTTTTGGGCTAAAAAATCAAATTTTAGGTCAGAAAATCTCATTTTTGACAAAACAAAATGCAATTTTAAGCCAAAAAGTTCAATTTTAGGCTAAAAAATTTATTATTACGTCGTAGACTAAAAAATTTAATTTTAGCCCAAAAATATATGTATTAGGCCAAAAGAATCCGATTTTAGTCAAAAAAGTCCAGTCTTAGTCCAAAAAATCCAATCTTAGTCCAAAAAATCCAATCTTAGTTTAAAAAATCCAATCTTAGTCCAAAAAATCCAATCTTAGTCCAAAAATTCCAGTCTTAGTCCAAAAAATCCAATCTTAGTCCAAAAAATCCAATCTTAGTCCATAAAATCCAATCTCAGTCCAAAAAATCCAATCTTAGTCCAAAAAATCTATTCTTAGTCCAAAAAATCCAATCTTAGTCCAAAAAATCCAGTCTTAGTCGAAAAAATCCAATCTTAGACCAAAAAATCAAATCTTAGTCCAAAAAATCAAATCTTAGTCCAAAAAATCCAATCTTAGTCCAAAAAATCCAATCTTAGTCCAAAAAATCCAACTTTAGTTCGAAAAATCAAAAAATCAAATTTTACTCTAACAAATCTAATTGTAGTCCAAAATACTCAATTGTAGTGCAAAATATCCAATTTTAGTCCAAAATATCCAATTTTAGTGCAAAATATCCAATTTTAGTGCAAAATATCCAATTTTAGTGCAAAATATCCAATTTTAGTCCAAAATATCCAATTTATCCAATTTTAGTCCAAAATATCCAATTTTAGTCCAAAATATCCAATTTTAGTCCAAAATATCCAATTTTAGTCCAAAATATCCAATTTTAGTCCAAAATATCCAATTTTAGCCCAAAATATCCAATTTTAGTCCAAAATATTCAATTTTAGTCCAACATATCAAAATTTAGTCCAAAATATCCAATTTTAGTCCAAAATATCCAATTTTAGTCCAAAATATCCAATTTTAGTCCAAAATATCCATATTTAGTCCAAAATATCCAAATTTAGTCCAAAATATCCAAATTTAGTCCAAAATATCCAAATTTAGTCCAAAATATCCAAATTTAGTCCAAAAAAAAATTGATTACCGTATATACTCGCGTATAGTGCGAAATATTTATGCCAGAATTAGTTCTCGTGTTTGGGGGGGTCGCACTATACGCGCGTAATAAAAAAAATAAAAAAAAAATTAACAAAACGTACGTACTACGGTACGTTTCGTATTTCGCCCGTATTACGTGCGCATTTCGTCCTATATAATTTCGGCCATCGCTTACAACACGCAACACAACCATCCAACCTACCGACAATCGAATAATGCAAGAATCCAACAATCCGAAACGTAAGCGTGTGTCGTTTGAAGCGGGGTTTGAAGCGGGTTTAAATTACGTGTCGTGGCATTTGCCGAGAAAAATAATAACTCCGCCGCTGCGAGAGAATTTGATTTGATTTGATTTGATTTTTCCATTGTTGTGGCACAACACTATGGTAACTCGCATTATACGCGCGTACACCATTTATTTCGTTTTAGGCGCCTTAAAATGGGGGGGTCGCATTATACGCGAGTATATACGGTATTAGACAAAATAATTCGATTTTAGTCAAAAGGCTTAATTTCTGCTACAACGGGCCTAAAAACATTATTGTAGTGTATAGTTGTGATAGTAATAGCATCGTTAACTATCTGCGCTATGCATTGCGGTGTTAAATATATTTACAAAATTCTAATATCGCAATTGAATATCGTAATAGAATAAGTTTCACAATTTGCGACGTACTGTAAGAAAATCATAGAACTCACAGGAAAAGGGCTCCAAAAAATGCAAAAATTAAAAACTAGGGCCTTAAAAAGAGCTGCCAGAGAAGAGAGAGGGTTTGTAGATTGTTCCCATGTGCTTGTTATAGAAAAAAGCAAAAAGGGGATCGAGATAGAAAGATTGTTCATTTTCTAAGGTTATTATTAATAACTCGATGACGTGTTCAGTTGCGCGTGCCGCTATTGTGAGCAAATCGCATTGTATTATTTTGATGGAGTGAAAATGTCCGTTCGGGCACGAGTAATTCGTACATTGTCGCTGCCACGTGCCGCTTTTTTCCTCTCTCGCTCTCTCTCTCTCGATTTTTCACGGCCCAAAGTAGGAAGAAAAAATAATAATAATAAAAAGGTGAGATTTGCATTTACCCAGTAACCTCCTGGTTTGGCTTTTTTCCCACGCAGGTGAGTGAATGTTAAATCGAGGTTGACCGGAAATTCCACTTCTTTTGGAAATAAGATTGCGCTTTTCCGGTTCGAGTTGACCCGTGGCTAAGTTGCTAGTTCATCGACACTGGACAAAAATGTTTGCAGGTCTTCTTGCGCGGCTCTAAACGTCATTTCGACTCAATAGCATTTTTAAATCACCGTATTTTGTGGACCATAAGACGCACTTTTTTACTTTGAAAAGTCGACCAAAAATTGGGGTAAGACAGGCGTGGCAAATTGGGGAATCCCATAAAATTAATTCAGAGATTCCCATGAAAATAAATCGGGGAGTTATGAAAATAATAATTAAAAATGAAGTTTAAGAATTTTTTGTAATTATAAAAAATGTCTCTTTGTGCGTCTTATGGTCCAATGCGTCTTATCGTCTGCAAAATATGGTATTACCATTTGCAAACCAGTAGCTTGCAGAAATAAATGTTTTACAGGCTGATAGTCATCAGTGTGCAAAGGTAAAGTTAGCCAGCCAGCTGTCTTTGTATCCATTCATTTAGTTGCAATAAAGTTTCTCGCAGATTTGTATTTACATATCGAAACCGAGTGTGGTCGCTAAGCTCTCTTGCATAGCAACCACACAATTGGATTACATTGTAGCAAAAGATTTGTTAAGATTAAACACCAAGAATGAACTGATAAGAATTATTGGTAGGAATAAGTAATGGCGAGCGACACGCATCAGGTGATTCCGAGTATGCCACAAAATGTATTACAAAATGCATTCGCGCGAAACTTGCCGTATTAGCCCGCTGTACATGGGATTACCAACTTTTAGTAGTTTCAGTCATAAAGCTAAGAGCGGCATGCTGGTAAATAGTGAAACATGCCGGCATCAGTGAAAAAGCTGTTTTTTTTTTTTTATTTTATTTTAATTAAAAGAGCCTGGATGAATAATCATGTTGGAATTTGGGTTAGAAATTTGAATTCTCTTGATATTCTGAAGGTTATTATTAAAAGTTGGGTAAATTTATCGAAATTTAGGCCAATTTCCTACATTTTGGACATTTAAAAAAAATGCTTTTTAAACATAATTTGGTTCAATTTTCATTAAAAAAAAAACTGTACTCATTTATAAAGACGTGCCGATAAAATCGGAGTTTACCAGCAGTCTCTTAAAAGTTCTACCGGCATGTGGCTTAAAGCTTGGTAATGCATTCCAAAATGCATTGTAATACATTGCAGTGTGTATGAGTTTGAACCATATGGGTTTCTGTGTTTCTATAAACGGCAAAAACAGAAGGCAAGAACAGAAAGTGAAAACATGTCTAACTACGAAAGTGAACCAACAGCTGTTCTCGGTGTCCATTCTGTTTACAGAAGCGCTAGAAATACAGAAAAAACATAAACGTTGAATATAACTCTACCTCTTGAACCAGCTGATTGTTATTGTGTCTGACTAGTGTACATAAACAAGACACAATTTATTCCACATACAACAAAAATAAATTATTTTAAGTTTCCCATTCTTCTTCACTTCTTGGTCCTCGATCGCAGAACCCGGTCCGACTTTTCCGGCTTTTGTGCCCAGTTCTTGGTTGCTCTCGATGGCAAGTAATCTGGGTCTGACTTAAGATTAGCCTTTTCCTCTTTAGATTGTCTGACTGCTTTGGCTCGCGAAATGTCCAATCTACTTGTATCTGGCTGCTTCTTTTCTTGGGATTTCTCCACTTGGCGCGACCTGGTCCTTGGAGTGTCTTGTACTGTCCATGGAATTGGTGTAAAGATTCTTTTCTGCAGAGAAACAGCTGCTCTCGATGGCAAGTAATCTTGGTCGGTCTTCAGATTATTCCTTTCCTTTTCGGATTCTTCTGACTCTTCTGACTCTCCAGATCTTAGACATTGCGGTGATCGCCAATGTGATGAGAAGTTGCTACTTTTTTCTTGGAAATTGTACACTAGGTAGGATCTGATCTGTGGAGTGTCTTGCACTGACCACGGTCTTGGTGTAGAGAATTCACTCTGCGGAGAAGCAGTTGCCTTTGGTGGTGTGAACGCAGCAAAAATAGAACTTTTGGATTCACCTACAAATAAATTAATAAAATTTTTTTTATTTTCAGTTGACTACGAGGTGAAACGGTTTTACGGAAACAAATCTCATTTTGATCACTTCAAGTTACTCGAAAGGGACGGCGAATCGCTATTAGTTGGAGCGAGGTGAGTGTTATTTCTATTAAAACTACAGTGTACTCTGTGTACTCTGTGTAGCCCGGACGCATATTGGCAGAACATACCCGATTTCGGCAACAACGGTGGCCAGGAGTGACTAATGACTAAATAACTTGAAAATCACCATCCAACCTAACCTGACCTGACCTAACCTAACCTAACCTAACTTAATTGAATCTCACAAAGCAAAACACATCAAAACAAATCAAACTAGCAAGCAAACAGATGATAAATTCAAAATTTTAAAGCAGAATTATGATTTTCAAGTTATTGAATCATTAGTCACTCCTGGTGCATTGTTGTAGCCGAAATCGGGTATGTTCTGCCAATATGCAGCCCGGACATAGGACATGTCCCAGAAGAAGTCGCTTCATTTCGTCACCGCGGTTTTAAGGCTGCACCCTAGACATATATAACAGCCCAGATGTCGGGTCATTTCCTCGAATCCCGTTTCATCGAATCCCGTTTCGGTTACAGTTTCTTGTCTCCTAAGAATGCCTAACAAGGGGGGCTAGCGCCCCCTTTGAACTCCCCAACCTCCCCTTAGCTGTTTTTTTTTATCTAGACACTGCGGAACCCATTTGCCACTTTAAAAATTCTGGATTCGATGAAACGGGATTCGAGGAAATGACCCGACCCGAACAGCCCAACCTTAGACAGAAGACCTATAGACGGCATTCAATTGCGCTTACGCCATTTGAACGCCGGGACTATTAACAGATTAATTCTTTGTTTAATTAATTGGGAAATCCAGGAACGCAGCAATACAACTCTAAGAAATGACTCACGTCCACGCACGATATAGGCCATATACTTGTACATATTCATCATTTATTCCTTGTCACCAAGATTACATGTGTAATTTACACAATACTTCATCTGATTTGCATAACTCTAACATTGTTATAACTCCTGCGAATCTTAGCAGTTTTTTTAAAACAAATCTCCCTCCAAGGAGTAATAGTTTGGCAACGAAATGAAGAGACCCAGAAAGAGACTCAAAAAATCGTGCGTGCTATGATACTTGTACATTCAGGAATTCGCGAATAGTTTCTCTCGCTTCAACCAAAGCGCTTTTGACAGTTTGGTCTCTTTTCTGCAGAGTTGATTAGTAATGACAATATTAAACAATAAGCAAAAATGTAACAATTTCATCCACAGTGCTTGTGGACATTGCTGGCTTTCTTCAGCGGGTAGTGTAAAATCGATTGGTAATTAAAAAATAATAAATAAAAATTTAAATAAGAGGGGAAAACAAATGTTATTTGTCTACTGCTTTGTTTAGCATAATTGCAAAAATCAGCATTTTAATTCACTCAACACTTTGCTTTGTTTGTTGTGCTGATAATTAAGGAAGAGGGGAAAGGAAGGAGGGAGGGTGGGTTGACTGTGATAATTATCATAATTTTTTTTTTAAAATGTACTTCAACACTTGCAATTAATTTCTTTATTTTTTATTTCTTACCATACTAGGAATATTGTATACAACATTAGTCTTCACAATCTGACTGAAAATAAGGTAATTTTTTTTTTATTATTATTCGGACTTGGAAATCTGGGTGTGACATTTCTAAGATAGAATCTTATTTTTTTGGAAAACTGTGTCTATGCATGGTGTTACTGTCGCTTTCTGGCAAAAGACCAAAAAACTAGCTCTTGCAAATGAAATTAAGTCTTTCAAATTAGCATGTCTTTTGCACCAAACAGGCATTGCCGTGTTTACATGATTAATTTTTCAGAGAAGTAAAATTTGGATTTTCACTTTTCTGGAAACCTGTAGCCAAATGACCAAATGATCTTTGTTAATTCGAACAGACAGACTGTACATTCTTTTTCTGTTTTCCAAAAGCAATCAAACGGTACAAGAATGTTGCCTCTTGTAAATCAAACAGCTCAATTGTTCAATCTCGGTTCAAATTCGTCGCAATTTAAAGAATTCTTCTAATAATGTGATATTTTTTGGAGAAAAACTCACGCGCACACACGATCGATGGTTGCAAATATGACACAAAGAAACAAATAAAACAATACATCTGATATCATTCACCATAATAGCCAATGACGTCATAAAAAGGGGGTGGTTATAACCTACACACTCTAAAAAGGGGTGACAAGGATTGATGGGTCAAAAAATGACAAGTGGGTCACTTACCAATGCTTAAATTCGAATTAATTTCTGAATCATACAAAATTCCACAAAAACCACATTACTTTTGTAATGACTTACCGGTAATTTTTAACCACCGAGAAGTGGCCTTTTTGCTTAATGCATTGTACACGTTTGCTGATTCAACAACACTTTGAGTTGATAATAGCTGCTGTAGTAACTTGTCTGACACTTCCTTTAAATCGTATTTCAATATTAAATCTTATGCATCTTTAGTCTTATTGTGATTTCTGGTTGTCTTCATTCCCCATGTTAAGACTAAATTGATTACATTGTCAATATTAGGCATGGAAATAACTCTTTCCTATTGTGCCGTTGTGATATCATAAAGAATTTCTGTCTTGGCGATCGCATCCGAATTACAGAAAAGAAAATGTCGAATTCTTTCACATGTTTCGCCTTGATTGAACATTTCCGCCATCTGCCAAATGATTAAAAAATTAACCAGAGTTATCGTAGTTGTACACAAGCTCCAATAGTTGTTAAATAAGTCGTTCAGTTGCATTTTGTCAGCGGCAACGAGTATTTCTTGCGTCAGTGTGTCCGCAATGTCCGACAGGATAGGAATATCTTGGGCGTATATGAATTGAATGATGATATTCATGACTTCGCACGATGTGTCCGGAAATAATATCTTGTTTGTGGTGCTTTCGACGTTTTCGTGGTTGAACATTGCGTGGAAATAGTCACTTCCAGCACACAGTATACTTTTATGTGCAAATACATTCTCATCCTTGCACTGCAACGCAATTTTATCCGCTTTGCCATCGCCTAGCGACGTGTACAGATTAGTCAGAACTAATCGTTGCTGCTTTTGCTGAAGATCAACAATTTTTTCCGATGTTTTCCCAGCGGCCATTTTAAAGTTCTCTACAGAACGAAAAGAAAATTAAATTATCAATTTTAGTTAGGTCACTTAGGTCTTCGACCTTGATCGTGAACTGTTTTTGGAAAAAATAAATAATATAGTAATACAAATCTTGAATAATGAAACCGAAAGTTTAAATGCGCAGGGATACAAGCTGCGCATTGATGCTTCACTGCACCGGACAGAAGTTTAGAATATTTTATCTAAGATTTTATAAAGATAAAAAAATTAAATTAAATTAATTTACTGACCAAGTTGTCAAGGTACGCGTGGAAGTCCTGTTGGGTGTCTTGGCACAGGAACGGCTCTGCTGTGTCTGAATTTATTTCCAACAAGTGTTGTCCAGTTTCTTTGGTGACTGTATTTATGATGACAACTAAACTTGTCTGTCCCCACCATGCTTTGCTGCAAGGTTGGCGGTACTCACTAAAACCCGAAGTATTGAAATAAACGTATTTTCCAGTGTTGGGCCCGCTAACTAACAAGAATAGCTTTGCTAAAATTTCGCTTTTTTTTCAATACTTTACATTTCGCTAATTGTTTTTACCGCAAGCTACCATCAGTTAGCTATTTTTTCGCTATTTTGAGCTATTTTATTGTAATTTGGGCTATTTTGAGCTATTTTATTGCTAATTTGGGCTATTTTGAGCTATTTTATCGCTAATTTGAGCTATTTTATTGCTAATATTTTGCTAGTGTTCGCTAGCTATTTTAAAAATAAATAATTTTTTAGTGAAGCTAATTTTGTCGATCGGTGAGCCCAACACAAAATGGCTGCTTTTAAAACACTTTCTAAGCTTCTACAGCTTTTATTTTTCACTTTTCTGGAAAACTGTGTACATGTAAACTCGGCATCATTGGATGCGCATAATAATTGATCGTAAGGTGCGTGTTGTTGGTGTAAAATGACCGAACCACAATTGCATATTTAATAAGGTAACGGGAGAGCTGCCAAAGTGCACTTTGTGTTCTGCATTTGCATATTTATCTAGATCAACTCTATAGTATCAAATTTTTATTGCATTAAATGTATTAACCTTTTTTTTCTTCCTTCCTTCGTTCAGCCTATAGAATGGTACTCCATAGAAGCCCACGTCAACTTGTGTCATCTGAAAGGAAAATTCGAGGTAAAGTGAACATTGATCAAGGCGAAAAAAATTTTAACGGCTTTTCCCCCCACTCATCTCCCCGGTGGGTCCTAAATTTGCAGAAAGGTTTTAAGCAAAAAAAGAAAGATACATTTTTCTATATGAAACACTGCAGGCATCCCTGGGCAAAAGGGATTTTGCGCGTTAGAAAAATTGTCATTTGTGATTTACATGAGAAATAAAAAAAAAAAAGAAAAAAAATCGCATACTTTGCTTTCTTTTGCTTGAAAATTGAGTTACTATGCTAATCGCTTTTATTTACATTTCTCGTTGCAGGACGACTGTCAGAACTACATTCGTGTTTTATTAAAACACGACAAGAAGCTACTTATTTGCGGTACCAACGCCTACAAGCCCATGTGCCGATATTATCATTACCAGGTAAAATTCAAACAAATTGCAACAAATTTTGGAAATATAATGGAAAGGAAATGTGAAATATTTTATGCAAACGACTGAAAGACTGTTACACGAGTTATTGTTAATGTTATTGTTAATGTATTGTCACCACAAAGAATTGTTCAGCTTAAATGATAAAAGAATAGACCGATTGTTAACGATAACAATCATCATGCAGCTTCTATATTTTCCCCTGAGAAATGGTTGATCAAGTAATGAAACAATAAAGGGTTAACGATGATAAGCACACTTTGTAATGAAGTGAGGAGGGAGAAAGAGCAAAAAGCTTGGCTCTCTGATTCTTTATCTTTATTCCAAAATAAAGCAAGATATGGAACAAGTAGGTTTGGAAATTTGTATTACAATTCATCTTGCGAGCCGAGAAAGTCACGACTCCACTTCTTATGTTTCCAGTTTACATTTAATATCGTAATATTGCAATATGGCTGGCTTCTGTCTCGCGCAAAAAAAAGCCAAGTGCCCCGAGATAAGAAAGATGGGAAAATCCATACGATTGAATGAGCCAGCTTTATTTCTCCGGTGACCCATCAGCCGAAACAGTCGCCATTTCGATATTTCATGTCAAAAACAGAATCATCTTGAAAGGAATGTGCGAGAAGAAATTGCCTTTTTTATTATGATTGAATTAAAAGTTTTAAAATTGCGACTAATGGCTGCGTGTGCGGTAATGGCTGAATTTGACGATCTAATTTATTAGCTACTTTATGCGATTTTGATTGGAAAATGGAAGCAATTTGAACGAGTTTAGAAGAAATGGCTTTTAAATTTATTGCTAAATTTATTGCTAAATTTTTAATTTCTTTTTCTTTTTTAAATTTTAGGACGACGAATACAAATACAATCGAGAGATATCTGGACAAGGGCTGTGTCCTTACGATCCCAATCACAACAGCACGGCCATTTATGCGGGTCAGTGAGATATAGTCTTATCTGCGCGCAATATTTCTTTGAGTTTGTGGAGGTTTGGCACAGTTTCCTGGCGATGAAGTTCAATGTCTCGGAAAGAAGACGAGTACTCGGAAGCGGGGAATTTGCTTTCTTCATGGCCGAGCACAACAAACACTGAGAATGGCCATTAAGCGTCAGCTCGGTGGCGTGCAATGGCGTGTGATATGATTTAACATACCATAAACATTGATAGAAATCTAGGCACGAAAATATATAAACACTATTTATTTTCTAACTATTTTTTTTTTGTCTTTTTTTTTTAAAAAAAAAAAAAACATTAGATGGCGAGTTGTACGTTGCTACAATGGCCGACTTTTCGGCAAACGACCCTTTGATATACAGAGAACCGCTGAGGACTGAACAATTCGATCCGAAACATTTGAACGGTAAGAAGTGAAGATGAAGCATACAAACTTCAAGTGTTTGTCTTTTTGTTTTTCTATTTTTTAACATCACGCTTTTAGTAATTGGCGCTATGAGCTATTTTATCACTAATTTGAGCTATTTTATCGCTAATTTGAACCATTTTATCACCTATATTTTGCTAGCGTTTTGCTAGCTATTTTAAAAATAATAATAATAATAATAATAATAAACTTTATTCCCTTTAAGTACACAGTCCTAGGCTATTAGCCTGATGTACTGCCAGTAGTCCAATCCTACTTTTATTCAAATAAAACAATAAGATAAATTTAATTTTAGCTCATACAAACTACTCATATTAAACAGAATGTTTATATTTTTGTCTTTTTGTAGCGCCAAGTTTTGTCAGTTCGTTCAGCTACGGAGACCACGTGTTTTTCTTTTTCCGCGAGACCGCCATCGAATACATCAATTGCGGAAAGGTAGATTACTGCTTTGATCATTGATTTTTTGGTTGTTTGCATTTTTTGTAATATTTCAGGCCGTGTTCTCCCGAGTGGCGCGTGTTTGCAAGAAAGATCAAGGCGGTCCCAACAAATTTGGTAGTCGTTGGACGACGTTTTTAAAGGCTAGACTCAACTGTTCGGTGGGCGGAGAATTTCCGTTTTACTTTAACGAAATCCGTAAGTACACAATGCCGCTAGATTTAATGAACACAGTTCACACAACCGCAAGAACAAAGTGCAGTGTGGGAAAGAAATAGAGTGTACCTACCCTGTGTAGCCCGGACATAGAACGGAATAACAAGCTGTCTGGATGGGAAAGGGCATTTAACATCGCTGGGTATAGTTGGGTTCTAGAAAATCTGTCTAGGCCTTGTTGCATCAGCTTCAATGAGCAACGTATACGTATATACAAAATTTAATTATATTATCCCCACACGCACCATTACTGCTTGGGTGAACACTGTTTAAACACAGCATTAACACGAAATTAACCAATGAAATGTCGACAGAATCGACGAGCGATGTAGTCGAGGGAATTTACGGGGGCAAGAAAGCGCAGCTAGTCTACGGAGTATTCACCACACCGTCGTAAGTAGCAATCGCTGATCGCTAATACCAATAATAGCAAATTAATTTTTTATTGTGCAGGAACAGCATTGGCGGTTCGGCAGTGTGCGCCTTCAGACTTGAAGACATTTTGGCCGCTTTCGACGGTGCTTTCAAGGAACAAGAAGGAATGAATTTCAATTGGTTGCCCGTCACCAACTACAAAGTACCCGAACCCAGGCCAGGACAGGTGACGAAAATATATTAGAAATAAATAAATTGGTGTGAAATGTCGAGAATAAAAACAAACAATAATGACTTTGTTCGATTATCTCAGTGCGTGAACGATTCCAGGACCCTTCCGGACGTGCCTCTGAATTTCATCAAGAGCCACACATTGATGGACCAAGCCGTGCCGGCATTTTGGGGTCACCCCACTGTCATTCGTACGAGCTTGAAGACGCGTTTCACCCAAATTGCCGTGGACCCGCAAGTGAAAACACCCGACGGTAAAACATACGACGTTCTCTTCATCGGAACGGACAACGGAAGAGTTTTGAAAGCCGTCAACGCCGAGAGCCCCGGCGTCGACAAGACGGTGGAAACGGTGGTCATCGAAGAGATCCAGGTTTTTGCCAAAAATGTTTCCGTCACGAATCTAAGGGTTTACCGCACCGTCGACCCCGACACGGGCCTAGAGGAAGGACAATTGATCGTAGTGTCTGACGATGAAATACAGTCGATTAAACTGCAGCGATGCTATGCGGATAGGATCGCATCGTGCAGCGAGTGCGTGGCGCTCAAAGACCCGTATTGTGCTTGGGACGAAAGGCACCAGAAGTGTACTAGCGCCGGCTCACCGTGAGTTAGGGACGAATGAAAACTTAGTTAAATATTAAAATATGTAATTTGATTTGCAGACGATGGAGCGCCGGCCAGAGTTTTCTTCAAAACGTTGCTCTGGGTTACCACGCACGATGTCCCGATGGTAATTTATCCAATATGTTGCGCACATTAAAATGCGCTTGCATATATTGCAACACACAGGGCGAGTCAAACGTCCAGACACACTTAATTCGACGGTGCTCTATAGTTTTGTAATTGGAAATTTTGCCGCATCTTCAACTACTTTAAAAGTACGAAATGGATAACTTTGAAGGTCAAATTTGAAGGTCATCATCGACTTCATATTTTGCCACATTATTACAATTGATATATCTTCGGTCATTTTCAAGAAAAAAGGTGTCTACGCATTGGCTCACCCTGCATACAGCAAACATTGCCATATCTATTGCAAATATTACGATACAGTCGAACCTTGTTATAACGAATCGCAAGGGACTCGAGCAATCGGTTCATTCTAATGAAAGATAGTTATATCAAAAAATTGTTGACATGGTGTTCTATGGCCAACGAACCAACCTACGAAGCCATTTTTAAGAATTTGTTAATAACGAAAAATTGGATATATCGCGGTTTGTTCTAACTTGGTTCGTTCTAACTAGGTAAACACCTCTAGACTGGGCATTCTGTTCCTGGACCTAGCTGCCTCTTGTGTGCTTGGTCTAGAGGGCGTTCACTGTATATTGCAGTCGTGCAAATACAATTGCCATTTCACATTGACATTGATATTGAAAAATAATGGCACAGTAGGCGGAATTAACCAAAACGTTTCATTTGGCTGCAACAGGTCACGCGTTCAACACTCCACAGCGTTCTCCACAGCAGAATCCCAGTCGCCCTGGGAGACACAATGATCTCATGGACAACACGATTCCCACCTCCCTGGCTGAAATGAACCACAAAAGTGAGTCTGCTTTCCTGTCTGCCCAGTGCCCACAGCGACTAATGGAAATCGTATACTAACAACATGGAAATGAAAAAGAAAAAGAAACAAAATAATTCTAATCTTTCTTTAGTTATTTGACAGTTTAGATTACACTAATTGCAAGTTGCATGTTTGCACGATTTCGAAATATGTTTGCGGCATTATTGGCACTTCATCATAAATACAAACAAAAGTCTTAAATGTTGTCACCAAAGGCCTTTCGATGTTTGCACGATCGTTACTCGTTTCCCCTATCTGTCTTTTGTCGATTTTGTGTGGTGTGTCGATCCAAATCTTTATTCTTTATTGTGTTTGTAACTTTTGTTTCAGTTAATTGTCATTGCACACAATGGATTGTTTTTTTCTTAAATTAAAAAACAAAACACTCAATGAATAAAGAAAGAAATCTGTCTGACTCAAGGGTGGGCAGACAGGTGCAGACTTAGCGACACACCCACTACGACGTTTCAGCACGTTGCTTAATCGCTTTTTAACGACAAATTGTTCTCGCTCAAACAGGTCCAGCATTTGGCGCGTCGTGGGACACGGAGCAAATCTACACTGCCGAGACGCTGGCCCTGGCCGTTGGCACGTCCATAGCCGCGTCTCTGTTGTTGGGTTTCATCGTGGGCTACTTCTTCCGCCAGAGGTGTCGCTCGGAGCACGCGGACACGCTCTACGATGTGGATCCGTACATGGAGCGGCAACGGAGCGTGCCGCGGATGATGCACGACCCGCTGCCGCAGCCGCATCACTTGAACCACGCCGATGCCTTCTTGCCACCATCTTCCAATAACAAGACGATTAATCTCGTGCTGAATGTGAATCCAAAGAACGGGAAGAACGCCAACAGTTCGCCCGACAAGCCCGTGCAAAAGGTGAAAAAGATCTACTTATAGCCGGTGTCAACTGACGAGTTATACCATTTCTTCTATCGTATGTATATATTGGGAAAATCAGTTATACGACGACGGTGACTAACAACATTGAATCGAGCATTACAGTATTTGTTTGATTTCACCTCACTTAGTTTCATCTTCTCAACAGGAATTTCTTCTTTTTTTACACCTGTTTTCAACTGTTTAATAACACGTGATCGCAATAGGCGTAGTCAATCATTTAATTCTTCTATCTTAAAGAAATTCATCTGGAGTTGCTAGTTTCACAGTGTTCACATTAGCAAATACCGTTATGATACGAAATACGCACGTAGCCGTAGCAGTATCAACCTAAAAGAAATAATCCTTTAATCAACCTCGGTCATTTTTGACAAAACAAATTTTCCAAAAGTGTATGAAAATGATTCTATTCTTTGACTGTTTCATGTTAATGAAGAAATTTAACCAATTCGGCATTTGTCGAAAGAACATGACGAAAATAATTGAGATTGTGGGTGTGCGTGTTGTGCCTCGCAACATCGCAGCGCCGAAATACAACCTTAAAGGCACCTCCCAAATCCCAGCCATGGGGATTGATTACCTTTGGATTTTTACTAGTGTGAACATTGGCTACATTACTCTTTTCCTCTTTAATAGTGCAACTAGCACAACTCAACTGCCATTCTTCTCGCTCATCTCGGCCTCTCTTATATTCTTTTTACTTATTCTTTTTGTTTTTTCCAACTCAAAAGGTTTTGCTGTATAAAGACAAACATGGAGTCTTGCGAGTTACCGACACGACAAGTTGCTGACACTTAGGAAAATAGTGCTTTTCTTTCACACTGACAAGTGACAGTGAGCTGCAGGATGAGCAAATGGCTAATGGCAGTCGAGTTGCATGTCCAGAATGAATTAGCTAAAGAGCTAATCAGCCAAACGCTCGAAATAGAAACAAAACATGTACAATAGAATATGTTTTAAGTTTTAAGTACTAAGTTGTGAATCGAGGTGCTCAATTAATTCATTTGTTTTGTACATATTAGCCGAACAATTTTTTGTTAAAATTTCATTCATTTCCCTAAAGCGAAGCAAGATGGGACTTGTATGCAATTGATTTTCCCATCTTGGGTTGCTTTCGTGTCAAAACAGTGCAACGCTCGAGATGAAAGAAGACCTTTAAGTCTTTCTCCAACGACAAACCGAGAAAACCAAAGACATCAACCGACTCTTTTCATTGATTTGTGCTATGCAATTGAATTGTGGGTAGGAAAAGAAACGAACGCACAAGTTGGCCTAACGTACCGACTTGTGTTTTGTTTTACAATGTAAGTAGCTGTAACATACCGTGTCTAGTTCAACGTAACCAACAAATTACAAAGTGCGACGAGAAAGAAAGATGAAAAATGATAATTGCTAGAATAGATTTGAAGAAAAAAAAAGACTTGGATTTTTACAAGACGTAAGTTACACCAGTCCAGGCATATTTGCCCTTGTCAACCCTTCCTTTGATTCCATTGAGTTTTTAAGTGCCAGTCAGTGCTGTAGTGGAGGTTATCATTATCACGTGACATTTGATCAGACTCGAGCACTGGTGCCAGTCCTTGGAGACTACAATACGCATTACGCATGCCTATAGTTTACACACTTTACCATATTTTCTACTCATTTGATACAAAATGTCCTTCGATTATTGTTATTGTGATTTAACAACATCTCTTTGTCATATTTACGAACGAAATAGGCAATTTTCACTTCCGCAAACCGAGATAAGAAGCCATTTTATTTTTGTACAGACATGTAGTAGTGATGAATGAGAATGAGAATGAGAATGAAACGTGAATGAATCGATGCATTTTTCCCTCCAAATGAAGTTAAATATTTTTTCTTTCTTTTTCTTTTTATTTTGCTTTCATGGAATTGTTCTAGTGATTTTTTCGTTTTCAAAACTAGGCAAGCATCCATTCACAAGTTTTACCGAAGGTGTGTGTACATGTTTTCTTGTAAGTTGAGAAAAAGATGTTGAAGATTTTTTAGTATATATAATTTTTTATTTTTTTAATCAAAGTTGGAAGAAGGGACTTATTCCCTCGTAACAATAAATCATAAATTAAAAACTAAAAACTAAAAACGTCTCTCTGAATCTGGTTGTTAAATTATTTACAACAGCTTTCGACCTTTTGCTGCACAGGTACTCTACCAACGGAGTCAAGTCAAGCACCGAAACATCTTACCGCAGCCGTACCAATAAGGCCAGTTAGGCACACTGTCCAGGGCCTTTCAACCTTTTAAGGCCTGTGAACTAGTGGCGGACTCAGGATTTTATGTTGGCGCGAATTCAAGACTAATAAAAATTGTAATACGATAGAGCGTCGATTATCCGAATGTCGATTATCCGAATGTCGATTATGCGTTAAAATGATGAAATCAGCATAAAAATCAGTAACATTTCAGAGAAAGAAAGACTTAAAAGTGCTTAATAATGGCGTTGGACCTACCTGCACAACATCGATAAATAAGTTTACATCGATTTATTTGTGGTATTGCGAAGAAACATTTGGAAATAGTAAAATCTTTGAATTTGGCGCTGTTTAGAGAATCGTTAGCTCGCTCTAATGGCAGAATATTCTGTCAAGGTGGCTATTCTGCTTTTTTTTAGAGGGTACCGTATTTATCTGGTTTAAACCGTTCTTGGCATTTTGTTGTCTAAAATATTTTTTCCTGCGTAATAAAATTAATTTTACGGTCTGAAATAATTTTATACTTCAACTAAAATTGCGTTTCCTTGTCTAGAATAACTTAGTTTGCGTCTGAATATGCATTTTTCAGTCTAAATTAATTTCTCTCGCATCTAAAAATCGATTTGTGGACTAAAATAAATTTTCCTGCGTATTAAAATTAATTTTAAGGTCAAAATAATTTTTACTTTAACCAAAAAAAGCCATTTCTTGTTTAGAATAACTTATTTTGCATCTAAAAATCAATTTTCCAGTCTAAAATAATCATTTATAATCCTGCAATACAAATTCCTCCATTTCCAAGCGGCAAAATCCGAAAATCCAAACCAGCCTTTCCCCAACGTCTATCCTATACTTAAAATTTGAAATTCCTGCATTTATTCATCCACCTATTTATTTATTCTTTCCAAACAAAACAAAAAAAAATCACCACCGAATAAAAATAAAAAAAACCTTGCATCAACTTTCAACGAAAACACGAAAATAGAACCCACGAACAGATCACGTGTCCCCAAGAAAAGGCGGCAACACGCGTCATCCCATCGACCAATTAGCGAATCGCCCCACAACTCGCCTGATGTATGACGTAACACCTCATCTCTCTCGAACGACACTCCGCTCACTTTGCACAAAACCCAGCTAACGAATGACCAACAAAACCTAATCCAAACCCACAAAAATCAGGTAAGTATTTTATCAAACGCAGAAAGAACACAAAAACCATCTAATCCGCCATTTTTTATTTAAAATTCCACAAAAAAAAGCAAGATATGGAAATATCTCGACGAAATTCAAAGGCCACGGGCATCGACACGTTCCTTTCCGGTCTAAGCAAAGGAATCCTCACCGATTTAAACCATAACAAGCGCAAAAACAGCGCGAGGGACCATGAGCCGAGCGATTTCTCGCAGCAGTCCATCCTGAGCGGCATGGATCGCTTCGTGCAGGCTGTCAACAATATGGATGACGTCATCATGGTTCCCAGCCGGCTTCTCGATATGTCGAGCGACGGGGAGAGCTCCGCCACTGTGATTCCCAGCGCGGTCGTTAATTCGGATCTGTACAGTTTCTATAACATGTTGAATGCGGTGAAGACGGAGTTGATTTGGGGCGCAGCCAATGGGAGCAAAGCGAGCAGAGAGATGGAAGCGACGATTCATGCGCGGCGCATGTCGACCGTTTCGACGTGCTCGGACTCCGGCCTCGAGTTGGAATCTAGCTCGGAGTTCGATTCCGTGTTGTCGGAATCGGACGAGCACTCTGCGGCCATTGCGGGAACGTTTCGGGAACATTTGTCGGGACTTTTTCACTCGTTGCACAAGCTGACCGAGTCCGCGGACTATTTGACGAGTAGATATTGTTACGCGGTAGAGCCGTACCGTGTATCGGCTGGCTCTGCTCGCTCTGTTTAGGCATTTAATGCAATGAATTCTCACTAGACGGCGCTGTGCACCTAATTAGATGCACAGACCATTCAACTTAGTTGATAGGGGGAATAGGAGTTTACTTAGTGAGTTGATTAAGCCAGAGAGCTCAGATCTCTTTTGATTCTCAAACTTTTACCTTCACCTACTACTGCCAGCCGGTTGACGGTCAGGCAGGACTAGGTTTCCTGAATTGAATTGAATTGACAACAGCATCATCCTTATTTAGTTATTTACTTATTTGAATGATTTATATTTTAAGATCAATAAATGAACAAATGTAATAAGAGCTGTTGACCGAACATTTACATGAGTAAATGTCCGACTTTGAATAATAAAGCCAATAGGCATTTTACATATAAAACCCTGTGTCATTCTTGATTAACTTCATGTCACGTAGGACTAAATCAATCCCCATTTAGCCACGTAACAACTGGTGGAGATGCGGTCTCGATTGTAGCCCGTTTAGAATTAAAATCCCATTAAAATTGGATTAAAATTACCAAAATAATTTAATAAAAATCTAGAAATAAAAACTTGAAAATTGCTGATTTTATAGCAATTATCTTGAATGACTCAGAGTTGGTAAAAACAAGTGAAGTCACAGCTTGAATATTTAATGTCATTGTGTGAAATAATTTGCATTTTGGAAATAAAAATAGAGTTTAATTGTTTATTAGGGATTAATAAATTGATTTACAATTGTTATATTTAGAATAAATAAAATATATAGTGTATAAATACTAATTTTGATATTTATTTACAGGAAATTTTGTGAATTTATAGGAATTGAAAAATTGTTTTGAAATGTTATTGATGGATTATTTTCTTTGTACTTTTGAGTGTAATATTTATGTATTATATGCTAATAACACTTTAAGTTTTCAGGTAATGAATTCGTGTTAGTGTATTCAGTGTTTAGAAAGCGAATCAGTGCTAGTGAAAGTGATAAAAAGCGCAATATAAAGGCTTCAGTGTGGATAAGCCAGTAAAATTGTCGCAGTTCAATACGGATAATCTTCAAGATTTGCAAAATTGGGAATTGCCCGAACCGGATTTGAAATTTATCGCTACTAGAAAGAAAAGGAACACTGGATCTGAATCTGACACTGAACCTCAGAAGGAAGATAAAGAAGTCCGATCTCAACCTCAATCAATCCTACAGAAGTTGGATTTCGCTACTCCGTTAATAAAATTAATTCCACAAAAAGGTTTAGAAGAAATAATAAAGACATTTACACCAGTAAAGACTAAACCAGTTCCAATACCAATTGAACCAAATTTTCCAAAAATGACATCATCACAGACTCCAACGGACGTATTGACCGACTTACTGAAGAGTTTGGTAGTGCAGAAGCGACCAGTCGTCACTTACGATACAGAAAAAGGCAACATTGACCAATGGCTAGTGGCATATGAAGCTACAATAGGAACAGATGATGAGAGAGTAAAACATCTAGCATTAGCCTTAAAGACTGATGGATTGGCATGGTTTGTGGAACAACTAAAGAAGAATCCGACATGGAAATGGACGGATTGGAAACCACAGATCGAGAAAAAATTTAGAAGAAGCCAAGAAAATGTTTACAATACTCTCCACTTCATGAAACACAAAGAGGGTACAGCAGATGCCTTCATGAAGAAAGTCTTGGCCGAATGTGCGTTTATTCTACCAGAAATGACTGAAACTCAGAAAATAAATTATGTTTACCAAGGTTTGAAGCCTGCAATGCAGAAGATGATGATAACAGTATTTCCATCGACGTTAGAAGAAATGGAACAGAGACTTAAATTGTATGAAAGTCACAAAACAGAAGAACCAGCGGATCTACTGCTCACAATGTTCAAAAAAGTTGTAGATGAAAAGGTGAACCCTACGACAACAGGTATACTGTCTGGAACAGGGGGATCCCCAGTAAGCTACGCCGAGTTATTAGCTGAAAATATCAAATTAAAACAGCAAAAGCTCGTGAGTGAGTCAGTAGAGCCACAACAATCGGTTCCATTATTCATACAAGGCGAGTGGTATATTCCAGCATCGCAGCGCGGACAGAACTTTAGAGGTAGATATAATAGAGGTAGACAGCGGTCAAATAGCAGTCCGACAACAACGCGTTCATGTGGATGTTGGCATCGTTATGGTTGTGAGCATAACACATCAGCGCCACAGGAGCAACAATCTCAAGAAAATAGAGGGAACCCAAACAACAAAAGGTGGTTTAAGAAGAAAAGGACACAAGGGGGCGGTAAAACGAACCCTAATCCTAAGCAGAACCCACAACAAGGTCAACAAGAAGAGGAAAACTAGTGGGTCGGCCACAAAGAAGATGTCACCATCAACAAGGAAGATGTTGTCATCCAAAGAAGAAAAGAAAGAATAGAAGAGAGAAGATAATCGTAGTCAAAATGAACATTTCAGAATCTCTATTGGAAATTCCAGTAATAGTGAACAACATGGAAGTCAAGGCAGTTATGGACACTGGAGGAAAACGCAATGTTATCAGCGAAGAGCTTGCTGAAGCTTTACAGTTGAAATACCCGCCAAGCCCAAATATACGATTACAAGGGGTAAGCGGAGAACTTGTGACTCCAATAGGAAAAGCCAAGATGAACATTACAATTGGTGAATTAACATACAGGATCGAGGTCCTGATTGTTAAAGGATTTCATTATGAACTACTGCTAAGTGACCCATTCATGCTGTTCGCGAAGTGCGTATTAGACTACGACAAACAAAAAATCTTTGTGGGCCGAACTAGTGGAAAGGAAGTGTCATTTCCAATGAATAAAACTTTTGTTGATCAGAATTATGTTGCGAGGGTAATGAAGAACATCACAATTCCACCAATGCATGAGTGCATTGTTCCCATCTATTTGAATAAAGCAATAACATTGGACATGTTTGTACAACCATTGCATAATGTTACTGATAGATTTGCTGTGATAGGTTGTAAAACTTTAACAGATTTCAAGAACGGAAAAGGCATCATTCGAGTGGCTAACCCAACCAAGAAGACAGTCTTTCTGAAGGAGAAGTCAGCAATCGCAAAAGCTTATTATGTGGTTGATGTTGGGGTGTTTGATGAAAAACAGGTACACTGTTTTGACTTTGACTCCTCAATAGCAAAAGACAAAATGAATAAAGACCAACAAGAGCAAATGCGACAACTTCTTCAAAAGAATCAAGACAGATTTGCTGTTTCTGACAAGGATTTGGGAAGAGTTCAAGTGTATAAGCATAAAATCGATACTGGAGACCATGAACCAATACATTTGCAACCGTATCGTCGTTCTATGAAGGAAAAAGAAGTCGAAGCAGAGGAAACAAAGAAATTGCTTGATATGGGAGTGATAAGGGAATCAGAAAGTCCCTGGAGCGCGCCTGTATTGCTAATAAAGAAAAGAGATGGTAAGTGGAGATTTTGCGTTGATTGGAGACGTTTGAATGCGATAACAAAGAAAATGGTGTACCCGTTGCCAAGAATAGATGACACTTTAGATCAGCTGGCAGGTGCACAGTTCTTCTCCATGATGGATCTTATTCAAGGATATTATCAAGTCGAAATAGATGAACAAGATCGTGAAAAAACAGCGTTTACCACTTCAAGCGGACATTTTGAGTTTAACGTCCTAGGAATGGGATTATGCAATAGTCCAGCAGCTTTTCAAAAGCTAATGAACAAAGTTTTAGGCAACCTCCTGGGCAAAGTTTGTATAGCGTACATTGACGACCTTATCATTTTCTCTAAAACATTCGATCAGCATTTGAAAGATCTAGACAACGTTTTCGACAAGCTTAGACAATCTAACTTAAAGGTGAAGTTGAGCAAGTGCACATTTGGGACGAACACCATCAAGTATTTGGGACATGTCGTGGACTCTGAGGGTATATCACCAGACCCTAGGAATCTGGAATCCGTAGCTAAGTTTCCAGTTCCTACTAACCTCAAACTTCTTCGAGGATTCATAGGGCTCTGTTCGTATTACAGGAAGTTCATTCCAGGTTTTGCGGACATATCCAAGCCCTTAGTCAATTTGACGAAGAAGGACGAGAAATTCGATTGGGGCCCACCTCATGACAAGGCCTTCAAGACATTGAGGACCGCCCTTATCACCGTGCCAGTGCTTGCGCACCCTAATTTTGAAGAACCCTTCATGGTATCGACAGACGCGAGCGCATATGGTCTTGGAGCAGTGTTGAAACAGAAGATAAACAAACAAGAACATGTGATAGCTTACGCCAGCAGACTTCTCAGCCAAGCAGAACAGAATTACACAGCCACAGAAAGGGAATGTCTGGCCATTCTGTTTGGAATTGAAAAGTACCGACCTTATCTGTATGGTAAGAAGTTCCAGATAATTACAGACCATTCGGCACTCCAATGGCTAAAATCAGTCAAAAATCCCAATGGCAGACTAGCTAGATGGAGCCTACAGCTAGTAGACTTTGATTTCGATGTGATCTACAAGAGCGGAAAAGCGCACAAAGATGCCGACGCCTTGAGCAGAATTCCAGAAGATTTAAGCGAGGAAGAAAATGAAATAGTTCCCTCACTTTTACTCGGACAGCTCGACCTTCCTGCTGAGCAGCGTAAGGACAAGAAGCTACTGGAATTGATCACCGCAATGAATCAAGTAGAGCAACTTCCGAAGAAGAGAAGACGTCCTCTAAAGCAGTTCGTCCTTCTCGACAATGTGTTGTTTAGGAAGAAAAATTCTTTGAATTCCCTAGACACGGAAGTAAATCTGTTATATGTTCCGCAGCATCTAAAAACTGACGTACTTCAGGAAATGCATGACGGACTGACGGGTGCTCACTTGGGCCTAAACAAAACATGGAAGAGAATGAGAACAAGATTCTTCTGGCCCCGGATATATAAAGACGTTAGAAATTACGTACTTTCTTGTCCACATTGCGCGAGCTCGAAATCAATGACGACAGCGCCAAAAGGTTTAATGCAGCCGTGGTCTACGATATCTAAGCCTTTCGAGAGGATTGGAATCGATACACTGGGAAGTTTTCCGACCTCCGACAAGGGCAACAAGTATGTTTTCGTAATGACAGATTATTTGTCGCGGACAGTGATTGCTAGAGCAGCTCCAGCATCAACAGCATTGGAAGCAGCTAGAACCTTACTTTATGAGTTAATGTTGAAGGAAGGCAGTCCGAGAGAAATCCTGAGCGATAGAGGCACAGAATACAGAAACAAAATGGTGGAAGAAGTATCAAATATGTTTAAAGCCCTACACAAAACCACTTCAGGGTACCATCCAAGGACCAATGGCCTTACAGAAAGATTTAATGCGACGTTTGCAAAAATGTTGCAGATTTATGTTGATAAGGACCAGAGGGACTGGGATGATTTTTTGCCATTTTTGCTTTTCTCATATAATACCGGTGTGCATGAAACGACAGGATATACACCTTATTATCTTTTGAAAGGATATGAAGTTGATTTGAACGTGGACGTAAACCTCAACTTACCTCAGAAAGAATTCACCTTGCGAACCTCGAAATTCATCAGAGAAGCTAGGAAAATAGCAAATGAAAGGTTGGAATGGCAAGGAGAAAAAAGCAGAAAAAGATTCGATCAAGGCCGAGTTCATGTGGAATTTGATCCAGGAGAATTAGTTTATCTCAAAACACCCAATAGAAAAGTTGGGTTAAGTGAAAAACTCCTACCACAATTCTCAGGCCCATTCGAAATAGTAAGAAGAACCGCGCCAAATGACTACGAAATTAGAAGTTCAAATGGAAAGAAAACAGATATTGTTAACATTGAACGATTAAAACCGTATAAACCCAGAGAAGAAATTCCAGCGGAGATATTAGAAGAATTGACAGCTAAAAAAGTCACATTTGCTGATGAAACTGCAACACAGAGTGAAAAACAACAAGAAATTGAAGAAAACACGTCAATTTCGCCAATTCCGATCGCTAAAGAACGATTCATTAGCGATGACGATCAAATTTCGTTAAAAACACTCTTTGAACCTGAAGAAAATACAATAAAAGTGTCAAATTTCCCAATTCCAAGCGAAAAAGAGCGATTAAAAGCGCTCTATGGACCGAAAGAAATTATGGAAAGATGGCAAAACGAAGACGAACGGAAAAACGAAGAAAATCAATTGCGAAAACCGCCGACAGGTGTCGCTGACGCAGTCGATGACGCGTCGCCACCTGAAATCGAGAGTTTCCGGTCACGTCGCCTTCGCAAACAGGCTCGTCGTGACTACAGTGGATTGTGTTAAGGTTTTCTGAGACGAACCGGGTTTACTGTGTGACTCAAAGAAACCTAAAGCATTAATAACAGCAGCAGTTGATTTGTGTGTGATTCCGTAAGTGAAAAGAGTGGATTTTGAACGAATTTGGCGAACAAATAGCTTAAAAACGAAACGAATCTATCGCGAATTTTGTGAGAAAATAACATCGCGAAATGGAAATTTAGGCTTAAATAATTGTGTTAAATCTTCGAAATGAAATTTTAGTGTGTGCATATATTATCAAGTGACTAATTAGTTGAAGAATTGTTAAATTTAGTGTAATTTAGTGTAACATGAAATGTTAAATGAAATAATGAATGGAAATTGGAATAATTTTGTGAAAATTTTGAATCAATGAATTAATTTATTTTATTTTCTTTTCAAACAATATATTAGAATCCGAATGGACGAAATGGCAAGCAAATTTGATCGGATGGATGTGCGTAGTGACAGTGACAGCGATGCGGATTCGGTTTGCTCGATGCAAGTGGGCGATCTTTTGGAACGTCAACTTAAGAAAGGCGATGACTTGGAAATTTATTTAGCAAATAAGCCGAGCACAAGTAAAACTTTGGACGAATTGGTTAACTGCCCACGCCCGTTTACAGAAGGAAAACAAAAGGCGGAGGAAGACAAAAAGAAATATGCAGGACCATTAACAAAGGGTGAAGAAGGCTTATTGCGTCGTCGTCGTAAGAATCGACAATTGAAACGAGATAAGAAAGCACAAAAGAAGAAAGTGTTTGACGAGCAATCGAAAAGAATCCGGGAAGAAGAAATGCGTCACACCGTTGATCGAAACAAACGCCGATTAAATGATTTGCGAATGGAGCACCGGAATATGGTCAACGCCATTAGAGCCAGGAAATTAAAAGGAGTGATGGGATTGCCCGACTACCAGTTGTGGAGAACAGGGGCGAATGCTTTGCTGATCCAGGAGGCGAAGATAAGAAAAAACATTTTAAAAGCCATCGCCCTAGCGAGAAGAGAGTCCTTCCAGGACCCTAGTGTAGTATTTCCCACTCCTATACGGGTATACCGTGTGGAGTTGGACGCTGCACGACAGGTCCAGGCTCTCGGACTTGCATTAGATTATAGTAATGCGCCAAAATATGACTTAGCATTCGACGCCGTAGGTTGTCCGCCGATTAAAGTCATGAACTATCAGATGGCAGCATTAGGCGACCTAACGCCGGGACGACAGAGCTGGACGTATGACAGCGTCGTTGATCACTACCTCCAACTGTTAGAAGAACGATATCCCATATTGGCACCAATTCAATCTGAGTGGGTCTTCAAAATGGTGGACCCAGCTAAACGAAAGGAAGCGATCTATTGGCTAATGAAGAGACTTCCAAGTGCTCAAAAGAAGATTTGGGTGTTTCCAGTTCCTATTGAAGAGCATTGGCAGCTTTTCATAGTGGATTGGCGGAAAAAGCCAACCCAATACGTGCTTTATGACCCAAGCGGACCAATAGAGCGCACATATCCAAAGTGGGAATCTTTAAGATACTCGTTGATGGATGCAGGAGTAAAGTTTCCAAACAAATTCATACGTTGGGACCCGCCACGTATGCACCAATTGGATAATGACAGCTGTGGCCCAACCATACTCTACTTCATTGGAAGATACGTTGAAGACCGTGACTTAATGCAGTTTGGGGAGCCATGAAGAAGATAAGAAGGATCAAGCGGAAGGAGGAGAGTGAAGTGAACTTTAACTTCTTTAAGTGAATAAGTGTAAAATCAACACGAACTTTGAACATTTTTTTTTGTGTGTGTTTTTTTTTTTATTTTATAGAAAATTGAAAACTGGAGAAAAAAAGTAATATAAAACAGAAAAAACCAAAAAGTGTTATCATTGATGAAAAGTGTTAATTTTATTTAATTTTAAACTTTGAATATTGTTTCCAATGTAAAAAAAAAAAATGTAATAAAAAGTGACTATGACATTTATAAACATTGAAAAGTGTGTTATATCATATTTTTGTAAAAATAAGGATGATGAAAAGAGATTCTCAAAATTGTAAAATTGAGTTTATGATTTGAATTTTTTAATGTGAAAGGAGATGCGTTAGTTAGAACAATTCATTGTTTTTCGAGAGACCGAAAAAATTAAAGGGGGGGGCTGTTACGCGGTAGAGCCGTACCGTGTATCGGCTGGCTCTGCTCGCTCTGTTTAGGCATTTAATGCAATGAATTCTCACTAGACGGCGCTGTGCACCTAATTAGATGCACAGACCATTCAACTTAGTTGATAGGGGGAATAGGAGTTTACTTAGTGAGTTGATTAAGCCAGAGAGCTCAGATCTCTTTTGATTCTCAAACTTTTACCTTCACCTACTACTGCCAGCCGGTTGACGGTCAGGCAGGACTAGGTTTCCTGAATTGAATTGAATTGACAACAGCATCATCCTTATTTAGTTATTTACTTATTTGAATGATTTATATTTTAAGATCAATAAATGAACAAATGTAATAAGAGCTGTTGACCGAACATTTACATGAGTAAATGTCCGACTTTGAATAATAAAGCCAATAGGCATTTTACATATAAAACCCTGTGTCATTCTTGATTAACTTCATGTCACGTAGGACTAAATCAATCCCCATTTAGCCACGTAACAATAGGGGGTTTCATTATATGAATGATTTTGCAATTTTGTGATTTTGCATTAATCACAAAATCATTATTTTTTGATGCCTCCAAAAATGAGTTTACATTGAATTAACCCAGTCAATTTTGCAATTGTGTGATCTGGACAATTTTGTGATTTTTGAGTATTGTCATGTGATATCTGTTCTACCAATCACATTCACATTCACTAAAGCACAAAAGAGTAAAAACACAAAATCCCAAAAACATCTAAAAGGTAGTTTTTGTGATTTTGATAAGAAGTGATTTTGAGGCTTGTGAAACTCAAAACAAAATGGAGGCATCCAAGCTCTATCTAAGTGGCCAACTTGTATCCTTGTATATCATCAAAATGCTGATGCATCCATGACTGTATAACAGCTAGGAAACTCAATACTTCGATTCGGGTAAAAAAAAGTACCGATTCAGGGCGATTCAGGGCGATTTTAGCGGGTGCCCGAATGGAAATTCAGGCGGAAATGTTCGTCGCGTATCGTTTTTTATTGTTTTCTATGTCAAGATGAGCTCGGAAAATTATGGAACCAAGCTCATTTTGAAGAGGAGACAATTCTGCACAAGCCTGTATTTTTTATTTTTTGATTCGGGCGAGGAAAAGTGCCGATTCGGGCCATCTTAGCGGGGGACCGAATGGGAAAATTTGGAAATTTGGTGCAGAATTTGGATTCGAGATTCGACCATGACAAAACCAAAAATTCGTAAAATTAACCGAATGAAATGTTTAAAACAGGTTTCCAGAGAAGAAAATCCCGCTGAAAACGATGGTACAGATAACTTTTTGATCGGATTAACCGTTGATTTTAAATTTTGGAAAAAACGATCTTTTTTGGGTTGATTTATAAGAAAAAGTTGGAAAAAGTAGTTGAATAATAAAGGAGGACAAAATAGCAGGTTGCAGTGGTTTGGGCCAAAATTGAATTGGCTGGATTGGCATTGGGTTTAGGTTAACTTTTGGGTTTGATTGTGTTTGGGTATTGGCCAGATTGGCATTGGTTTTGGTTTGGTGTGGTTTGGGTTTGGGTTGCATTATTACGGGTTTGGTTTAGTTTTGCAAAAATTTATTTTATGATTTGGTTGTATACATTTGTCTGATCTATGGCTTTGGCTTTGTGGGTGAACAGCTAGTATTTATTAAAATGCACCTTATTAAAAAATATTTTGTTCCATCACACAAATAAGAACTAGTTTTTTTGCATCACATTTTAAAATTGGTTGGATATAACTATAACCTAATATGGTGGATAGGAAGTCACGTGACTATTTAAATAATTGCAAAATTGCAAAATTATGAGATTATTTTTGAAACTAATTATTAATCACAATTTGTGATGGCCACTTGGATTGAGTTTGGCTGCTGCCATTTTTGCCAAAATAGCAAAACTACCTTTGATTTTGTGATTGTGTATTTTTTCTGTTTTGTGTTTTTGCAATTATGCACATGATTGGTGGAACTGATATCATGTGACAAATCCAAAAGTGCAAAATTGCTAAAGTTGCAAAATTACAAAATTGCTTAATTAATGAAACCCCCTAATATCAAGAAGAAGTTGGTGCGACGGCGGATTGACGCGATTTGCCTGTATTTTTTAAAGGCTTTTTATTTAATTTGACATGAATGTTTGTTTGTGTGTTTGTTTAAACTTCCGGTGTTGCTAGCGCCACATGTACGCGACTAAAACTTTAATGGATGCCAAATCTCCGACCCGACTCCAAAACTGCTTTCTTCGATGTTAAAAGTTTTCGATAAATTCTGGAACCAGTCTCAGTTTGTAGCTGGCTTAACGCCCTATAAACCTGTATATTTTTATTTTTTAAATTACAAAGAAAAAATATGTTTATTAATTTTTTTGGCACGCGGAAAAATGTTTGATAGCAGCGCACTCTGGCGGCGATTTGCAGCAGCAATGTAAAAGCCTTTACCAACGAAAACGTAGATTTTTCTTTATATTTACTTGTCTCTATTGTTGTTGGATGTTACATTCCTTTTGGTTTTTGAAGGATCTGGGTCGAGCTGGGCTCGGCTTTGTGCTTATTTTTGCTTGTTGATGGAGTTTTAGTGAGCAATTGTGGAAATATTGGTTGAAATTTTGGTTTTCAAGTTTTGATTTTGATTTTTTTCTATGTAGTTGTAAATAAAGTGGTGGAATGAAAGAAATCTAAAATTGGATTTTTTTATGCATCTGATAATGCATTTTGTGGTCTAAAATTATTTTCTGGACACTAAAATGCATTTTGTAATGTGTAATAATTTTATTATTCATATGAAAATGCATTTTTTAAACCAAAATAATTTTTTATGCATTTGACAATGCATTTTCTGGTCTAAATTTTTTTTGCATCTGAAAATGCATTTTGTAGTCTAAAGTGCTTTTTAGACATCAAAAAATTTCCAATAATTTTTTTTTGCTCATAAAAATGCATTTTATCTACAAAATAATTATTATTGCAACTGAAAACTTATTTTATGGTCTAAAACGATTTTTTAAACCTCAAAAATGCCTTTGGTGTTTTCTTAGACTTCAAAAATGCATTTGGTGATTTTCTTAAACTTCAAAATAATTTTTTATGCATTTGACAATGCAAAATAAATTTTTTAGACTTCAAAAATGCATTGTGTGATTTTTTTTAGGCACCATAAATGCATTTTCTGATGTACAGTAATCTTTTTTTTTGCGCCCAAATAGGCATTTTATGGTCTAAAATATTTTTTGCGTCTGAAAATACATTTTGTAGTTTAAAATGGTTTTTAGACATATAAAAATATACAATAATTTTTTTTTGCTCGTGAAAATGCATTCAATCTATAAAATAATTTTTATTAAAACACTCCAGTATCTCCTTAATTGATAACCAACCAGGGGAGTAATTACTCTAATAAAAACTTTAAACATAAAACTGAGAAATGAAGTTCAATAAAATGTTAAAAACAACAAACTCGAATTAAATCATTGATTAGACTGACGGGAAACCGTAAAACTGCGTCGGCTTCCTAATTCTTGTGGGCCGTGCAGTTTGAAGAGTCTGCGGAGGCAATTGCGGCAGAAGCAGTGCTGGTTGGACTGGAAAGAAATTTATACTGAGCCACAGGGTATGAGAAAAAATTTTACGTAGTCACTGGCCACCGGGAAATTCCCGGTATCCCACCCGGCCATTGTATCAGCATTGTATCAGATAGGCAATAGTAGAACAAGTTATTAATATTGAACAAGAAATATAAATACAAACAGAAAGACAATCGGAAGGTTAGCCCAAGAAGTTTTAAAGGAACACACAAGAAACGAAAACAACTTTCCACCATGTTGTTTATCCAATCATATTACAATTCAGCATTTCCATGTCCGCAACAACGGACTTGTGACCAATTATTAATACTCCATAATAGTTTTCAATAAAATAAAACACAAGTAAACTACGTTTATTCCCATTACAGTCGGATCACTACACAATTCATTTTGGAGTTTAAGCAACATTTGCGGCAAGCAATATACTATGTTATTTTGTTTTTTGAACTGCAAAAAAATTTTCTTGCATTTGTTAATCTTACAAAAATGTTTAGTTTTAAATTATTTTACCTCGCGTTTGTTCTACAGTTTTATTTAGTAATGAGTAGGTGCATTCAAAAACTCTAAAACGTATGCAAAACTCGTTTCGTGTTTGCACGTGACGTCATTCCCATTGAATAACATGGGAATGTTATTAAATGGGAGTGACGTCACGTTCAAACACAAAACGAGTTTTGCATACGTTTTAGAATTTTTGAATGCACCTAGTGTTTTTAAAGTTTAGTTATTGTTTTAAGTCATTAGCAGTTTAATATAAACCACTTTTACTTCTGTTTAAGAGTTTATATATTTTACAATGAATTTATTACTTTCTTTCTAGATTCGACGCATGGATGCCTGTGTCAACTAACGGACGGAAGGAGGGAAGACCTCAGGAGCTACTCCACTGACTATATCTACGACTTATGTAGTGATGTCTGCTGCGACAGGGCAGATACCATACAAGTACAACGTTTTTGCCAACTCGTCATTCATACGTACCGTCTCGATTCTTTCGGAATTATTCAAGTAAGTAATTACTGTATACAGTAATTGATTTCAAATTTTATTTTTGTCAAACTATTGATTATTTTTTTAGGTGGCGAAATTCGACTTATTACTACACGCGAACGGAAGATTTACACATAAGAGCTTTCGTGAATGCAATGAATGACAAATAGCTTATGCCAATGGTATACCTGCCTGGGAGATTAATTTACATCTAATCCGACGATATTTATACTTCTGGGGCCCGAGCTTTGATTTTAAGGAAAAGAATTAGGCAATACTTAGGGAACGCAATCACAAACACAATCACATAAGCTATCTACCATATTAGTTAGTAATGAGTGTTTTTAAAGTTTAGTTATTATTTTAAGTTATTAGCAGTTTAATATAAAACTCCGTCGCTCGAATCGGGCGACTGTTGCCCGCATCCATCGACACCCGAATCGAGCGAATGTTGATATTGCGGCTGCGCAAAGTACTCGTGGACCCCGCCAAACGCGAAACCGGGGTTACAAACCCGTTCACGGAATTCACGGGACTCCCGCAACTCCAGTCGTCGAAAACTGGAGTCCGCGACGAACTAAACAAAGAATTCAGCGATGCGGCGCACCAGGCTCTGTCGCGCAGCCCAACTGGCTCACGGTGCACGGCGGCTCCTGGTGATGCGCTGCGGTGAAGTGCGGGGCAGCGGGATGTGCCGGGCCGTACGGGGAATAATGGCGAGGGTGGGAATCGTAGTAAAATAGCATTTCGTTGGTGTCGGGCGGGTTTGGATCGTTTGGGAAATAATGCATGGTGTATCCAGGTTGGATGGGTTTTGATGGAGAGCTTGGGGGACCAAGATGATTTGTTTGGTTGGGTTTTGGGGCAGGTTTGGGGGTCAATGAGGTGAGGCGATTTTTGGGTTTTTTTTTTTATTTTATTTTATTGTGTTTTAATTTTATGTGTAAATTGGGAAAGCGATTGGGGCAGTGTGGTCGGCAGGAAAGTTTAGGGGCAGCAATGATGGGAATTGAGGTGATTGGTGTTTTGTTATTAGGTTTTTCTTCCACCAAAGATATTTCTGAGGAAGTATTGTCACGGGCAGGCTACCCACCCTCTTTTTCATTCATTTTATCCTTAAACTAACCCATCCTTATTCTTTCATACTTTTCCTTAAATTTCTCATTTCATCTAACTAAGATGAATCACCTCAAATATATGCCGCATCTTCTTATTTTCAACAATTAACCTGAGTCACTACCTTTCACCCCCTCTCCCACTTCCATAAACCGGACCATGTGACTCATGTTCACCTAATAACTGTTTTTCTCAAATCCTAACACTTCTCATCCCTCTCTCAATAGGCACACACCTTTAGTGAGAGCTGAGATTGTCACCCTTTACTTTAACTTCGCGTCTTAAACAGCGCAACTACTACTACCCTAATAGCGCCTCTTTTTGCCCACCTTTTATATTTGAATGCTCGTGATAATCCTCGCCCACCCGTCTTGGAATTACCTCGCGCATTATCATTCTTTTTAGTCTAAACACATACACAGTGAGTCTGATCCAGTCGAATATAAATAACGTTTGATTACAGCGAGTCCGGGTTTACTTCCCGCCCGATGTCCACATTTGACGGCGGTATTTATAAGTAAACCTACGAACCTGCCCACTTATTTCGCTCATTCAACATGCGCGTAAATTTAAGTCATCAACTATAATATCTCAGTTGATACCGTATTACCTCACATAAAGCGGCATGCCGTTGGGCATGGGTTTAGCAGGTTTTTAAAATTTTGTCCAAAAAGTGTATACCGGCATGCCGATATAAAACGAAACATGCCGGTATAAGTGAAAAACTTTTTTTTCTTGGTTTTTTTTTAAAGAGCCCAGATTAATAATTATATTGGATTTTGGGTCTGAAATTTGAGTTTTATGGATATTCTGAAGATCATTACTAAAATTTGGGAAATTTTATACAAATTTTCCTCATTTTGGACATCTAAAAATGATTTTTTTGGTTGTTTTGGCTAAATTCTTTAAAAAAAATTTGTACTTGCTTACACCGGCATGCCGTTATAAACGAGGTTTATCGGCATGCCGGTATAACTCGAATTATACCGGCATGCGGCTTAATGTGAGGTAATACGGTACGTGACAGTATATTAACCATACATAACCACGCGAATTTATTTGTTATCCATACAATTAATATTTTGCTTCATATCTTAGCAAAATTTGACATTTTTCATCACTCACAACGGAAATTTCGTGTACTTACAACAGTGTTACCTCGTGGAGTAACAATTAAATGCAGCAATGTTCCATTACCGGCACACACAAACATGAAATTCTCAACATGAAATTCTCAACAAGAAATTCTCAACATGAAATTCTCAACATGAAATTCTCAACATGAAATTCTCAACATGAAATTTTCAACATGAACGTATTTAGATTAGGAAATTTTTCCCGAATTACGATTTGCATAATATCATTAAATTATACCGACAGTATATGCGAATTAATTCTCGGTTCTGATTGTGACTTTATCGAGAAGATCCACTTATTTTGCCAAACTGACTATTAACCTTTAGTTGACGCTTTCTATCTTACGAAAATGTTTAGTTTTAAATTATTTTACCTCGCGTTTGTTCGGTGCACAACATTGCCAGCCTTATAACTTCTAGCCTCTTCGATGTTTGTATTTCCTAACTTCTAATCCAGCCTCTTTGTGTTTGGCCTTTTTTAATATTAATAATAATAAAAAGTAGTCATAAAATATTTGTTTGCCAGCCTTACAGTTACCGGCCCTTTAGTTTGCCAGCCTTATATTTGCTGGCCCTTTAGTTTGCCAGCCTTATATTTGCCGGCCCATTATATTCTAGCCTCTTTTAAACACGCCACAAATGTCGCACGAACGTCGCATCGCATTATCGCCTTAACGTCGCATTAACGTTACACACTGTTTGGGGCGATTTCATTGGTACAATGAAAATTTTTTTCGTTATTGCGAAGGCACAGCTCCTAGAAACCCGATGCATACGCATAAGTTCTTGCGCTGAGAGAGTTACAGCCACCTACAAGACGTCCACGAACAGAACGCCATTATATGCGTTATCCCGAGGATTCTGCCGTCTTAGCAATGCTGAAGGCTGATCTAGTCGAAAAGAGAGCTGCCCTGGAGGGTGACAACAGTGATGCGACTTTAATGGCAGCGGTTGTAGATGCGTTCAATGCGCGCAATGCATGGAAACACCAGTCTGAGGAGCAGGTGCAGCATCGTTATAACTTGCGGGAGATTTTACGGGGTGCAGAAGTGGAAGAATCGGAACATGAATCCAACCAATGTTCAATTTGCCTGACTAACAAGCTGACCATTTTGTTGGTGCCATGTGGACACAAATTCTGCTCCGCATGTGTGCAAAACTTCCTCAGCGATAAGGTGGAGCCGTACTGCTTGTCTTGCAGACAAGTCATCAGTAATATGTATAAAATGTTTTAGTAAGGGGAAAAAGGGCTGAAAATGTTAGGGCTGGCAAATTAAAATTAATTATTTCATTTAATAATAAAGGGCTAGAATAATAAAGGGCTAAAATAATAAAGGGCTAGAATAATAAAGGGCTAGAATAATAAAGGGCTAGAATAATAAAGGGCTAGAATAATAAAGGGCTAGAATAATAAAGGGCTAGAAATTAAAGTTCAGGCAAATATTAAATAATCATTTCATTAATTAACTTATTTTTATACTGTATTTTAAAATATTAAAAAAGGCTGAAAAATAAAAGGCTGGCAAATAGTCGGCTGGCATTGACCGAGGCTGGCACAATATTTGTTTTATTTAATAATGAGTGTTTTTAAAGTTTAGTTATTATTTTAAGTCATTAGCAGTTTAATATAAAGCACTTTTACTTCTGTTTAAGAGTTTATATATTTCTTTCTAGATTCGACGCATGGATGCCCGAGTCGACCAACAGACGGAAGGAAGGAAGACCTCAGGAGCTACTCCAGCGTCGCTATTTGTTAATATTTGTATTTTAAAACAGTTTACTTAGTTTTATATAGTTGTAATATTTTATGTAATTTGTTTTATATTCTTTGTTTTTGTGTAATTAAAAATTGTAGCCACCCTCGAATAGTAGTCGCGGCTGAAACATCAAGAATACCGCATTTTTGCAAAAGTACGGCATTGTTTCCGTAATTAAATGCGGCACGCTGTCGTGTTGTTCGATTTCGACAGACAACCTAAATACATGAATATTCATCGGCTCGGAAAGCTTTTAAAAGTTATTTTGTTGATAGTCAGCTTAAACTTCACCGTTTGCATCTTTGACTTGGTTAGTGAATTTGGCCGCGACTGGACCGATATCATCCAACGTTTATGCCAACTCGTAATTAATACGTATTAAAACAGTTTACTTAGTTTTATATAGTTGTAATATTTTATGTAATTCGTTTTATATTTTTTGTTTTTGGCCAAAAGTTTAGCACTACTACCGTACCTAATAATGTACCAACCCAACAATTAATTAACTTCCCGCGGATTTTAAATTTTATTTTTGTTAAAATAACGCTTATTATTTTAGATTTCGTAATTCCACCTATTTTTACACCAGAGAGCAGGATCGCGATATAGACGATTTTTTTACAGGCAAACCGCGATAAATACCGTACGCAAAAGGAATCCCTACCTGGGAACTGAGTTGGTTTCATTTGCGCAAATTCTGGTTTTTCTGGGGACCACACAAGTCAAAGAAGGAAGGAAGGAAGGGAGGGAGCTACTCCAGCGTCGCTATTTGTTAATATTTGTATTTTAAAACAGTTTACTTAGTTTTGAATAGTTGTAATATTTTATGTATTTTGTTTTATATTTTTTGTTTTTGGGTAATTAAAAATTTTATATGCATTTAGTGTAGTTACCGGTATTACATTTTGTGTAATTTTGGAAACAAAATTAATAATTTCTACACTATTCTTTGAATAAAATTTGTTTTTAAATTTCTTTGCTTTCTATTTAATGCAAGAACAAATAAAATGAGAGAATCTGTATTCTGTATACCCACCCACCAGCCCCCTTTTTTATTCTAAGTCCAAACCTATAAAAATTTGCCAGCAATTTGCCTTTTTATAAAGTAATTTTATTTTGCATCTCATTGAATTTTACCGACTATCTGGGAGTTGGTGGCAGAATTCGGCGTCGACAGCATCGACACAGCACATCGCATAAGCCAATTAACAATCAACTGTTATCTCAGTGTCTCAATTTTTAGGGATTTATTTCGGTCAGTACCGGGTGGCATACTTGTATACGGTAACTGATTTCGAATTTTTATGTGTCAAATATTCGATCATTCGTTTAGATGGCGAAACGCAGTGTACCACTTCACAGTAGAGGAGGAAGACAACATCACTCGTTTTGTGAATTCCAAAAACCAACAGTACAGAGCAGGAATTCCTGCATGGGAGCTGCATTGCTTCTTAATTAGGTATTATGGATATTTCTTTGGTTCATCGTTTCGGACGTTAAGAGGAGAAATTACACGACATATTCACGACTTGTTCAGCACGGACCAACTTGTTCCGTGAATTCCGTTTTCACCATCGTCCAGCATTGGAGTTTTGTATCAGATAGGCAATAGTAGAACAAGTGATTAATATTGAGCAAGAAATATAAATACAAACAGAAAGACAATCGGAATGTTAGCCCAAGAAGTTTTAAAGGAATGAAAATTGTTAAGAAACTCTTTTTTTTCTGTCCATCTATTGAGGAATTGCTTTTACCGTTTAAAAGATTTTACAATTGGCACAAACACAGGTCCCTAAACTGAACACACAAGAAACGAAAACAACTTTCCACCATGTTGTTTATCCAATCATATTACAATTCAGCATTTCCGTGTCCACTGTCGCGACTAATTATTATTACTAATAGTTTAAAATAAAATTACATTAAATTAAAACAAGTTGTAGTTATTTCACTAACTATTATTTTCACACAATCCATTTTGGAGTTTAAGCAACATTTGCGGCAAAGCAATATACTATGTTATTTTGTTTGCTTTTTCTAAGCTTAAAGACAGTGCTTTCCACCATGTTGTTGTTTTCAAACAGCAAAACATTTTTCTTGCATTTGTTTATCTTACAACACTGGAGTGTCATTTTGAAAAAAGTAAAAGCTTCTCAAAGGTTTACAAATATTTTAGTTTAACACTAGAACAGCTAGACTGGTCAAAATGACCCAATGGGTTTCCAATAGTGTTTTTTGATGCTTTACGTCATAAATCAGCAAACGTGACATTTTTCTTAAAGAAGAATAAAAAAAGAGAATTAACCTAGAACGACTGCACGCAAGAAGAAAAGACAAAGAACCACTCCATGGGTCATACAGAAAAAGGTGACTGAAAAATTTTCCAAAGTCCCAGAGAAGTCCAACCAAAAGCATTTGAGATTGAAGAACCTTGACCATCCTCTGAGCCACTGATTATGATTACTTTGAAAATAAAAACCAGGTTTCAGAAATCATATCCCAAACTGAACACTTCATGTCATGAAAAAAGGCAAAAGCCATATCCAATCATGAAAAATCGCAAATCACGAAAAATCGCAAATCACGAAAAATCGCAAATCACAAAAAATCGCAAATCACAAAAAATCGCAAATCACGAAAAATGGCAAAATCGAAAAATGGCAAATCACGAAAAATAGCAAATCACGACAACCCACAAGACAAATTCAATTTCAAATGAAAATTCAAACCAAACTTTGAAAAACCACCAAAAACCACCAAAAAGCTCCAAAAGGTGCATCAAATAATATTCTTGCCAAATAAATACTCATCGCCACACAACTGAAGAAATACAGAAGAAAATACAATTCGAACTAGGCCTATAGTAGGCCTAAAATGGCACCAAACAATATCAAAAGAACACACGTAAGAAAATAAATGGATCATTTAGAAATACGAATTCGAACTTGCTGAGAAATTTGCAGAAATGTAAATTCCATGTTTACGAAACCAACCTTTTTGAAATCAAACCGAATTAAATAACGTGAAAAACGAACACAGCATGTGGAATAGCAAAATCTTGCTGTTCACCTCGCCTCGAGCCTCGCCTTGTGCTGATCGAGACGAAATTACGCGACACATTATTGTTTAGCGAAAACAATCCGACGACTACGGAGATTTGTTCGGGCCATCGTGTCTTTTTCCTGCATCATGGAGACTTCACTTTCTACGATTTAGATAAATTTAAAAATTTAAAAAGTACGTTGAGTTTGAATACGTTGTATTCAATTTGATCTCGCAGTGAATCGCTAAACATACATAAAATTTCATTGATTTGTGCGTAAAAACCACAAATCCCGGTCGTTTTGTGGGTGTTTTATGAATTTTTCAAGTTAAACAAAAAAAAAATATTTTTTGGGCTATTTACATCAATTTGAAGATCTAATTTTGATGATTTTGGTCATTTTTATTCAAAAATTACATTTTTGCACCAGAAATAGTCAAATTTCACGTATAAAATTACATTTTTCTGCCTCCAAACGCACTTTTGTCCCTTTATCATCTATTTTTTAAGGTTTAATTTACACTTTTATGCCTTAAAAAGCATTTTTGTTTCTTGTAGATCAATGTTTGACAATAAAAAATTCATTTCAGCTAATATCAATTTTTGATCAATTTTTCATCTAAAAATGAAGTTTTCCGTACGAATAGTGCATTGATTCAGAAAATTTCCTTTTCGTCACCACAATAAGCTTACAACAAAAAAAAATCACATTTAATCAACATAAAAACACCAAAACTTCACAATTTTTCACTCAACCCTCGACTTCAGGAAAATGCAGCTGCACACTCAACGGGAACTCTTCAAACGTACTATGTTTCATAATAACAATCGTCTGCAACTCTACGGCGTAAAATCAGCGCTGTATTTCTGCTTAAAAATGACGACCAATGATCAGGGCTGGACTGGGTACAGATTTAGTATTTACGGTAGTACACCTTCTTCTCGCACTTGTAGAATTGTGTAGAATTCCTGACTCATTCCGAGGAACCAAGCCAAAACCAAACCGAATATTGCAAATTAATCTTATCCAAAAAATTAACCAAAAAATATTTCAAACGTACAAAATAAAATAAAATTTTTCCTAAACAAAAATCTCTAAAAAATTCATTTCCACACAAAATTCCAAAATTCCAACATAAAAAACCATTTTTATATCAACAAACATCACAAAAACGCTAAATTTCACCATATCAATAAAAAAAATTACAAATTTCCATTTAAACTCCATTTTTCTATTCAAAACCACTCTTTTATCACCAAAAAATCCGAAAAACCTCCATTTTCTCACCCTACCGCCCTCTCTCGCCAACCACCCACACCATGCACACGTCACAAAATTTCAACACCGTTCGTCATCTCACCATTCCCACCAACAACCCTACCTGACGCATGCGCTATAAACAAAAAACGGGCCATTGACTTGGCAGCGCATTGGATGTAAAGTGCCTTCTGGATGCCTCACTTAACCGACCATTTACTCGGATTTACCAGCATCCCTCGCCCGAATTGATCACCCCGAGCGGCCAACACGCGCGTCCAGCACACGAGCGAAAGCAACACAAACAAAATGGATCCCGCGCACAAAACACAAGAACGGGAGAACCTCCGTAACCTGATCGCGCAGTGGAATGCCAATCGCTTGGATCTCTTCGAACTGAGCGAACCCAACGACGTAAGTGACCAAACCGACACCCCATGTCACCCCAAACACATCAAAAACACCCAAAACAACCGTTTCAACTCCTTTTTAACCATCCTGACCACCTGTCTTGTTGTTTTCTTGTTTTCTACCTGTTCGGCCATTCGGGCACAAGATGGCGTCTTTAAGGTGGCCGATTTGAACGACGCACGGATTTTGTCGTTCTCGGCTGAAATCCGCACGATTTAATTAACAAAAACGATGGAATTTAACTTTGTTTGTTTATCTTTTTTATTATCAACCGGTTGGTAAGGTCCGTGGATATAAATAAAAAGAAATAAAACGAGATTAGGTAAGTGGGCACTGGCGGCTGCACGGTGCCGCAGTGCACACGATCCGTCTTCCAAGGACAAAGATAAGCCTAATGCCACAGTTAATGCATAGGAACAGGTGTAATTTCGCAGAAACAATTTCCCAATCTGAAAATGAATCTAAAAAAATGGAAATATTTGGGTTAAATTTCCAAAGTGGCGAAAGTGGTCAGAAATAGGTCAAAATGACCACTGGCCATCAGCAATTCTTTTTTTTTGTTTTTGTTGTTGGCGGTTTTTTGATTTGCAAGGGGGCAAGGGGGAATACAGGAAGTGATTGTTTAATCCATGAGAAAAAGAAGCAAACTGACAGGAAACAATTAAGTTTGAATTGTTCCATGAAGCCAGTGGAGTGGAACTAGCCACAGGACGAATCCCTGCGTAGAAAAAACAATAAAAAATGAAATATCTTTGCACTACAGATGGTCTAAAAGTGGTTATTTTAGGCCCTGATAGGCAATATTTTCCCCTCCTGTGTTATCGTGAGTGGTGATTTAGGGCAGGCAGACACCCGAGTGAATCATGGGTAGAAGGAATGTGAGGAATTTGGCCTGCATCAACTCAGCGCTTCATAATCCCATAATGTACCTGGGACTGTCAAGTGGGTCCAGAAAATCGAAGCATTTGAGCGAATTTGAGGCAATTTTTTGGGTTTTTTTGGTTTTTTTTGGGTTTTTTTTTTGTTTTTTTGATTTTTTTGGGTGGGTTGGTATTTTTGGTTTGGGAATTTGCGTGATTGATTGATTGGTTTTTGGTTTTGTTTATGAAGGTTCAAGTTAGAGCTGAGGGGGTTTGACAGGGGCATCTGGAAAACATCTGAAACACATTTGGCACGCTGGGAAACAGTGGAACATGTTTTGGCTTTGAGTTTAATTTCTAAATTGACCAATAATTTGTCTGAAAAAAAAAATATATATTTTTTTTAAAGAGTTTTTCTTTAGTTTTTAATTATTATTTTTTATTGATTGAAGTAAAGTGGTTGCAAGTTAATTAAAAGGGGAAATATTTTGGTGTTAGGGGAAAGGTTTATGCAATGTTTCTGTTTGTTTGGTTTTTTGGTGGGTTTGTATAGTGGTTTTATGTGTTGTTTTGGTTTTCTACCTTTTTTCTACCTTTGTTTCTTGTGTTTTTTGCTAATTTTTGTGTTTCTACCTGTTTTCTGTTTTCAGCATGGTTTGTTTTTTGCATGTTTTTAATGTTTTCTGCTTGTTTTCTGTGTTTTTCTGCACGTTTTAAAATATTTTTTGCTCGCTTTTCGTGTTTTTAGTCTTTTTCTGCAAGTTTTGATTTTTGTTTTTAATTTTTTCTGTTTTTATTTTTGTTTTCTGATGTTTATTAAAAAACAAACTTATTAAATTGACCTTCAATTAAGCGGACTAATAAGAAGATGAGCCAACCAACGATGAGTGAAATTTTCCACCTGCTAGTTATATCATATCATACATAGCAAGGGCTATTCCAATATCTTGACCTCCCATTCTTCACAAATGGATAATAGAGTGAGAATTATTACATGTGAACTCGAAGAACCCAATCCGGAAGCCGTTTTTCCCAAAAATCTGAAAACAACAAACCAACAAATAAAACGCAAAATATTAAAAAGTTTCCTCTATTTCTTCGCAGGACCTCGAATTCCACGGCGTCATGAGGTTTTATTTCCAAGACGCCGGCCAAAAAGTGGCGACGAAATGCATCCGCGTGTCCAGCACTGCGACCGCTCTGGTTGTCATCAAAACTCTCATAGAAAAATTCCGTCCGGACATGCGCATGCTGTCCATCCCCAAATACGCCTTATACGAAATACACGAAAATGGCGGTGAGTCATTATCATTAATAATTATTTATTTTTTATTTTCAGGAGACCGGATAAATGCATAAATGCATGGATAAATTTTATTGCATCATAAAACGCCCAAAATTGCCATAAATGCACAAATGCCTAAATTTATGAATATAATGCAGAAATTGCTATTTTTCTCGAAAAATGCTGATATTTGCATTTATTTTGCAATATGCACAATCAGTGTTGGGCTCGCTAACAATTTTTGTGGAGAAGTATTTATTACTGAATGTCGTAATTCGATGTCCCGTTCTGCATTTATTAATTTATTAATGTAAATATCCCTCGGTTTATTCCTTTTTGGAAGTATTTGTGTATTTCATAAGTGCAAATTTTGCTAAAACTGAAATGAATCCGTATTTAGCTGAACAAGGGATTAAAGTGGACATCTTGCATAAATGTCAAATAATTAAATCAAGTTTTCTTAGGTTTAACACTGCTCTAACTTCCTGCGCACCTGTTGAGAGACTTTTTAGGTTAGGCATAAATTTGCACAGCAACTAGAAATCGTTGAATGCTAAAAGCCTAAAACCTTTGAAATGTCGCTAATTTTAAATGAAAATTAAATCATCTTTGGAATAAAATACATTCAATTAAATCCGTGGTGGTAATGGTCAAAACTAGAAATTAAAGAATTTAAAAAAAATTGATTTTTTTAATAGTTAGCAATAAAATAGCTAAAATTAGCAATTTTTTAGCCAACTGGTGCTAGTTAGCAATAGCGACAATTAGCGAAATGTAAATTTTGGGGAAAAAGTGAAATTTTAGTGAAGCTATTCTTGTTGGTTAGTGAGCCCAAATTTCATGATGCCCCATGTAATGGTTTATACATGTAATTTATATGTGCGTGTCAAATTTGTATCATTGCTCTACCAAATGGGTAACACTTGCTTTAAATTTTTATATTTTTTACTGAGTAAAATAGATTTTTTTTTTGTATATTGTATGCGCATAAAATGAATTTTAGTTTGCATAAATACCCAGCCTTTATTTATTATTGATTATTTATTATTATCATTATTTAGACGAACGAAAACTGAACGACGACGAAAAGCCGTTGCTGGTGCAGCTCAACTGGCACAAGGATGACCGTGAAGGCCGGTTCCTTCTGCGGCGAATGGACGAAAAGACTTATGTGAGTTTTGTTGATGCAGATTTATTCTGGATTCACATTCCCGTCTAATCAGATGGCAGAGAATTGATTTTTGCTTAATTTGAAATTATAATTGTAAATTATTGAGTCTGATAAGATAACGGCTTGTTTGCGTTGAATTGCAGATGACCCCGCAGCATTTTGAAGACGATGTGAATTTCAAGCGCAAACTGTCCAAGCGGGAGAAGAAAGAGATCAAGAAACGCGAGAAATTACAGCGGCTAAAAGTATTTTCACCCAGAAATTTATTTATTTAAATACAAAATATAAATATAATTACAAAAATATAATTTCGAAAGTAAAAATTTTGGTAAAAATAGCGTATTGAAATTGTCCTTTGAATCGCTTTATTATAAGGAATTGGAAGAATTGGATGACGAAGACCCCGAGAAGAAAATAGCCGAGAAGCTGTACACAGAATTGCCAGAGACGAGTTTCACACGGAGCATATCGAACCCAGAAGCCGTGATGAGGCGCCGACGCCAGCAGAAACTGGAACGCAAACTGCAGCAGTTTCGCAGC